>CM052208.1:4420035-4735258 GCA_028454225.1 Lasioglossum leucozonium
TGTATATTCTAACACATTGAGTGAATCTACGAAACGTAGTTTTTAAACTACATTTGAGAAGATCGAATCGATGAAGAAAAGATTGTGAAAAGCAATTTTTACTATTCAACGAAATTTTACGGTTTAAACTAATTGTTCCAACTTCTCGAAAAAATCGAAATCGTATAGCCAACTACTAACCAGTTAACTGCGTCTATTGCGATTCTTTTCGGTAACATTTTCAAGAAAATTAATTTTTTATCAAATAAAAATGCAATCCTTTCTCGTTTCTCGTAAAATTTATAACAACCATTTGCCCTGCGTTCGACATTGCTTGATTTTAATTGCTGCGGGGGATTCTTAAAACTAAATTCCGCAATGTTAAGAGGTTAAAAAAGTTACCGTGTTTTATTTAAGAGTGTCCGAATATTAATGCCATCGAAGAACAAGGAACAAACGGTTACTTTCGAGCAGTGCACTGGCCTAATAGAAAATGGCACTGGAACAATTACGCGTAATTAATTCGTGCGTGCAGCAGGGCGTCGGTCTGTCTCCGTCGCGTGTAAACAAAGCCGCGGGAACGCGGCTTACGGTTTTCTAAGGAAATTCATTGAAATGTATTCATCTCGTTTTCCCCTCCCGTGCTCGTTCTTTTTCGTTTCACTGGCTCGTTCCTCCTGCTATCGTTCTCTCGAAACGAACGAACGAACGAACGGTTCGCATCGCGCTGCGATAATGAACGGTTTGGCGGAGACCGCGATGGCGAATGTCTGCCACTCACGTGAGATCGAGCGTCGCGCACGGAACGATACGCCTGTTCGACAGGTGTTCCCAGGGCCGAGGAGGAAGTGATTTTATACGGCAGTTACCGTGGCAAAGTGTTAATGCGCGAATTAATATAGCGGTCACTCCGTTGCGTTGCATCTCGCTGCATCGCGTTGGCAGTGTTGCGTCGTGTTGCATCGCGTTTGCGGATACGACCCCGTAGCATGGAACGTCGTTTTCGATCCTGTTCTCTCGGCCCCGAATGGTCTCTCATTCTTAATCGATCGCACACACCGGGTCCGATCAGTTTTCTTTTTGCCGACAAACGCGTGTAAGAAATTTTTTGTTTGCCCGGAAATTCAAGCGAACCGATTATAGCGATTTTATTTGCCGAGAGGTTGAAATGTTTGTTTCTGCTTCGGGGAACAGTTTTCGCTCAGAGGACTTGCTGTTTCGGGTTGAAGCGCGTGAGAAGTGGGTCTGTTATGGTTGTGTGCTTCGCGAATTCGTTCTGTTTTTTAACATGTTTGCATCATTAGCGTATATATACGCTTTTTTATGTGTACGCTCAATACGTACAGCATTTAAAAATGAATAACTTTTTCGAAATTCGACTCAACAGCTTGAGTTTTTTTTTTTTGAGACGTTAGAGGGATTAGTTTACTAGCTAATGTGTAAATAATTTTTTTTTTAATTGATATTGGTCGCAATTTCGGAGAAAAAAGTAATGGTCTCGACTTTTAAATTTTTTATCTGTGCCTGTAATGAACATTTATAAGGTGCCTTTGGTAGGTATAAGTAAGTTATACAATACATGTGCAAAGTTTTATCGAAATCGATCAAGGTTGTTATGAAATATAAATGATTGAAAATATCAAAAATTGTAATAATCCGCGATTTAAATGATTCGCAAACCCTAAATTCAAAGATTTTTACATATTACGATGCCCCTAGATTTTTTATGCGTCAACGTCTTCATGTATGTGTATAACTTCGATTTAGAAAATACATGTTTGAAATTTTTATTACAGGCGCAGATAAAAAATTTAAAAATTGCTACCTTTACTTTTTGGTTTGCAAATACGACCAATAATAATTTTTAAAAACAATTATTTATACATTAGTTAGTAAACTAATCCTGCGGACCTTATCGGTCATCGACGCCATAAGTGGCTTCAATCCGAGATTATGATGAAAATCTTTACGGAATCGTACCGAAACCGATTGTAATCCCTTGTAGACATACCATTTATAGAAGTCACAGAGGCTGCGGCTGTTCGGACGAATCGTATTCAAATGCCGCAACATTGAAAACGGAAAAGGTCCCTAGGGACCTCGTTGGTCATCGAAGGGTTAAAATGAGTCAAATTTTATGATCGTGTGGTAATTTTTTACGAAATTTTTACTGTTTAAATATTGGCAATTTTTCGAGAATCGGGTGTTTAGTGTTGAACTACTTCTTGGATCCACTGTATTACGAATTATGTGATTATGAATGATGAAGTATTAAAAAAGTTATCGTCTTCTTAAAAAATTGTCCGAACATGAATGCCAGTACGGATGGCACTTCTGAATATTTCGAAGATAGGTCAAGGAACAAACGGACTCATCCGAACCGTGCATTGGTTTAATACGAAATGAAGCTATTAGCAAAATTTCAGCCGGATATGCATTAATTTTGCATAAAGACCCGCGTACTGCAGAATCGTCCTCGCAAAAAAATGCGTGCCGCGGCTCGGACACTGAAATGGAAAGAAAGGCTGCGTTATCGATGGGAATCTCGCCGAAATAAAAACCCAATTAAACACAGCGGCGATAGGATCGAGCCGCGGACAAGAACAGGCGGAGCGCTATTAAGTCGCCGCAAATCAGCAATATCGTCCGAAATCTCCCCCAAAAGATTTCGGCGAAAAAATTTCACCAGGCCGGCTCGAAGCGACGACGTCTTTCGTCGTTGCCCCGCAAGGCGAGACACACCGTCCGGGATACCTTTCTCTCGATTAATTGCCGTGACGGTGCCGGAGCGCCGCGCCGGCTCCTTTTCCCTAATTAATTCGTATTGCAAATTTCTGCCCGGCATGCAGCGCGCAAACTCCGATCGTAGAGAAGGAGAGAAAAAGAGAGAGAGAGATGACTCCTATCGCGATTTTTGACTTCCTGCGACAGAACCGACCTGACCCGCGGTCGTCGCGTGTGCATTGCGCACTCGAAAATTTGCGGACCCTGATCCGCGAGCGTAAACGTATAAAAATAAATTTTGATCATACAAGACTTAGTATTATTGCATTCGAAGCTCGATGAATCGGCTAGAAAAAATCGTAGATCGACTTTCAAGCACTCGTCGGAAACGTGAAGCTTCAGCCTTCACATCCACGGTGGTTTCGGTCGCGACAAAAATTTTCCAATGTTTTTACACGCGTTTCAATTTTGGAAAAGGCGTATCTTGCAAAAATATCTTGAACGCGACTTCTAGCTTTAAAATGAGCCTACATTGTTGTACTAATTTTTTTTTAACGATACAATAGTTTAAGTGTTTGTTTATCGCGAATAGTGCAACGGGCTTTTTTGTTATCTTACCGAGAAGTAAAAATCGTTAAAGACTAGCGTTCCGTTGACAGTATTCGAGCGATAATGCGACTGCTTTAGAAGGGCTCACCGGTGCCAGAAGTCCGGTGCAAAGCAATTAACCGGACGGCATCGCGGCGCGGCGCGGCGCAGCGCAGCGTCGTCAAACGGCGCGCGGCAGCCGGTTGCAACATTTTTGCCCCCGCGAAATCGTCGGCATTCGATCGGAATTCTGTCGAGAGGCCGACGGCATTTACGTGCACAAGAAGCAATCGCGATTGGAATCTTCCGCCGGCTTCTGGCTTCATTTAATTTTCATATTTCTCGCGACCCGCTCGTTTGCGTCGCGACATTCCGCGCCGCGCTCGTACGGAATATACGGAAATGTTTTTGAACAAATTTTTCGTGGAAAATGTACCTGGCGAGTATAAAATCAGTCTTTGCCCGTCGATGTGACGGTGTCCTATGAAATTGTAGCAGTTTGAACTTTCACAAAAGTTTTTTAGACAATTTTTTAGCTTTTCTGAAAATTGACCGTCTTTCAAGATTTTTTTGGGAAAAAATTAAACTTTTTTTCGAGCGATTTCAGTGATATTAGTTAAATTTAAAGTTAAAATTAATTCGGGTAGACTAGAATCATCGTCTGATTGTTTTCGAGAAAGTTATAACAATTTGAATTTTTGTTACATTTTTGGATTGAAACTTTTTCATATTATTCAGCTTAACCCGGCATTTCTGGACAAAATCTATTTTAATAACTCGGGGAATATAAAAGTACACTTTTCAACCTTTCAAACGAGCCCAATTAGCCTATCCTGCGATCATTTTTCATAAAGTTACAAATAGTTTCAATATTCCCAAAGTATGAGACCTAAATTTTCCATCTCCTCGAGTTTAACCACGCTTATCGAGCAGTTTCGTCGAAAATAAATGAATATCCCTGTTTGAAAATTGCTCAGGGCTATCAGTGAACGTCGATGTTAAATTACTGGCGTTAAAAAACGTAAAATTAATTTTTTAGATCCAAAATCAAATTTTTGTTTGAGAATCAGTCGAGACTATCAGTCAACGTCGGTATTAAATTACCAAGGCTCGATTAGGCCGAGAGTAAATGAAAAATCCCGCTTAGAAATTGCTCGGGCCGATCAATGGACGTCAGTATTAATTACTCGTGTTACAAAATGGGAAATTAATTTTTTAGATCCAAAGTAAATGAAATTTTTGTTTAGGAATCACTCAAGACTATCAATGGACGTGCGTATTAAATTACCAAGGCTCGATTAGGTTCAGAGTAAATGAAAAATTCCGCTTAAAAATTGCTCGGACCCATCAATGGACGTCAGTATTAATTACTGGCGTTACAAAATGGGAAATTAATTTTTTAGATCCAAAGTAAATGAAATTTTTGTTTAGGAATCACTCAAGACTATCAATGGACGTGCGTATTAAATTACCAAGGCTCGATTAGGTTCAGAGTAAATGAAAAATTCCGCTTAAAAATTGCTCGGACCCATCAATGGACGTCAGTATTAATTACTCGTGTAACAAAATGCGAAATTAATTTTTTCAAATCCACAATAAATGCAATTTTTGTTTAGGAATCAGTCAAGACTTTCAATAAACGTCGGTATTAAGTTACCACGGCTCGATTAGGCTGAGAGTAAACTAAAAATTCCGCTTAAAAATTGCTCGGGCCGATCAATGGACGTCAGTATTAATTACTGGCGTTAGAAAATGCGAAATTAATTTTTTCAGATCCACAATAAATGCAATTTTTGTTTAGGAATCAGTCAAGACTTTCAATAAACGTCGGTATTAAGTTACCACGGCTCGATTAGGCTCAGAGTAAACTAAAAATTCCGCCTAGAAATTGCTCGGGCCCATCAATGGACGACGGTAATATTACCAGCAGATTTAAAAAACGCGACATTAACGCGTCAGACATCGGTCGCGTGCTTCGTCGAGTTAGCGGCTCGCAAGCGTGCACGTTTTGCGCGTGTACACGCGTCTATCGCTAGGCGGATCCTTCGGAATTGCGTGGTTACACGCACAGGTTACGGGAGCGACCCTCCCCCCTGGCAGGCAAGGAAAACTTGTCAACGATGCCGCCTTTCGTTTCGCACGATAAAAGGGACGTCGCCCGAGACAATAATTCGCGAAGTATGTTTCCTGTCGGCGTGGCGCGGCGTGGTATCGCCGATCGGCATCCGTAGCCTACGTAAGAGCCTGGAATTATGTATACCCTACGCTCAGCTGCCGTCGAGGGACGAGCTTCCGGTTATGAAATCGCTCCTCCTCGGCCCTCTGCTCTCCGCTCTTTATCGGTTTAAGTGATTCCGATTTTACGACCGGAGCCGGAACGGAATCTTCTGCCGCAGGAGCCGACCGCACGAGTTCTGCCCTGTCCTCAAACTGTTTCCAGAAGACGGGATTAGAATCGAAAGGTCTACCGACATGTTTGGAACAATATACAAGGCACACGATCATCTTGTGTGATCAAACTTGTTCCTCATTTCTCTTCTATGAAACAGTTTTGAAACAAAAAATCGTGAATCATGTTTTCAGCAGACGAAGAGAAGATTCAATCTTCGAATCTGTAATAGGTACGTTCTGAACAAAATTTTTTTCGACCGAAAACGTGTCCTCGGTTTTTCTGCTGTATCTTGCACGAATACTCTAAAAAGTAGTTAATAATTATTATTATACATATTTACGTATTTTTTTAACGAAATTATTGTGGTTCAAATATCGACAATTTCTCGAGAAACTCGTGTTCAAATGCATTTCAGATCCGTTTAACAAAATATAAAATTGCCGCGAATGTGATTCCCCGATACGAGCCGAATCGCCGAGCGATTCGACCTGCTAAGAATCCAAAAAGAAAATTCCATAGTGCACCGTTCGATAAGATCGCATTAGCGATAGCTCGTCATTTAAAAAGCGCCCCTCGGCCAAGCAGGAGGAGGAAGTGAACGCGAGGATCGAATTCGCGGTTTCGCAGGCCTCCGCAGCAAAATCAGGAAACGTTATATGTATCAGCCGGAGCGGAGGTAGCCTCGAAACTTTCGAGATGGAAATTCGATCGGCGACCCGGCCCGACTCGCCGGATATAGAGTCCGGGAATGAGATAAAGAAAATTGCGAATAATTCAAATCCAAATTGCCACGGACATATTTCTCCGATAGGCAGCGATTCGATCGGCGGAGGGACAGAGAGACAGACAGAGAGAGAGAGAGAGAGAGAGAGAGAGAGAGAGAGAGAGACGGAAAAGAAGCAGCGGGAAAGGGGGGAACGCGAAGCGCGAGCGCGCGAAACCACTCTACAACTTTTGATATCGATGCATCATCTCGATCCTCGCGCCGCGCCGGGCACTCTGATCGATTTTCATTCCGCGGGTTGCATGGCGGCTCGCTATCCGGGTGCTATCTTCAACCACCTCGCCTTCGAGACCAGCCACGGATACTGGGTGACCCAGAAGTGCGCCTCGAAGTCGTGGGAATGCACAATTTCCTCCGAGAGACTCTGCAAGCAGCCTCCGAACACGCTGCGGCAATGCCTCGATATTTGTGACAGACATGTGCACGATATTCGATGAGAATTTATCCTAAGCGAGGTTAACCACTTAAGAAATTAAGATTTGATAACGTGTTCTGCCGACCAACATTTCGCTAATTAAATCGGTAGTTTCGAACGCAATCTTTTCCGGGCAATTAGATCGCGCGAAGCCCTATCGGCAGCGAACTTTGCTAGTTTTTCTCGTAATCTCGTACGACTTCCGGAACTCGTCGAGATCTCCGGAATAATTTTCCAGGAAATATCCGGAGTTGATCACGGAAGCCTGGAATCTTCGAGATCTCCTCCTCGATGAGCCTGCAGCTCGCGGTATTGCGGGTTCGAGTTTCGAGACGGTATACCAAATGCGGCGGCTGTAGAAAGTATTGTACACTAAATCTACGCCTTCCGAAAAATTGTTGATATTGAAATCGTGGTAATTTCGTAAAAAAAAATTATACAGCAACGAAGCTGTTCTTGTTCCAAAGCTTGAAGCCTCTACTATTGCGCCGTGTCGCTCAGTTTTCTCTAGCAAATATGTGCATGATGCAGCAAATGGGAAAATCTGTAAAAATGTAAAAAAACGTTTTCGGTGAATGTGCGTACCGCTCATATGAGCTTCCTCTCTACAACGACTCCTTTAAAAATATTGTAGGATGTTTTTTGTTTTTCAAGCTCTATAAAACGACTAGAAAATATCGTAGATCGAGTTTCGAGGCGTCGTTGGAATGATGAGGATCCAATCTTCAAATCCGTGGTAGATTCAGTCGTGAAAAAAATTTGTTAGCGTGTCTACAGAAGTTTGAATACGAGAGATTTTTCGAGACAACATGTGCCCAATTGTTTGCCTGCTGCGTCATGCAAAAATATCCTAAGACAAAAATGGACGACGGATGGCGAAAGTGGAAGCTTCGAGCATTCGAACGAGTGCAGATTTATTGTTGCGTGATCGTGTTTTGCAAAGATACAACCGTTTGAATGCCGACAATTTGTCGAAGACAATCTCCTGTTGAAATACAACAGTTTTTTCGGGGCCGCTGTATATTTTCGTGTGCCGCGAGATTACGCGGAGAATTTATTTGCTCGATTAAACGTCGGCGTGTGCATTGTGCGCCACAGGTGCGCTCCACAGGTGCTCCGCCATTCGAAAAGTGATCCAAGCGCCGAGATGTTGATCGCCGAACGAATCATTCCGGGGAAATCCGTGTTCCGACTTCATTATCCTTCGGAATTATGCTAATACCCTGCGCCCCGATGTAGTACTTTGCCGGTCACTGTGAAATTTATAAAGACGGTATAGCCGTAAAAAAATGCTAGTTTCATTAACTCGCTCGCCATTATCATTCGTTTCGGTAGCAGTTTTTGCGCTCGCGATGTTCTATTGGCAGTTCAACTAGCAGAACCCTATTTGTACGATTCCGAACAGACTGTGATTTATAAAAGACGGTCGCAGGTACCTTTTTTAATCTTTTTCTGGACGATTAGGTGTGCTCGTTTGCTGTGTTTTTTAATAATTCTTTCGGGTCTTCTGGATTTATCGCAAAATTATTTATTTATTGGTACGAAATTTCCTTTGATACTGTCCTATGATTTACGTGTTTTAAATGAAAATGTAATGGGATCTTTGAAATTATTGTACTATAATATTGTGTAGTACACACTGTGTAAATATACTCGAATGCACATTACGCCAGAATACAGTGTAATATACTAGAATGTCTTATCGCACGTATCTACCTCAGATTCCACAGCTTTATTTTTAGAACTATGAGTTCATGTGAGATTTATAATCCACCTTCATTGTCGAGTGGAAAGATGCTTCGGTTCGTTGATTAAACGCTTGATAAGCAACATAGTTCTTTCTTAATCGCGGTGAGATCAATTTTATGCTTGACTGTCAATAAGGAACAGGTTCGCGTCTTGATCCTTATCTCACGTTACACTTGAGCTGACAGCAGACTATGAAAGTTGATGAAAGTATCATTTTCTGGGGAGGTTTTTTTAAAGGTCCCTGGTAAACGAAATGCTAGAGTGAAGTTACGTTGAATCTTTTTTTTTTTATAGAAGAACGAAAATTTTTTCTATTTTATTCCAGCCATCATTATTTTAAACGAATTACTAGAAAGCCTATTGACAGGCTTCTGGTAGTCAAAGCGTTAAGTGAAACTGTCTTTTTCGCACATCGTTTGGCAAAATCGTGATTTATCTGTCAACAAGCGAACAGTTTGACGTGTATTGCCGGTTGGAGGCTCGATTGGTCGAAACAATGGTGTTACGGGAGAGACACCTTGTATAAAGGAACGTGTAAAAGCCGCCGGTCGACAGGCTGTGTAAGATATCAGCGAAGAAACGGGCCCGTCCGAGACTTTACGACCGCTCTTATAATTATCTCCAATAAATATCTCCGCGGCACGAGAGCGTATATATCGAAATACTTCGGGGGGGTCAGAGGTGAACTTGCTGGCTCCATCTTTCGATCAACGCGTTTCTTTTGGTCGCCCGGTTCTCGCGCTGATAAATTTATAATGTTAAGAGCCCGCGAGAGCCCACAGGCCGCCGATGAGCAATGGGCTTGCTTAATAAGTCCGGTGACCACACGCGAACATTCAGCGAGTGTACGAGTATGCGGGTACGCGCGCACCAATTTCGCTCTTCGAGTTTCGATTAGTTCTCGCGACCTCGTCCACCGATATACACGGTGTCCCGTTTACTCGGATTAACCTGACGCGACCATCATCTCCCCGAAATTTCCTACTCACCTCTGCTGTTTCAAATCACTCCCCCCTTTCGTTTCAGAGTCGGCGACATCGTGCGTAATTCAAATAGATTGAATAGTCAGGCTCTTACTGTTAACCCTCACACGCTCCTCAAAAATAGTTGTATAAAAGGGACTGGGATAATAATTCACTCATTTTTCTTCTACTCGTTAAATCAACAAATTTTTATTTATAACGTCACATTTTAAAGAAATACATCTTACAACATAGACATAAAAGGATCAATAATTGTACAGTATGTGAAAATAGTAAATGAGGAACGTCGGAGGGTTAAAGAACCGACATTCGTCCAGAAAGCATTAGTAAGCAATAGTGCGAGTCAGTGTGCATTTATTTGCGTGTCTCCCACCGGTGACCGTCACGGTGTTGACAGAGAAATATCGTGTGAATGAAAAGTCGAATGAAGTCAACGGTTACTACGAAAACAGGACAATGTTGTGCATGAAAAATTTCGCGACGGTCACCGGTGACCGTCACACCGAACAACGTGTTAATAGTGTTAATACACATTGTTAATGTTATCGGTTCCTCTTAACATCATTAATCACTCGTAGAAGTTGACGGTCACCGGTGACCGGCGCGGTGTTTCCCCGTTTTTGCATTGGCAGTCATCGATAATTGTCGATGAAGATCTGCTTGCTCGATTTTTCCGTTCTTTATACACTGACGGTCACCAGTGGGCGACAGAAAAATCCGGTACCTCGCATAGCGCGGTTGCATCGAGCCACAGCTGTGATAAATCGAAATTCTTTGCATGCTCGTCTACCGGTCGATTAGGGGTCTGAAGGGTTGAACAAACTGGTTGACTTCAGCGTGCAAACAGTCTCGAAGTTGGTTCGGTGTGTGTGTGTACGCACGCGCGCGTGCGTTAGAAGGACCGCCCCTAACGCAAACACGAAGAAGGAAATTAACTATTGAGACCGTCGATAATCGGCGTAAATATTTATAGTGAGATACATGTAATAGTAAAACGCGGTCTCGTCACTGCTCTAGCGGAGGTTCGCGGAGGACAAAGGATCATCGACGGCCGCTTACGACACGCTCCTGAAACGATCGATGAACGATCATCTGTTTCATTGGCTCGAAACTACCAATTAGCCGCCTCCTTAAGAGGCCTCGTAAAAAAAAAACACGCGGTGTACTTAAAGCCAATCTCCGGGCCGCTCGAATCGAACCGAAAAGCTATAATTCTTGATCAAATTAATCCGAGCTAAACGCACTATGACGGGACACTTGCACCGCCAACTTGTACGAGCGATCCATAGATCCTCTATTCGAATCTATTTTTACCACATGGTCTCTCCAACAGATTTTCATTTTTGTTAACGATAAATCTCATTTTAAAGGATTAAATGCACAGACACGTGTCGGTGTACACCAACGGTTTAATTAAAAAAGTTCTGTGTGAAATACAAGAATCTCCCAGCGTTTCAAGTCCGATCGTTTCAAGATGGCAGCCGCTCGCGCAGCCATTACCGCTGTTGCTGCATGCGAAAGCTTCGGCAAAATGTACGCTAAAGCGTTCGTAACTCTCGGCGCTTGTAAGTCGTTACAGATATTAATTCCTAAACAAACTGGCTTTTTCGCCAAACCGATCGCCAAAACAACAATCGCGAACCGCACGAACGACGCGATAAATCGACGAGTCTCCGGTGTATCGCAACACGCGAGCCACGCGTGTAATTAAACGTTCCTTGCAGTTTATACAGGGTGGTTCGGAATTATCCATCTCCGAAGGTCCCGTAATAACGACTAGAAAAAGTGCGTGAAATTATACGGTTCTTGAAACCGTTCAACCTGTATTTCCGACTCTTAAAATTATTTGTGGGGTTGATTTAACACTAGAATACCAAGATGGTTCGATACTTTTTAACTAAATATTATTCTACACTCTGTAGGTATGTATTCTATGTACAGTAGAACCTTGATCTAAGAAAATACTTATATTGTGTGTAATGATATTTGGTCCTCTCAGGGTTTCAAATCCATTTACCACTTCTTCCCCTCTTCGACTCTTTTTATTACGGTGGGTTCGGAACCACCTAAGAAAATACTTATAAATAAATGCTTATTTTGCGTACTGCGAGTCTATTAATTTGTTAACTCGTTCATCATTCTGAGCGAAGAAAATGAAGACAACGAGCGATCGCTCAACCTGTAACCGTTCAACCTGTATTTCCGACTCTTAAAATTATTTGTGGGGTTAATTTAACACTAGAATACCAAGATGGTTCTATACTTTTTAACTAAATATTATTCTACACTCTGTAGGTATGTATTCTATGTACAGTAGAGCCTTGATCTAAGAAAATACTTATATTGTGTGTAATGATATTTGGTCCTCTCAGGGTTTCAAATCCATTTACCACTTCTTCCCCTCTTCGACTCTTTTTATTACGGTGGGTTCTGAACCACCTAAAAAAATACTTATAAATAAATGCTTATTTTGCGTACTGCGAGTCTATTAATTTGTTAACTCGTTCATCATTCTGAGCGAAGAAAATGAAGACAACGAGCGATCGCAAAGTCTCGCGGTTTCACGGAGGAAGAAGTAACGTCGCAGGCCACTCGATCGGTATACACCTGTACAGGTGGACGCAACACCGATAGACTATTCCGCAAGTGAAATCAGCATCGCGCTCGCGCGATCGCCAGCTCGTTAGAGGCCAGCCAAGAAGAGCAGGAGGAACGGCTGGCGCAACGGAAAAGAAACGCCGGTATCTGGGTTAGAAGTCGCCCAGGTGATGTCCATTTGTCTTCACGCCGAGAGAAGAAGTAACCACTGGGAACAGTCCGCTTCCCTGACCGTTAATTAAACGCGGTTGCAACCTTCTTGGACAGATCGCTTAATAACACGCGGTTCTTTCGAAAAATTCCCTCCTCGCACCCCCGAGGAGAAAACGGTTTGCGACCCGCGCGGCGCGGCGCGGCGGCCTCATGAAAAATTCACGATCCTTGATCAAATATTAGCCATACAAATTAGGATGAGTTATCAAGTGAGTGAACAATTAATCTCTGTACATCTCAACTGAAAGTTAGTACCGGCAAGTTGTTATTCAATTTTCCGAGTGCTATTTCTATTAGAACACTTCGCTGGTTCGAGGCATGAGATGTACATTTAAACAATTTTTTGCTAACCGTCCCGTTCATTCCTCGATGGGAAATATTTTTGTCTGTCGAGAAACGAGGATCGAAGAACATTCTGGTATTTTTTCTGTGACGATATTTTCATTTGCGAGGTTTTGAAAAATTGTTAAAGTTGCTTGCACTTTGGTCGTATACTGAAATTGAAAAATTAGCATTCGATTGTTCGCACATTTCTCGTGTTCTCTGAGATACCAAGGTCACCTTCAATTTTTCCAAGGTCAATGCACATTTTTCCAGCGTTATTTTTTTTTCCTTCGCGTTACTGCGTCAATTTTTAATTATTCATGCATACAAGAATTGATGATGTTCTTTCGATATCCACGTTCATCACGAGTCCGGCAATGATAATAATTTCGCCGATCGTGTCGGCAGGCAGTAAGGACGGACTCTCGCCGCGCAACTTCGCGTTACTTAATTGCGCGTCAATTAGGTTTCCACGCGTGCGGTGTTTTCCCGCGTGTCGGTTTCCCGTTACGCGTCTTGGAATCGGACGCGGGAAAATTCCGCCTCGTCGCGCGTCCTTTGCGCAGGAACGCGCGCGCGTTGCGTTGCGTTGCGTCGGCGCGGCGAATTGCAACTTGCAACTGCATCGACGCGATCGTTCCAGTGCGCGGAGCCAGGTCACACGACCGCTTCCCGCGCGTCTGCACGCTCCGCTAAAGAAGCAGTCCAAATGGAAAGAATAATTAGTCGAATCTCGGACAGCCGCGGCTTTTCCGACGCCTTTCCCTGGGAAAAAGTCACGAAATTAACCTTCAACCGTTGAGACGCACTCTGAAACCGGCGTCGCTGTTACGATTGCGATCGCGTATGCTGCGCTGACTCATAACTAGACTGCGCCTGTCCTTGCGCAAAATGAAAATTTGCCGAGTCGTCTGCGAGAAGGCAGCAGTTAAACGAACATCTATTAGGCTGGAACTGGAATAATTTCTACTTTCGATTTTCAAATGTATGCCCACACGGGATATTCAACGATTGGACGAATAATTATATGCACCGTGAGAATATTCTACCGGAATTGCAACGCACTCGAGTGAAATTAAAATTTATTTCCTATCTTCAGCTCTTCTAACATTTTTACTGATTCAAGTTACATCTGCTCGTTTTAATTAATAATTAACTCTCCGATAGCGGAGTCCGGGTCTAGTTTCACCCAGATTATTAAGAAGTAAAATCTCCATTTATATTCTAACCGTTGAATTGAGCGAATCAAACGTTTCATTAGGAATAACAAATATGTGTAAATATATCAATCGTATTTGTAAATCAATTAACAAATTGGTATCGGCGGAAGGGTTCGTGGAAAAACAGACAAAAAAGCCTTTTGATGTGTTGATCTACGTTTAGATTCAGAATACTATTAATTGCTTCTGTGGAAAAGTTGATTAATAAAAAACTTTTAAAACACAAAGAGAAAAGTATACTAACTGGTTTTCATCAAGAAAAAATATGTAACACTGATGTTGAATGCATACTTATACTTTGCGCCGATTTGTTAATTGAATAACAAATATCTTGAAGAATATGATGTTTCAAAAAACTGACAATACTGTGAATAATTTTAAGCCACTTTACCGGATTGTTTATTTAACGTGTATTATTACATCAACGAATTCACTTTTTTCACTGTTATTGGAATTAATGATTAGTAGACAGCGGATGTTTAATGGTTGGTAGAGAACTAGAGTGAAATAAAAATTTATTTCCTTTCTTAATATGTTTAACAGGTTGATAATTATATATCAGTATTTTTAAATTCGTCTAATTTTTTTACTGTTTCAAGTTATACCTACTCGTTCTTTTGCCACAAGTGCATAAAATCCGCTGTCTAATGATTACTGTTCTTAGATTAAAGTTCCGATCCCGAAGTTTTCACGTGCATTCGGATACTAGTTGCAGGTGCAAATTCTGTTAAATGATCGTCTTGATGAAACAGCCAGAGAAAATCATGGACTAGAGGGGGAAAGGAACGGCGACGCGGAAACGGATCGAGGTAAATGTTCTGTGAAGACGGAACCGTGTATCTTGATCTCGTTAGGTTGCCGACTGTCGTGCATAACGTAAAACGCGATGGCGAAGCCTTCGAAGCGAACGCGAAGCACGAAGTTTTAGCACGAATAGGCATCGAGCGCGACATAATTGCACCCATAAATCGTCCGACGCCGTACGCTGGCCCGAAAGCAAAAATAACAGTTAGCCCAACAATTTTTATGAAAAGAATCAGCCACCAAAACATGCTCGTCGTTCACGCCGAAGATATTATATTATGATTTCACTTCTGAGGTTGCAGGCATATCATTTAATTACGTAATTGTTCGCATTAATTGTAAGACGTTCAAACGAAATAGAAACTTATACTTGGAGCAATTGCATCGATATAAATGTTTTCAACCTTTCGCTTATTTCTACTGTAAATGCATGAAATCCATATTCTAGGAATTATTTATTTATTTATTATTGCTTTAAACCAAATGGTTTATATAGCAAGTACAATATTATTACGTGTATCTTACTTTACATAGGTATTACATTGTTGCTAAATTCTTACGGAACATTATTTGAGAAAATTATAAATTATTTTCAGACCTTCTGTATCAGGTTTACTTAAGAAGGAACTAATACAAAGGGGAAAACAGTACTTATTCAAAAGCTCAAATAGATACTTGACATTCTAAGCATTGTCACGGTAGATGTAACAAATTATTTGTTTATAATTTGCATCATTAGCGTATTTTCGCTCAATTTTCCTGGTACATATTTGCAATTTATTTTTTCTTGTAATGCTGAAATATGAAGTTCTTTTATTTGTAGCCATTTTTGTACTTAAATATAATAAAAAAAAAATTTGGTGATAAAGACCTTTTTATATTTCCTTATGATGCAAATGGGTTAAAGAATTACGTGGGGTATTTTCGAAAGTGCGGCTATGATTTATGATATTTGTTTATAATGGATCTTTCGAGAATCGTGATTTGTTCCCCTTTTGTTGCCCGCCGAGAGCTGAAAAAAGATCGATGGATCGTTTTCACGTTGATTCTCATCGAGTTTTCACCTGGACGATCGGTCTAATGATCCCAAACAATCAGGTAGCCGATCCACTTCTCCGCCCCCACCCTCCCCCACCCATCCCCGTAGGCTAACGTTCGACTACGGCCGTTGCCTACATACCGAATCTGGGAATTTCTATGTTTTCAATAATTAAAAGTTTGTGGGAACGGAAGCACAATGATTTATGGACCGAGTGTAGCGAATCGGTGGTGGATTGCCTGCAGGAGTCGGGAATAATTAGCGGATTAATAATCGTGGAAGAAGCCCGTGTTCGTTCGATAACTATACCATGGTCGATGGCAGAATGATTCTGTTCGATATTTCGTATGTTTCCTTCGTGCAAGAATGTATCAAAACGTCATCAGCGTCGTTCGATATTCGGCTCCTGTGTATTAACACTATAAACCCCTTGCCTGACAATATTGTGTCAGACACGTGATAATGATTTTGAACAGAGTCTAATAAATATGTATTTTATTAATTTCCTTTAAACCGAAATAAAATTCTACTTTGGTTTTGTAGATGTACAGTTACCGGAGAATATATAGGGTGTTTCGTTTAAAACGGGCCGCCTAAATATCTAAATAATATAAATAACAAAAAATGTGTGTGTCTATGAAAAAATTACCATTTATAAGAAACGATTATTCCATCTGATTCATCTTTTGAAACCATTTAGATTACGTCAGAAATATTTTTTGTATTTTCAGAGATAAGGAACATTTAGATGGCCTGTTTTAAATGAAGCACCCTGTTACCTAACATTATTATGATGTGGGACGAATCGGATCTCTTCATTTGGGGTGAATCGGATCACTCCTTTTTTATAAATTTCAATAACTATATGACTTTGATGAATTTATTATCGCTAAAACAATTTATCAAGAGAGTGACACTGCATTTGTTGTAAGGAGAAATTCATTCATCCACCTATGGAGGATTGGATACAGTGAAATATCTGTGAAGTATGGTGCTACGAAAAGTGTGCTAATATAAGTGGTGATCAAGGACAATATATTTGCAACCAATGTACTACATAGAGTCCTCGACCTTATTCTTATTCAGTTATGTTTTATAAAGTTAGAATCAAAGATTATTTTACGAAAATTTGTTTGTTTTTTGAAATTATCGGGGCGAATCGGATAATTTCCACTTTTTCGTTTTTTATCTATAAATGAGAAACTTTCTAATTTGTTTACTTTTTTTATTACGAATGTTCATGTTAAATGGGTACTCGTTAGCAATTTATAATAAAATATTATGTTTCCAAATTTCAACTATTCTTTGTTACCGTGACTGGTGATCTGATTCGCCTCGGTCTACCCTAGTTATAATTTTGAAACAGAGTAGTCAACATATACGCAGTCAAGAGCCAAGCACAACTTCATTTTCCACGATGTTTGTGGTCCTCGCACTAGCCTCGCGGTTCTACGCTCGCCATCTTGTCGCGCATCGTTCTTCCGAATTCGAGAACGATCGTTCAAATTAGACGATCGTAATTTCTTTTTGAGCGGATGCGCTTCGTCGAATTTAAAGTTCCTCTACATTGTTCTGTGGTCTCGGCGAGATATTCAAGCCCTCGGAGTACACAAGTAACGTTCTCCGGAGCAGTATCGTCGGAATTCAACAGGAACGGGGTAATTTCGATTACGTTATCCAAAGCAGATCGTCAGCAATGAACGAACAGCAACAGTAAACAGGCTAGCCACCCTGTAAATCGTTCTGCGGTGGAACGACGAGGGCAGTCCCGACTTTTTGGGCCACCGAAACGCTGTCCAACGAGCAGAACGACAGCAGATGAAAGGAGCTGATGTGGCAGGCAGGCGGTTCTCGTGGCCGAGCAGCGAGGAATAGGAAGCTTATTAGCATAAGGGCGAACGGGGATGATGATGGTAGGCCATTGTGTGGCCGCGGAGGAGGACGAGCACATAAACGCGCGCACACATAGACGCGCACTCGTGTATCCACACGCACAGGGGATAGAGAGGACGATTCTTGGCTCGGTTTCGGCCGACGACGACGTTAGCGGTGTGTGTAACGCTCCTTGAAGCGTGTCGCGCGCGGCTGTGCGATGCGCTGCGATGCGCTATGCGCGATGCGCGATGTCTCAACGAGAGAGTCGGATGCGCCGTGAAAGCGAGTGCCCCGTCCCCATCCCGTCCGATTCCTCTTCGTCATCGCACTGCCTACTCCACGTATACTGTCTACTCTACATCGGGGGCCCTCCTCGTCGCCCGGAGTCTTCGTCATTTTCACACGCCGCTGCGCCGGAATCGGCGCTGCTCTACTGTGACTTCGCTTGCGTAACAAGAGCGGACGACGCGGTCACCCGAGCAGCCAGGTCTCGGGTCGATGTCTCTTCCTTTCCTTTTCACCGTTTACCATGAAGAGAACCGATCTCCCGGAGAGAGAGCCACTTAGAGGCCGTCGCGCGTCGCACCCGCTCGCTCTCGGCGAGCTGAATCTCGGTCTTCTGCCGTTTCTGGTCCGCTCGATACTCGTATCGCGAACAGGTCGCGCGAGGGTGGCGACGAATGGGGAGAAACCTGGAGGTATGACGAGGAATATTGGGAATGTTGAAGAACGTTGAGAACTGTTTAAAATGTTGAGAATTGCTGAAAATGTTGGAAACTGATGGAAAAGGTGAACACTGTTGAAAATGTTGAAAACTGCTGAAAAGGATGAAAACTGTTGAAAATGTTGAAACTGATGAAAAAGTTGAAAGAGCCACTTAGAGACGAGCTGAATTTCAGTCTTTTCTGCCACTTCTGGTCCGCTCCATACTCGTATTGCGAACAGGTCGCGCGAGGGTGGCGGCGAATAAGGAGAAACGAGGAGGTATAGTGAGGCATATTGGGAATGTTGAAGAACGTTGAGAACGTTGAAAACTGTTGAAAATTTTGAGAACTGCTGAAAATGTTGGAAACTGATGAAAAAGGTGAAAACTGTTGAATATGTTGAAACTGTTGACAACTGATTTAAAAAGTTGAAACTGTTGGAAACTGATTTAAAAAGTTGAAACTGTTGAAAACTGGTTTAAAAAGTTGAAACTGTTGGAAACTGATTAAAAAAGTTGAAACTGTTGGAAACTGATTTAAAAAGTTGAAACTGTTGGAAACTGATTTAAAAAGTTGAAACTGTTGAAAACGTCGAAAACTGTTGAATATGTTGAACCTGTTGAATCTGTTGAACCTGTTGAACGTATTGAACACTGTTGAAAGCTGTTGAGCTGTCGAAAACTGTTGAAAAAGTTGAATAATGTTGCAGAATGTTATACACTGTTGAAGAATGTTGAAAAGTGCTGAGGAACGGACTATGAGGAACGATGCGGAACGTTGAGGTGTGAGGAGCTACAAGCACATCGAATTCTGACCGATTGAGCTCCGCACTCATTGAACTCTGACCAATTTTGCAACAATCGGCAACAAGGTAGAAAGAGATAGAACGATAGAATTTTGTCGTGCGACGTGTCGGTCGGTTTATCGCGATGATCACAAGAGCTGAACGATTCCCCGGAGAGAGGGAATCATTCGATTTATGGGATATTGCGACCGTGGACAGTCCGCCGTATATAATTACGCCGAAATCGTAGTTAGACGCGCGCAGCTATACCACCGAAAGGGCGGAGGGCCCGAAAATTGATCACGTACCGTGGCCGGGGCCACTCCGTTCGCGCTCTCTGTCATTATCGGGAATAAAAGTCACCGCTACTCCTCGCTGGAATTCGTTGCTCACCGGCGACAATCTACTCTCGGTCATTCTACAAAACTGCCTGCGAGAACGCCAACAATCCCTTTCGAATCCCCTAGCCTCTGCTTTCGATCAACTCACCATCCTCCCCTCCATAAAGAAGGTGGCCCTGAAAATTCCGAAAAAAATAATCTGGAAAGGAAAGGATATTCTTTGTTTGCGATACCGCACAATCTTTTTTAAGAAATAATAATTTTTTCCTCCTAATTCTATACTACTCAGTTGTCCTGGAAATTCAGGATGAACACAATTATAATGGTTTTTTTTAAATACCATTTTTAAAAAATTTGCGAAAAGTTTGTAAATTACGTGAAATAATTTGAAAAATGTGATTTCGAGAACGCCGCGCAAGATTTTCAAAGAAAGAAGCCATTCGCTAGTTGAGTCAGTGTTTGGGCCGTCCGCAGCCCCGAAGCGACTGCTTATCGAGCAGTACTCGGAATCAAATATGGCACATCTACCCGAGGATCGAGGAAGGGTCAAGGCTCTCGCCGATCATTCTACGCCGTCCTCGAAACGTCGAATTATTCGACGTGCCTCGGGAACCACGTATGTCCATACAAATATTATCGATTCTACACGCGGAGATCGCAACAGCATCAGATTGCTCGGTGCGCAGCGAACAGATGAGAAATTCCGTTGGTGAAAAATCGCGGCGTGTATACAAACACGAGCGATTCTACCCAGGAATTACGGTGATTGCAGGATATCGACGGTTCGTAGATCGCCGGGACTCTTGATCCCGAAGAGGTGTACGTACATGAACATACATTGATCGGCGAGATTATAAGACACCCGGAGAATCACTAGATTTAATATTAGTTTCATACCAAACAGAATTCTATGCTAAATAAATTAATTTAATTGCAATCACAATATAATAATCGTCCGTTTAAGTTTCACGTTTTGTACAGATACATTTATATTGTACAGGGGAATTTATTCAATAAAATTTCTGTCGATATACATTGTGATGAAGAGCTCGAAGTCTGAATAAATATATTCTTGTTGTTATAAAGTGGAATATCGGATTGTGTAATATCTTTTTTTATATCAACCCTAGCCGCTCGAATGGCGGACTCATAGTCACCACTAAAAATTAATGTACCATTTTTCAAAATATTGTTTACATTATTAAATATTTTTTATATAATATCAATTTCGTATTCATAAAATGAAAAAAATAATATAGACTGGAATTATCCTAGGTCGGAAGAAATGTTGCATTTTTTTAATTAAAATAACTTCGGGTGCAAAGGGTTAAATAATAGGACCTACACGATACAAGTAACATTCCAGTCCCAAATTTTTCAGACCTATCGAGATACTGCTGTATTCATGCAATTAATAAGAACAATGGTCGATAATGGACGGTACTGTTTCTCGCAAAATGAAAAAAATAATATAGGCTGGAATTATCCTAGGTCGGAAGAAATGTTGAATTTTTTTAGTTAAAATAGCTCCGGGTGCAAAGGGTTAAATAATAGGACCTACACGATACAAGTAACATTCCAGTCCCAAATTTTTCAGACCTATCGAGACACTGCTATATTCATGCAATTAATAAGAACAATGGTCGATAATGGACGGTACTGTTTCTCGCAAAATGCCGTTTAATCGAGACACAATGTAAAGCCCTTGCGCCGACGTTTCCCGAGCTGTCTCCTAATATCGTCGAGCAGTGGTCGCTGGCCGCGTACTTGTCGTAAATTACGGTCGCGCGCGCGATAAAACCACCGAATAAAATTTATACGACGTTTACGGAGTCCGCGGGCCGGGGATTGGTGTCAGCCGGAATCGAACGAGACACCTCGTTGCGGAGAGAGGTCAGGCCCTGTTCACGGACCTCCCGTGGACACCGGACGGGGCCCGGGGATCGTTGCTCGTCGTAAAAGTCGTTTTACACGCTCGCAGGAAGGACAGGTGACCCGTGCGAGAGCCGAGTTGCCTGTTGCGTGGCTGTCCTGTTCCTGAAACGCTTCCAGGCTTTTAAGGGCAGCCGCTTTTAACGCTCGCTCGCTCGATCTTCAACTCGCAGAAATTCCCTTCGGCCCGTCTCTCGCTAAGAACCATCCCCTCGAGATCGCAGAGAGATGCCATATAAGAGAGATACAGCTAACTATTTCTTGACACTCACCTTTTGAACCTGCCTCACCTGGGACAGAACCCAGTCGCACATGTGCCGCGTGGATTTGTTCTTCTTTCTTCGAGTAGAGACTCGGCATTGTACTGCGAGCAGATCGAGAGTCGGGGGGATCGTGGAATGTGGCGCTGATTGGTGGAGCAGTGTCCTTCTAGGATTCGATAGTGGGGGGACGCTCTTCTGCCAATGTTAGACAGCTTTTATAGATTTACGCGACAACAATCACTCGGTCTATACAAAACCGTGAAGATTTTATTATTATTGTTTATTTATTGCCTTGAACCATGTAAGATTTATATGGAGTATACATTACAAATTATAGGATATATGATCACGTTACAATATGACTTAGAATGTGACTTACGATTAGTTTCGCTATGATAGAACTACCTCATTGAAATTAAATTTTCATTGAGCGTTAGACAGCGCTTGTGAGTGCGGTGCCGAATCGCAAGAGCTAAATCGTGTCGTTTGACAATGCCCAACCTATGAAGCTGAGCGGGACACGCTTATATCAACGGCAAAATTCGGCCCTGATGTCAGAGGCCTGAAAATTATTTTTGATTTCATTAAGCTATGCTTAATAAAAATTTAATTTCAACGATGCATAAACTAATTGTAGCTTAATCTCTAAACTAATTGTAGGTTACTCTATAAGTCATACTGTAACATAATTATAATTGTATAATTTGTATTATACATGCTATAGAAACATTATATGATTTAAGGCAATAAATAAATAATAACTCAATGAAATCAGAAATAATTTTCAGGCGTTTAATATCCGAGTTTGTTTCATTTTGACTTTTGAGTTTCAGAGTGCCGGTAGTGGCTATCAGCACAGGGTTCGCTCGCGAGAGTTTTGTCCTCAAATGGACACCTAGCTTGAGATGAAATTAGCAAAAATTAAAATGGAATTGTGTTTCTTTAATGCATGTAGGTTTCCAGAAATACATAGTTCTACCGATTTCTGCCGATCTCATCGTGCCAAGCACTCATTCTCTCTCTTTCTCCCGTGTGCTAGACCGACAACAAAAGATCCTAATTCATCTTCCAGCGGCATCCTCTCGAAGACCGTTTCCAATTACGCTGCACAAGATCGAACAATAGCTCTCCCTCGAATGACACGAGTTTTCCTCAAGTTCTCCGTTTTATCCAATTACCCCGGTCTGTTTTCTTCTTAAACGTCCCCGCGGTAGTCGCGGCAGGTGAACGACGAGGCGATCGACAAGCCTGTCAGCCCCGGACAGGACAACTAGGCCTAGTTCTGCGATCGCGACGACAGTTGTCCCGATTCCTGGCGAGGAGGAGGTCCTAGAAAGATAGAGGACGCGACGCGACAAAGAGATATCCCATCTCGCTGGGGAGAAAGAGAGAGAGAGGAAGCGAGGCCGCGGGCAATAATACCGATGCCCCGGCAATTACGTTCGTCTCGTGGCCATCTGCTCCTCCGGAAGACCCGATGACCACTCATCCTTCAACAGCCTTCCTCCTCCGTTGTTCAACCGGGGACTCCTACAGCTGTGGGGCGTCGTCCTGCGATTTTTACCAACCGCGAAAACGAGAAACGATCGTGATCGCGGTCTGCCCGTGTCGCCGGAATCTCGGACTAGCCAACGAGCCGATCAAATTGGCTGCACGGGCCTGACATTGCGGTCGGACACTGTGCGGTAACGGAAGACGCGAGATTAGGCTCGTCAGCTTCGTTTCCGCTAGCGTGTACCATAAGTATTTCATACTTTGAATCGTGTACAGCTGTCGGCCCATGCTTAAAAAAATTATTTGTATACTTCAAATACCCACGAATGTGTGTGCGAAATTAAAAGTTTAATAGTTTTTACGGAGAAGAATGGTAAAGACGTCTTTGAAAACCAGAGAACTGCCTTGAGAAACTGTGAAAATTTTTATTAGTTTTGCTTTAAAAAAGTAGTCCATGTACTTCAAGTACCCAGGAATGTGTGTGCAAATTTGTTGTGCAAAAAGTTTAATAGTTCCTATGGAAAATATTGCTAGAGACGCCATTGAAAACCAGAGTGCTCCCTCAAGAAAATGTAAAAATTTTTATTATTTTTGTTTTAAAAAAATATGTACTCAAGTCCCTACGAATGTGTGTGTAAATCCTAATGTAAAAAGTTGAATAATTCCTATGGAAAAAAGAGTACATACTCCCTTGAGAAAATGTAAACATTTTTATTGTTTTTGTTTCAAAAAAATAGCCCATGTACTTGAAGTACCCAGGAATGTGTGTGCAAATTTGTAATGCAAAAAGTTTAATAGTTTCCATTAAAATAAAAAATTGCTAGAGACACCATTGAAAACCAGAGAACTTCCTTAAAATAATGTGAAAATTTTTATTGTTTATTCTTTAAAAAAATAGTCTATGTACTTGAACTGACTTGAAGTACCCAGGAATGTGTCTGCAAATTTGTAATGAAACAAATTTAATAGTTTCCATTAAAATAAAAAATTGCTAGAGACACCATTGAAAACCAGAGTACACCCAGAGTACTCCCAAAAAAAGTGAAAATTTTTATTGTTTATGCTTTAAAAAAATAGCCCATGTACTTGAAATACCCAGGAACGTGTGTGCAAAATCCTAATGCAAAAAGCATAGCAGTTCCCCCGGAAAAAAATTCGCAAACGTCGCGATAAAAGTGGGATTGAAAGGCAGAGTAGCCTGTTAATCGGCATCGACGTGCAAAGGCTCGGTAACGGTGAGCAGTTTCGTAGCTCGTAAAGTCAGCAGCGGTTGTTGTCGGGCACGGCGCGTAAGTTGTCGTGGCGATGTTACGTACACGCTTAATATACCCGCGGCGAGCGTAGATCACGCGAGGCAGCCGACAAAGATGCCAGAAGTCCCGCGAAATCCAGCCGGCAATTAACCGCCCCCACCGCCGCTTTGTTTCCCGAGACCGACGACCAAAGGGTTTTCGTTTTCTTTCGCCTGGGATCCCTCCTCAAAGGATTTAAGGGACTTCACAGCGTAATTGCTCTTGTCATCCTTTCTTTCGGCCCTCTGGCGTTCCCTCTGAGCCTGCAACCCCGAGAGAGGTCTTCGATCCCGGCTTGCATCGCGGTCGTGCAACCATACATTAATGCAATCTGCGGGGCACTGTAACCATTTTGTATTGATTTAAATAATGTCTAAGCAACAACAGTGTGATAAAATTTTCTTTCATTCGAAATCCTTTTTATAGTTTTATCAAACACCATCTACATTTTCATAAAATACCGAATCGAATAATTTTTAGTTACACTATTCTTTTGTCTTCATAATTTATATTGCTATTAAATTTTTTCTTGATAATTTCATCAAACACCTTCTGAATTTTCATGAAACATTGAATCGAATAATATTTATTTAATATTTATTTAGATTGTTCTTTTACTTTCATAATTTCTATTGCTATTAAATTTTCTCTTAATAATTTCATCAAACACCCTCTAAATTTTCTATGAAACACTGAATTGAATAATTTTTATTAAAACTATTCATTTACCTTTGCAATTTCTACTGCTATTAAATTTGCTCTCGATAATTTCATCAAACACCCTCTACATTTTCATAAAACACTGGATCGAATGATTTTTATTCAGACTATTCTTTTACTTTCATAATTTCTATTGCTATTAAATTTTCTCTTGATAATTTCATCAAACGCACTCTAAATTTTTCTAAATCACTAAAGTCCTAACGAATCATTTTCCTCCATCCACCGTTTAAGGTCAAAGAAGACGGTCGAAAACGAATGATGTCGGTCCGCAAATTCGCAAAGATCGACGTGCGGCAGACGATCATGTTCCCGCACACGATAGATCCCCGATCGAGGTGAGCTCGTCGTGTGATCCGAGGCGGATCGTCCCAGTTGGTCCAGCACGCGGAACACGGAAGCCGTTGAATCGCTCGATCGCGATCCCCGTGGATCCTCTTCGGCGTGGCGACGCTCCGGCTGACCCAGATCAGAGGAGCGTGACACAGAGGAGAAAGAAGAGGTGGAGGAGTTGGAGTGGTTGCGAAAAAAGGGAACAAGAAAAGGGAAAAGGAAAGGAGAGTGGGATGGGGGGTGGCGGGGAAAAAAGAGAAGCGGCTCGGCGCCGCGTGTGAAACCAGGAGCGCGACTCGACGCGTATGGAAATGCCGTGTGTCGGCTCTTATTGTATGGAAATGCGTGCGAGACGCAGCCAGTGTGACCAAACCGAACGTGCTGGATAGCCGGCCTCCGCTACTCGCAAGATGTCCCTGTCAGCGGAGCTCGTAAAATCTAGCGTACACCTTGTCGAGCATGCCGTTGTCCTGTCGATCCGCGAGACACCGAAGAAATTATCTCGCCTAACCGGCGACACACGGCTCGGTTAGGGGACTCTCCGGTTAGAGACTGTGCTCGCTCTTCCTGTCGCTTTCTTCGGGGAAAGCCGGATGGCTGGAGCGTGGCCGAGTTTGAATCACGATCGAGCACAAGTACACCGAGAGCGAGGGACTCGCCTGTCGTCGAGTGTGCTCGACGCTGACAAACTGTCGTGTCGATCGTGTTTGATCGTGTTCAGACTGCGTTCGGGAGAGGGTGGCACTTATGTTGGGATCTTGGTTGATAACGTGCGCCGGGACTGCAAGCGAATGGAGGTGGGTTGTTCGTAGTATGTCTTGATCGGTGTGGTTGTTTCCGTGTTGCTTAGATTAGGTAGACTAGAACGTAGTTCCTTTCCTAGTTCCTAATGCTTTTTCTCGTCCTTTCTTTAATTCATTGCGCCTTTCCTAGTCTCTTTACCAGTTCCTAGTCACTTCTCTATAATTCTCTAGCCTCTATTTTAGTTCCTAGTGCCTCCCTTAATTCCTAATGTCTTCCCTAACCCATTCCTTAGGTCCTTCTGTAGTTCCTTTTCTAGTTGCTAGTGCCCCGTCTAATACCTAATGTCTTTCCTAGCTTAGCCCTTTTCCTAGGGCCTTCTCCACTCCCTTTTCTAGTTGCTAGTATTTTCCCCAATTCCTAATGTCTTCCCTAGCCTACTCCTTTCCTTAGGGCCTGCTCTAGTCCCTGTTTTATTTGCTAGTGTTTTCCCCAATTCCTAATGTCTTCCCTAGCCTACTCCTTTCCTTAGGGCCTGCTCTAGTCCCTGTTTTATTTGCTAGTACCTTTCCTAATTCCTAATGTCTTCTCTAGATCTTTCCCTAGTTCCCTCCCTAGCCGCCTGGTCTTCCTTCTGTAAAAAAATACGACTTCTCATTTCGTTGCAGAATTTTCTATAAAATTGTATGTATGTGTCTTAATCGCGGTACCAGTGTCAGCAATACGTGTATCCAAGACACCGCTAGATTTCTATTTGAAGGAGCAACTTCCCGAAAAATTTGCATATTGTTCTTTCGATTCAGAATATTCCCACTGTCACAAAATTTCAAACGACGCCTCCATTCACGCCCCGCATAATCAACGACTTAGTAACCTTCTCCGTCGGCCTTATTAACGGAGATTAATATTCAAAGTTCGGGCTTTCCTATCGAGACAACCCGCAAACACGGTATTCACGCTCCCGCGGCAATAACTCTTGAGGACAGTTTTACGATTATAGAATTAGAAGGGACTTCATGCATAATTCATGTCGCATTGTACATTTATATGTCTCGTTACCGCCGTCCGCTCCCGAGGAGCTACCAAAACGCGCTAATTAGCTCGCGCGCGAGATTCAGCTAATTAACAGGGGAACGGTGCTTGCTAATAAAATCATTAAAATCGTTCGGGATCAGCATCAATCATTGGCCCGGCCCGTTTCACCCAGCGAATTTCTCGATCCATTCTACATGGAAACGTTTCGAATCGATATCTATCGCACTGCTTTCTAAAACACCTAAATTGAATCGATTTTAGCTGCGAGTTAGTTCCCTCGAAGACGAGGTATGTGCATTATTATTTACCTTTTATTTCTTACAATTGTCTAATTTTAATTTGTATAGGCAATCTAGTGATTACCAATGAATGTTACTGAATAACAATTTTCAACAACTCCATTATCATTTACCTCCTGTCTTTTACAATTGATTTGCACAGATTTTACATTGTACACGCAGTCTAGTGATTATCAATAATATTACTGAATAATAATTTTCAGCAATTGCATTATCATTTACCTTTTATCTCTTACAATTTACTTGCACAAATTTTACTTTTATACGCAGTCCAGTGATAACCAATAATGTTACTGAATAACAATTTTCAGCAAATCCAAAAGCTGATCTTGGAATGTAGAAGATAGAAGGTAACAAGACTGTAGATACCGATTAAAATTCATCTAGCGGCACATTATGATCGAGAGGAATCGAAAGATCGGCTCGACTCGATACACGAGTATCATTCGCCGAGGAATCGTACGATTCGCCGTCGTTGATTAATGCTCGGCTCCGCGTACGCCTACTTCACGCGTATTAAACCTCTTGCCGCATATTAAGTGTCCGCTTGTCCGCTCGCTTATCCGCGAGCGTCGAAGCGTAATCGGCGGAACGCGACAGACTGGCACCGCGGATCCTCGACATTATTGTTTCTCGAATGCCTGGGCGACAGCAAGGAATCGGTTTACACGCCGATACTCCTGCGAAAAGGACTCTGCGCGAGATTCTGTTCGAAGCTGAGAACGGTATCTCCATATAATTTAACTACGAACAATAGATACCGACCTGATTGTCGAAACATTGAAACAAGTCTACACGAGGTTGGCGTTCATCTTGCCCGGCTAATAAATACATAAAAACCTGAAACATCTGCTAAAATCAATTTCCAAATCGTATAAAACAAATTTACCACGGTTCGGACCTGACCTTTTTACGGTGTCTTCGCCTCTTTGTCCCCGGCTTGAAGATCATAACTCCCGTCCGGAAACCGCCTTCGGACTTTCTTCCAGGTAAAAAGATGGAAAGCAAGGACTAGCACCAGCTGACCGGTGGAGCATCGTGAAAGAGCTACGCAGGGCGGTGCCCCATGTCGCCCCACGATCCCCGTAGAAATTAGTTCCCGCGGTGTTCCCTGCGTCTCCCAGGTGACACCATCGAACCGGACCACCGTGCTCTCGAACCACGAATTTTATTACCCTCCGCGCGTTCTACTTCGAGAGTCGGGGCTTTTGTCGTGGAACCGCTAGAATCCTCACGACCTCGTTTGCGTCCTCCTCCCTCGCTCCCCCCGTACGATCTCGTCAATTTCCTAGCCGGATGAGAGGATACGACCACTGTGTACACGGGAATGCATAATGAATCAGATATCCGGAGGACTCGCTCAGTCCCCTTGCTACTTGCTCGCTGATGAGAATGGGTCTTTCGATGGGAATGCTATCTTTCCAGTTACAATACCACTTGTACAGACTCCAGTATCTTGTAAGTTGCTAATTCCTTCATAAAAGACAGCTTCTTCAGCTTCCTATTCGCCATCCAGGCGAAAGCTGCCACAACTCTGCTGCCACGTCTATTGTACTTGGCCTTCGGTGACCTTGAATGACCTTCTTAAGAGGTCGTTGTATTCGTCTTGAAACTCGCTATCAGGAGGTAAATAAGAAATCGTTCCATTTAAAAGAACACAGTCGACATTCGTATCTCCTTGACGCCTCCACTTATGACAGGCACGGGAGTCATTTAGGAATTTTGTTGGTTTCTTGAACAATGTTAAAGGATTGAGAGACTGAACAGATTCTTGAACAATTTGAAAAAATTGAAAAGATTATTAAACAATGTTAAAAGATTGAAAAGATACTTGAACAATTTTAAGAGACTAAAAGATTAATAACCAGATACCCAAGTATCCATTTTAAATTTCTTTTTAAAACTTCTTTAAAATTTTTGTTGATAAATATCGAAATTATTGTAGATTTTATCTTCTTGAATCACTATACGATTAACCTACATCTGACGAATAGAAAGTATGCAGTGGAACTATAATGTAACATCGTTGAATATTGTAGAAATTTTGGTTATTGACATAAAAAATTGAAAAAGTTCTTCAACGTAAAGGATTGAACAATTGAAAAGATTTTCGAACAATTTTAAAAGATTGAAAGAGTGGAAAAATTCTTGAATAATTTTAACCCTTATGTCAATAACAGGGTACCTGGGTATCCACTTTCAGTATCTCTTGGAAATTTCTTTAACATTTTTGTTGATAAATATCAAAATTATTGTAGATTTTATGTTCTTGAATCACTATACGATTAACCTACACTTAACGAATAAAAACTATGCTGCTAATAAAGTAGAACATCATTGAATATCGTAGATACTTTGGTTATTCACACAAAAAATTAAAAAAATTCTCAGACGATCGCAAAGATTCTTTACAATTTTCAAAAATTGAAAAGAGCCCTCACAATAAAATTGGTAACTCTAATCTTCCGGATTCCAGCCTGATTGGAACCGCTATCTTACCAACGCACAATGCGTTGTAGAATTATGATTCCGCTGGAAATTTTGGGGAAACGACGTCTGCAGTTCGTCGAGTGTCCACGGCCGTCAGGACTAGTAATAAAAACGGCTGCCCGTACGATCGCGAAGGAACCGGACGCACGTCGTTCACGGTTCCCGACAGAGGCGGGCCAGGTTTGCAAATATTCGCGAGACCGGTGACACGTTGACACGTGAAACCTGCCAGCCGAAGGTTTCCCGGGGGTTACGTTCGTGCATCTTTATTCGCCATTCGGGTGGCAGGGGAATGGGAATCGATAACGCAGACAACACAGCCCGGCGCCCGGCCGCGATATTCGTGACCGAACGTCTTCGCGGGAGGAGTCGCGCGATTTCACGGCGACTTCCGTTAATTTTGTTCCGCGGCCGCGTTAGTTTCCTATTAACGATCACGAATGCAACACGGGTCGGCCCTTTTCCCCGCCCAACGAAACTCATTAAACGTCTGTCCGTTTGTCTCGGATGCACACACGCGGAACCGCCACGACATATATCGGTCTTTCGCGCCATCCCCCTCTGCCCCCCCTGTCCTCTTGTGCCCGGTCCCTAGGCCCTCCGTCTCTCGCCGCCACGATACGTATGCACGTAGATACGTACGCGAAGTCCGCGGAAGTTGTAAACGAATTAACGACGTGTCGTAGACCGCCGACCGGCTCGTCGGATATTATTCTCATCGCCCGGAACAATTACTTTTCTCCCACGGAATCCCGGAGACGGTTCGTGCCGATCAAAACTGAAACTTTTCTGATGTCGCGCGACGGCTCCCCGTCGTTCCTCTTCCGATTTATACACGGCGCCGCGATCGATCGTGGAACACCTCGCCCGCTCTGTGTCTGTGCGCGCGTGTGTCTGTATACGCAATTGTGAGTATGTACAATCAGGAGAGAAATCGTAGCAACGATGCCGGCAAATCTATTACCTTTTGCTAGATTCCATCACATATGGGTATACAGGGTAATGAAAACGCTGACAGAGCAGCCAAATTAGCAGCCTGCAATACAAAAATTAAACAAATCACCCATTATATCAGACTAAACGATCTTAAAAACCACCTAAATGAAACTTTTAGGAAACAGGTACTTGACAAAATCAAAAGGAATTACATACAAAAGTATCATAATGAAGGAGCTGACTTTCAGTGGCAAAAATTTCCAAGTCCGGTAGACCGTCAAATCCAAACTTCAATTTCTAGAATCAGAATTGGACACTCCGAAATAACCCATTCATTTTTGTTAAACGAAAAAGAAAACACGATCTGCGATATATGTAAAGTACCAATTAACATGAATCATCTAATAATAGAATGCAAAAAATATGAGAATGAAAGGAAAAGTGCTAAGTTGCCTGGATCCTTACGTATTCTGTTAGGCTCTGAGGAGTATATCGCCGGTCTTGCACAGTATATCAAAGATACTAAAATGTATAAAATATTGTAAGATAATGTACCATGTTGCTAATGACCTTGGATGTTGAAGCAACATTAAATAAATAAATTGTAGTAGTAGTAGAAACCATCAGGAAAGTATCTGTTCCGTCCTTCCGTCGCGAAACACTCGACAACCACATTTCGATGTCTCGTTAACTATTAGATTCAGGACCCGGATAGCACGCGATGTCCTAACGATGTCTTTTTCACGTCTGTTTTAGGTCTGAACGTCTTGAATGGATGTCTTAACGACATCTTTCTCGAGACGTTTCAACCCTCATACGTTCCTCACGGTGAAAATTCACCCATTTACTATTTTCAGATACTGTAAAATCATTTATGAGATCACTTTATCACGTTATAAATGAAACACAATTTGTTGATTTAACGTGTAGTACAAAAATAGGTGAATTTGTTATCCTAGTCTCTTTTGCAACTATTTTTGAGGAGCGTCTGTTCTGAGACGTCTTACAGAAGTCTTTTTAAAGACGCTTTTTGAACATTTGAAATAAGACGTCTTTGCAGATTTCACATCGAAGTTCTGGAGCGACAATCTCTAGATTTTTACAATACCGATATATTGTTGTAAGTATCGTTTATGAATTTTTTTCAGATTTTTAAGTCCACAGCTAAAAAATTTAAAACCGATTTTTTCGACGTTTTCTGCTCGAAAAACTGAACTAACCTTGAAATTGTTATGTTTTAATTAATCTATAAGTCTATTAGGCAGTGATAAGGCTAAAACTCACAAAAAAAATGTTAAGATGAAATCAACTTGATTAGTATTTCTACTGCGTCAACGCATTACATTCGAAAGTATTTGCAACGTCTCCATCACAGCTCGGTTGTGTCAGCGCGTTAGGTGTTCGACTGTGTACCTGCTAATACTAGGTTCGCGCCCGGCATACGTCTACTTTTTTTTCTACTTGATCAAAGACGTCTTTCAGATATCTAGAAGACGTCTTTTACACGTTAAACAGACTTCTTAGAGACGAACCGTTTCCGAACAAAAGACGTTCAGGTGACGTCCCTGTGCTATCTGGGGACATATGAAGGTCAGTACGTCTTTACGCAGAATTTCACACTAACGACTCCCGTTGTAAACAGCGGCTCATTCCGTCGAAGAAAATCAAGGTGACCTTGAAATCTCCGAAACACCTTCGCTCCGTACGAAAAATATTTGCATCGCAATATTTCTCACCGTATACCGTGCTAGTTTTGTGTACATTGTTTTTTCATATTACTATAAACAACGGAAGTATGTTAAAAGTAATTATCGGCACATCTTGTACAGGGTGTGCAGATATTATACAGCCTCGGTTTGGTGGAAATTGATGTAAAAAAAGGTGCTACAAAATTTGACCTACAACTCCAAGGTCAGTCAATAATTCTTTTTATTGATTTTGACCTTGCAATTTTTTTTTTAACGTTAGCATAGAACCTTGTTTGTTTTTGGTATTTTAAGAGAAGAATTAATACTTATTTTCTTCTGGTATTTTAAGAGAAGAATTAATAGTTCTTTTCTTTTGGTATTTTAAGAACATTAATCCTTGCTGGTTTGAAACACTTTGACAGAAGGACTAACATTCGTTCGAAAAGTGTTTGCACGTGTCGGATATTTCAGCCGATTCTATCCTGCAGTCGTTGAAAAGTTCCAGTAGCATGATCGAGCTCGATGTTCGATTAAAAATAAACGCAGACGGTTGAGCGGCGCGTGTCGTAGGTGGCCGCACTTCTGTGCCCACCTCAGAACCGGAAGTCTATATTAACGGGGGAAGTCCCGGCGTATCCTTGGGACGAGAGGCGAGCGATTATCGATAAATGACAGAAACCACAGGTTGCCCGGCGTCATAGCTCGCGCCAGTAGGGCCGGAATTGCCATATGTCGATCGAGTGCTCGACCACTGAATCGTTTCCTTCTACTCGAACCGATACATTCTGTCCTCGTTCGCAAGCGTTGTATATTTCGCCCAAGTTGGCAGAATTTTCTAATTTCCCAGATCCAAAAAAATAGACTAGTTTCTCTCATAAGATAGCAGAGAATTTCAAAAATATGCCGGTAAAATTTGACAATCTTATTGAAGGAACTCTGAAGAACAGGGGCGGAACTATTGGGTTGGCAAGCAAGTAATTTCGGTTTTCACTAATAGATATGTTTTTTTTGTTTCAATAACTTCTGTTAAGATTATAATTTTTTTCTTACTGACATTTGATAACTAACATTTCATAAGATTGCAGAGCGGTTAAAATATCTTATTAAAATTCATTGTTCACATCAAAATTGAGTTTTAATTTCACCTTAAAATACAAAAATTGCTTTCTCAGCAACGCGGGAGGGGGTCAAAAATTTTTACATTTATTATCTTGCAATTTTACTGTTCCTTTATATAATTAAATGTAATATAAGTTTTCTTGCTTTATAATAATATAAATCATTTTTTTCTGGGGGCCTAAAGTTATATTTCATAGAGGAACCGAAAATTTGTAGTTCCGCCAACACTGAAGAGCCAAGATTTGACCCAAGAAAAAAATTTCTAGATCCGCGACAGATGATGAGAAATGTCGAAAAATCGAGACTTTTAGGTTTCCAAAGAAAAATGCCCGTTAAAAATACCATCTCAAACATACCAATAGAAAAACCCCTTTAACCGTCCGTTGCGTCAATTTGACACAGGTTTCCCGAAGTAAGTTATACTGTCCACGTTATTCGTAGGTAAATTCGCTCGAAACTTCAGGACTTTTATTCTTTTGCCGTATCATTTTCTTTACGGTTACAGTGATTAAAACTTCATCCCCAAAATTGTTGCAGAAGAGAACAGAATACATATATTTTTTGTATTGCTACATTGATTTTAATGCTGATGTATTGATTACAAACAAATCAAATTTTATTTCATCTACAAGGAAAGGCGTAACATTCGTATTTGTTAGACTTTGTTTGAAATCTTCATCACGAGTCTGACTCGTTAAAATACGGCAAGGGGTTAATGCGATACTCATAACCGAAAAACCTTAGATGTAAATGTTAACTAATCAATTTGGTTAAGAAATGTCGAAAAATAACTGTTCGCATTGTTATTTAATCGATCTTTTACCACTGTGTTTCACACAGAGGGACAGATTCAGTTCGTGAAATGGGGGACGGATTAACCGAAGGGACCCTGAAGAGTCAAAATTTATCCCAGGAAAATGATCAAAAGAAAATCGGTGTATCCGGGTTTCCAAAATTCCGCAGCCACGGCACGATGACAGCATTGAAACAAATTTTCACAGGCATCGGAAAGCAATTCGATGGTTTGCATCCGACGACCGTGAAACAGCCTCGACTGGAAAGATGACACGTGGCCGGTGTAATCGCTGGCTGGCAGAGTATTATGTACTTCCGTGGCATGGCTGGCCGACTCGGGAACACTTCACGGTGTTTATCTATCCTCGGCTATATCGATCGTCCCCGTGGCAGGTGCTCTAGGACTCCTCCTTGCGACTCGGTCGCGGTCCCCGTGGTTCTAAAATGTAATTTGTGCGCCGGGACACCGGACAGATGTTACAACGGTGGTTAATTGCTACCCTCGAAGATGAAATTTCGAAGGAAACATCTTCATTTCGAGAACCGACGACGACTGTTCCCGCTAATGCTCCCTCTGGTTCTCGGATTCTGCTAATGCCACCTTAACTGACTGAGAATTGACACCGGGCACACCAGATGCCTCGAGGTAACCTTGAGCTTGAACCTGTTCCCGAGGCTTCATTTTCGAATTGATTGAGAGGCACCGCTGTGTTTTGAAATTTCAGAGATAATTTTGCGTTGGGAAATTCATTATTATCATCATTTACTATTATTATAGCTTTTAATTGGTACTGGGTGCATGGGATGAGTCGAGGGAATTTCTTTTTGACCTTGAACTTGATTTCGAGCCTCCAGTTTCGTATTGATTGAGATATAATACTGTTTTTTGAGCTTTTGGAAGTACTTTCGCGTTGGGGAATTCATTATTATGGTTATTTAATTTTATCACAGTTTGTAATGGACACTGGGTGTATTAGATGAGTCGAACAAATTTCCTTTCGACCTTGAACTTGATTTCGAGCCTCCATTTTCGTATTGATTGAGATATAATACTGTTTTCTGAGATTTTGGAAGTACTTTTGCGTTGGGGAATTCATTATTATGATTATTTAATTTTATCACAGTTTGTAATGGACACTGGATGTATTAGAGTCGAGCAAATTTCCTTTTGACCTTGAACTTGATTTCGAGCCTCCATTTTCGTATTGATTGAGATATAATACTGTTTTTTGAGCTTTTGGAAGTACTTTCGCGTTGGGGAATTCATTATTATGATTATTTAATTTTATCACAGTTTGTAATGGACACTGGATGTATTAGATGAGTCGAGCAAATTTCCTTTTGACCTTGAACTTGATTTCGAGCCTCCATTTTCGTATTGATTGAGATATACTGCTGCTTTTTTAGTTCTGCGAAACATTTGTGCTGTGAGAAATTCATTATTATGATCATTTACTATTATTATAGCTTTTAATTGACAGTGGGTGCATCAGATGAGTCGAGGGAATTTCTTTGTGACTTTGAACTTGTTTTCCAGCCTCCATTTTCGTATTCATTGAGATATACTACTGTTTTTTGAGTTTTGGGAAGTACTTACTTAAATTATTTAATTTTAGTAAACTTAATTTTGTCAAGGAATTTACTATTTGCAAAATCAAACACTACGTCGAATTCTCGTTGTGCGCACTCGAAAACGAAACTAGCTTTTTGGCACATCTAATACAAGGAAAAAGTATTTTTTTTATATTATTATTATTGAGAAGAGATACTGCTGGAAGCAACACTGCCTTATTAGAAGCAGAAATGCACGAGTCGTTGTTAAACAATTCCGTGTGGTGGTGTTTCGAGGATTGTTCGTTTTCGGGAAAGCGAGCGTGTACGGTTTGAAATACCGGGAGACGTGGGCGCGCGTTGAGTTTCAGAGAGAACAAAGGCCCGGCTAAATAATTCTCGGCGACTCGTCGTCGTGGCGCTGTCAGTTGTTAAGAACGACGTGCCGCGCCGCGCCGGGGCGGGTGCTTTTCATTTCGAGTCGACTTTAATACTCGTGTCGCACGCGAAAATGTTGTGGCGAGGAAATTAAGGACCTCTCGAGGCCGTCACGGCAGAAAAAGAGGAGAACGCGACCGTGGAACACGCTGTCCTACCCTCGTTTTCGGAGCCCCGGGGAACGATCCTCTCGTGCACAGGCTCCGCGACCTCATCCCCTGCATAATTCCGTTGAATCAACACGAAACGACAAACCGACCGACTGGAACGCGTCGGAAACTGATAGACACGCTTCGTTCTGCCGCTGGGAGATCGCACAGTGAGACGAAACGATCTGACAGCGATCGAAAGTCGATTTTCGTAATTAAATTATCGGTCGATAGGAAAGTTTGCAGCGTTTTTAAATTCAAATTAGTATTCAATAACACATTTTCTGGCTTTTTTGCCATATTTTAGGCAACTTATTGAATAAACCTATAAATTTTATCTTTGAATTTTATTTTAAAAATACTACGACCTTTCCTTCCCGAAAAAATTAATACTAATTGAGAGAGAATTAATTAGACAATATTTTAGGCAACTTATTGAATAAGCCTTTAAATTTCATGTTTGAATTTTAATTTAAAAATACTACGATCTTTCCTTCCCGAAAAAAATTAATACTAATTGAAAGAGAATTAATTAGGCAATATTTTAGGCAACTTATTGAATAAACCTTTAAATTTGATCTTTGAATTTTAATTTAAAAATGCTACGATCTTTTCTTCCCGATAAAAATTAATACTAATTGAGAGAGAATTAATTACATTATAATATGATGTATTTTCTTATTTAGTTCTTTCGTAACCAATGCATAAAGATAGCAGAAAATCGCCACTGTCGTTAAGAGGTCTCTTGATCCTATAAATATTGTATTTGTTTATCCTATGTATATCAATTGTATCAGACACATAAATGTTGATAAAATGTCAACAACTCCTGAATAATTGTGGTTAATGTTTCCAGAAATATTTCCCTTGTCTCGGTAATAGAACATTTATACATCTACAAACAACAAAAACAAGTCTAACTGCATTACAATAAAGGTCCGAACCAGCAACAGGAAATCCATCAGCTTGAAAATCCGTTCCCTCGGGAGAAACAAACAAGAATCAATAAAAAAATCGCTGGCCAAGTAGAGCTCCGTCAAACAAAATCTCTGTATCCCCGCACATCCTGCTACGTTCGACAAACATCCTCTGCACCCACACAACAACATATAAATCCATCTGGAGCTCAGCCATCCGTCAATCGGTTGAGCTAAGTCTTTTCCCAGCGATGGCCGCCGCGGAGGGTAGCTACCCCCGTGTCCTCAAAATCTGTCCATTTTGAATCACTCGTCCGATCCCGATATTGGACATAACGCCATAACCTCTAGAAGGTGGCTAAAGAGAGGGGGTTGTTCGCCCTAATGAAACAGAGCTGAGCTCCCACTCAACTAGCTCTCTCTCTCTCTCTCTCTCTCTACTGCGTCGCCCTGCTTTCCCATGCGAAATAAAATATCGCTAATCACTCGTGGGGGGCTGTAAGTACCCCGTGCATCTGTGTACCCTGTGTCCCTTCCCCTACGGTGGCCCGTAGGGTTGCACACGAGAAACCCACCCCCTTTCGGTCGAGAGTCGCGGGACGATGGCGACTATGGCGAGACAATGGGATGCTGTTCCGGATTATTATTTCTATGGGGGTGGGGCGGGGGATGTAATTAAGCGACGCGGACATCGGACCCCAGTTGCCTGCACCGTCGAAATATTTCGTTTCGAGGGGAGTCGGGGGGTGGAGGGTGGAAAATTTGTAATTGTTCTTGGCCGGCTTCGCAAACACCGGGAGAAAACCACCCCTCGTGTGAAAGTAGAGGGGAGAGGCTTTTTCGGATTCGTCGGGGCCCGTTTGTTGTTGCTGGCAACATTTTGGGGATCAGAATGTTTTTTGCGAGGCTTCCAAGTGGATTCAACGTGCTCCGTCTATGCGAGAAACGAGACCATTTTTTTTACTAACACTAACCTACCGGGTAAATTGTGTTCAGTTTATCTAGATTTTTTGTGAAAGAGTATTTATAATTGCAACAATTTTAAGCTTCCGAAAAATCAGAGGAAGTCTCTGATTCGACGAGCAAGTGGCATTTTGGCAGAATGTCCCAACCTTTTCGCAATAAAAATCAAAATTTAACAGAATAGTATGGCGACTTGGGAATTCGTCTGGGGGAGGGTTCAAGCGTTTATTAACCCTTTGTACTCCTATTTCGAGTGTGACTCGACATCAGTTTTTATCACGGGAGCTCTCCTTTGTCCCACTCGACATTTTGTCATGTTCTAACCAATAGAGAAATAATAAAAATTGTTAAAAACAAGTAGCAGTAAAGGAACTGTCCTTTAAAGTAAATTTCAAATAAAAACAGTTGGGAGCTGCTGGTAACAAAATTGAAAAATAATTCAGAGTGCAAAGGGTTAGCACTCGAGCGGCGACTCAGAGTCGCCACTGAAAATTCCTATGCCATTATAAAAAATATTGTTTACAAATAATCAATTTCGTATTCATAAAGTAAAGAAAAAAAATATCGAAGTAGCTCCGAGTGCAAAGTGTTGAAACCGAAGAGGCGTATGATTTTAGATTTATCTCGGCTCGGACTCGAACTCTTCTCGTCAAGACAGAACAATTAGTTTAATACACGATGTGAAAAAAAAGGAAAACGTTGAAAAACTTCAAAATCTCGAAAACACCGAAAGTTATAGTATTTCAGAACTTTTCTATGCGGTTTCTGGACACACCTCGTACAAAATACGAGCGGAAGATGGTCGCGCGACAACCACGAGAGACAACAGGCGAGGCTAATTGGAAAACTGACGAGAGCAGCGGCGAAATTTCCGGGGAATCGGTCACGCCATGGAATCAGGGTACACCGTAGGGAAGGGAACCTGCCCGGAGCACAATGCACACCATAGGAGAGAGCAAAGCGTACGCGTACGCACGGGTAGAAGCCATACGGTCCTGCCGCGCCGCGCCGCGTCGACTGTCGCGGGGCGAGCCAGAAGAAAAGGGACACGAAAAAAGACAGAGACCTCTCGTCTCGCGCAGAGCTATGATGGCCGCTTTCCTGTCGACCCTATAAAAAATTCAGTTTTCAAACGGCCGGCCCCGGGACGCAACCCTTTGTGCGGGACAGAAGGGTGCCCCTTCAGACGAGAGGGCACGCACAATACGCTGGGCGTGTGTCTCTTGGTGTGTGCCCTATTTACACAGCGACAGCCTCCGACTATGAGACACCGGACTCTTTCTTTCTCTGTTTTCCTCTCGCCCCCCTTTTCGTCGTCGGCCCCTCGAATATTGGCAAGCCCACGGTGCATTGTGGGACCCCTCGAGCGATCCCAGCCAATCGGGCCACCGCATGACGATTTTATTATGAAAAAGCGAAACGTTAGGGTGGATCGAACCCCTTCGCGAGGGGTGACCTACACGAAGAGAGCCGATAAAGAGGGAAATAACAAGGGAGAGGGAGAGAGAGAGTGAGTGGAACTGGAACGTTGCGTGTCCCGAATGTTTACCGTCCCTGCTAAATGCTCGGAAGGGGCGAAGAAGCTGTTCGGGAGGGCAGAAACTCGAAAATGAGCGGATCCTGTCAACGATGGGGCACGATTGATTTTTATCCCTCCCCCCCTCCGCACCCCGCTCCGGACAGAATTGTAATTTCTACGCGGATGGGGTCTGCGCGAAAACGACTCGCTCGTCTCTCGGCTTTGTTGCGCGAATCGAAGAACGAGATGCGCGTATTTTGAGAAAGGAATTTCCACAGCTCCGCGAAGGGAGTCCCCCGGAAGCCCTCACTGCCGACACGTACACAGACACAGGCGCGCGCCGGGGTATCGGTGGCAGAAACAAAGCGCAGCGAAAAAGGCATCGTTCTCTCCGGCTACAATTCGCCCCGCGTTTGTTCAATTCATTTCCTCGACGACCCTCGGGTCAGCTCGACGTGGCGGTTCATTTACAATTAACTCGTTAATTTCATTCCACGAGGCAACGAACAGGGCACACAGAGGCAACCCCCTCTGTATACACATCTATACTGTATACACCCGTAAGCGCGTTGTGCGTGTCAGTGTATGCGCAGACGGTTTGTCCACGCGATTGGAGGAAATGAACGGGCAAAGGAGGGCTGAGGGGGTGGGTATCGCGTTACGCCGCGTGTCACCGTAGTTTGCCCACCGTAGGTTCTCCGAGAGAGAGAGAGAGAGACAGAGAGAGAGAGAGAGAGTTTCTCGGCCCTCGATTGGTGGATTCCCCGTGGTAGCCAGGTGTGCCGGGTTCCCCTGAGCGCCCCGTGACGTCATTAATCCACCCATTGCGTTCCTTTTTCCGGGGCGGGGAGAAGGAGAGAGGGAGTCGGGCATTGTGCAACGGGCGGGGGATGCTACGCAGCTGCTAACAAGGACGGGTTTTTCGAGACACCGGCAGCAGACAAACACACACGCGCAACACAGAGAGAGAGAGAGCCACCGCCATCGGCATAACGTTTGTTGTCCGCTCACGATGATTTCGCGGCAACAGAAATGGCGGACCCGTGGCCCTTGATGCTGATCTGTCCCTGCCCTTCGCGTTCCTCTTTCGTTCTGTCCCCATGGTAACGCTGTTTTGTACTTTCTTGAATCAATTAACCAATTGGTATCGGTGCAAAGGTTTGATCGTGAAAAACAACAAGAAAGCCTTTTCGCAAAATATTACAGTGATTAACGTTTCGATCTAAGTTTAGATCATCTTCAGAATACTATGATTGCGTCTGTGGAAAAAAAACTTTTGGAATTTGAAAATTTAAAAAGAAATAAAAATTTATTCACTCAGAAGGGACTTAGGGTTAAAAGAAGCAAGAAATTTTTATCTGGAAAACATTTTTTGCATAAACGATGTTCACGCTAGCCAGCGTTTTTCTTGCAGACAGTAAACATTTGAAACCATTGAAAGAGAAAAAGTTATACTGTTTTTCCCGAGTAAAGTAACGGTATCTTTCTTTTATCTGCATTACTTGTTTAGTCATGAAGATGCCCTTCTTTTATTACTGTTTTTATTCATGTATCCATTATATTAGGTTGGGGAAAAAGAAATCCATTATATTTTTGATAGATGTAAAGTATCGATCAAACAATTTCAGATTTATGCTCGTCGTCAAGGTGACATTTCACACTAAAAAAATTCTTTTGCTGTTTTCTGTTTCGCCAATTCAGTTGTGAGTTACAGGGTGTTAAAAATGGAAGTGAACAAAGAGAAAATTTGGTACATTTTACAGTTTTTCGCCAATACGGACCAAGACTTCTATGAGAGAGGCATTATGAAGCTACCTTTAAAATGGCAACAAATTATAGAACAAAACGGTACATATTTCACCCAAATCGGACAATCCGAAACATGTTAAATAAAGTCTTGAGGTTCACGCAAAAATAATGGATTTCTTTTTCCCCAACCTAATATTTTCTCGAATTCATTCGTATACGACGCAACGATCTTCAAGGTCACGGCCCCGTTAAACCGTTTCGCCAAGAGCGAAAGAGTCGGACGGAAGCCATCGGTCAAAAAATCATCTGCATCGAACAACTGTCACCGCCATCCCCGGACTTACCCCTGCAAGGATCACCGAACAGAACTGCCAACGTTTACCCAACTGCGGAGATTAACTCTCGCTTCGACGCAACAAACTGTTTAAAGAATCATTTCGGATTCCCGGGAAGTCCAGGTATCGTATAACTCGCGTCGTAACGGCGTTTCCTCCGACTCCGGCGTGGCCCTGAAGGGTCTATCAAACAATCGAGGGGGTTAATTCCCAGGAATCCCGGCAGCGGAAGCTCTAATCTCGCCGGCGCGGCGCGGCAGTCTTGGAAGAAGCGTCGGTAGAGAAGGGACAGTTAGGGAATTATCGGGCGAAGGGACCGACAGTCGCAACGGTAACCGCACTGGTGGGAAAAACCGGGTGAAAAAAATCTAGCGGCTCCCGGAGAATCCGAGAAAAGTGTCCTGGAACGAGGAGGAGGCGGGGAGGCGAGGGGAGAAGAGGCAGGTCCCGGCGCTGTTTGATCTACGCCCCCGGGACGTTTTATTGTCTTATTGCGTCGTCTCGCGAACCCTCGGCTCCCCATTCACCGACTCCACGACACGTTTATGAATTTATAGCGGGCTTTGTGGCGGTGGCCGGTAATCCAACGGACAGGCTACCTACCGTTTATTGGGCCCTTTGTTATTAGCCACCCTTTAGGAGCGCGGGGGAGGCAGAGGGCGCAGGAGAACGGTTTCCGCGTTGCGCAACCCTGAAAAGACGCAACCTTTCCTATCCCTCCTCCACCCTCTCTCGCTCTTTCTCGCTCTCGTTCTATCCGCCTTCGTAATTAAGACGCGCATCCTTTTGCCCCCGGAGAAAATCTTTAGAAACTTTTCAGCCGAAAAGATGGATGCAGGATGGGGAAAGGGTTGCGCCGCTCGCTGATGATGCATAAATTAGGTACGCTAATGGCCGGGGCCAGATCGAGACTGAGAAAAGACCGGGGAAAATATTAATGCGTCGGCTTTCTTGCCCTCTCCCCCTCCCCCTTCCCCTCCGCCGCGTCTCCCTCGTTTTAAACTTTTTCTACTCGGTTTTGTACATTGGAGATTGAGGAATTTAGAGGATCTTCGTAATTGCGGTGTATATGGGATTATAGGGGAATTCGGAGGAAGAGGTTGTGTGGCTTGTTAAGGTTGCGCGGGTTCTGTCGTTTTTGTGGCGTGGGTCGTATTCCAAGAATTTAAGCTTGCCGTTGCGTTGTTCGCAGCTTATTGAAATTATCGAGGAAAGGCGTGGATGGTCATGTAACTCCTGTACCACGAAATGAACGCAATATTTATTTTTTAACATTACATTTTTAATATGTATGATTGACACAGTCAAAACGTATTTTTCACACGTTAACAACCACTAGGATTTTTCCAAAACCTCTTTCTCGCGTCGCGTATCGAACTATTTCTAACTTCGGTAAATATCACGTTTAGGGGAGGCACCTCGACCTTGACCTTGGCATATGTTGTCAAGGGCAACGTTCTGAACAACTTTTCTCTATACATCTACTCCTCGCTCGGACTTAGTTTCTGAGATAATTGCAAAAATCCTTTAAACTTTTTAATAAAAAATGACCGAAGATTAAACATTCAAGACGATGTTGAGTCTGGGTTTGTTTAGATTATCAGACCTGTTGCGGATAGAATTAAGATCGTGCAGTGTCCGTCACGCAGATATAGTGGTAATTAGATATCAACGAATTCCGGCAATATTTCATTGTATGGAAATACACGTGTATTGTAAAGGATATGGAGGGAGGATGGAGCAGACCGGTATTAGCTGAAAATGGTACATTGTGGGAAAACTATCGAACGATGGTCATCCGAATCTCGTCGGCGCGTTGTGACAGAGCGATTGCGTTCTGTTGCATATCAAGCCAATGCGTGTAAAGGTAGACGCGTCGCGTCCCAGACCTTAGGCCGCAATAAACCTCAAAAATAGGAGAGACGTCCCCACGGAATGAAGGTTTACTAGCGTGCACGGAGAGACCGAAAGGTTAATCCGGGGCCGCCAGGCTAAGGAAAGGTCGCGAGATTCGGGAAGTGCCAACATAATGAGCATGATATTGTTAAATGGATTGTCTGGTGTACGTTCTTGTGTTACAATGGGCGGTTGAGGACAACCTGGGTACCTGGGACAAAGCACCATGAAATTTCAGTAGGGAATCATAAACAAATTGCTCCATCCCCTCCCATAGTCCTCAGAAAATCAACTGCCGATCGGAGAGAGTTTTTAGTTGCCATCAAGACGCAGGAGAGTCAAGCGACAAGACCTAACACCGTCTTCAGGTCGTGCAATTTCAGAGAATGTCTTCGATAACATATGTCAAATCTAAAATCACGTTTATGTGGATACTGGCAAATTGAAATATGGTAGCATTGGTATATTTTTGTTTCATAACTTTTTTATAAAAAAACAAGCGAAATCTCTTGGGGGTCATTTAGAAAAGTGACCTTGAAAACACATGTCAATACAGTGTATCGTTTTAGCCTTCAATATTTAAAATAACTGCTTTATTTTGAAAACCTTTTGTGTTCATAACTTTTTAACCATCGCCGGCTAAAACCTCTTTACTCACTTGACAATACATGTCAAGGTCAAGGTCATCCGAGGAACCTCCCCTAAACTATTCGTCCTAACTTCTCGAAAAAATCCACGGATCGTTGCCGAAAAAAGTTGAAAACGCGTTTGTAAAAATGTCTAAACAAACCTGCGGTCGTGCCAAGCTTGGGCGCATAATAATACGAGATAAGTGGCCTAGTTACGGGACGAAGCGCGGATTCGTTCCGTGCAAACATCGTTCCATTGAATCTAATCGAAATCGAGGCTTGTCCAAGATCCCTCCATTCACCGGATTCAGCTGGCAAGGGCGATCGATAAAGATCGAAGATCACGGCACCCCTAATGACTCCACGGCTACGGGTTCTTGATTAGCGTGAAACGTCGGCCGTGAATGGCCGGCAACGATCGAGGAGAGCGAGTGCCTACTCGAGGCGAAGCGCGTCGAGCCGCGGGCGGGGGTGTTGTTTGGATGATGATCGACCCTGAATTGCAGCAACGGGCTCCGCAGAGATCAAGAGAGCGAGAGAGAGCGAGAGAGAGAGAGAGAGAAGCACGCGGAATTATTGCTCTGTGAGCAATGCCTTCCCGCGAAGACCTTCCTCTCCAGGCTGATCGTACTTGAGCGTACGTGACCTCGTAGGACAATGGCTACCAGACTTGAATCCTGCCGCAGGATCGCCTCAAACGAGATATTTGCTCGTCCTTCGGGCCCTCGGCTTCTTCGACCTATTCAATTTCCTTAAGACTTCTATTTGCTCTCGCTGCCGGGCAAGTATAATTGCGACGGTGCTTGCCGAGTGTGCGCTATGATCTGCAATGTTAGATATACAAAATGTTGGAGACGCAAAAATTGCTATCTTTGATTCTCCATGCATCTGATCGTTTTTCGTATTTTATTCAGATTGTTTAATGCAACAGAGAAGCAAATATACACTCCAGCATTTTAAAAGACAAGTCTAGTGACAGAATTTGTTTATTTAATTATGGAATTATAATTATGAAAGGATTCCTTCTGTGAAACTCCAACTAATAGATGCGCGACGCTTTTCCGATTGAAACGACACCAAACATGACACAAATCGAGTCGCATTTACTTCTTTAATCCGCGATATAGTGGAACCTTCATTATCCGAATTAATCAGGTATAAAGTTATAATTCGGAGCGTATATTCGTCGTTTTAATTTACAATTCAATTGGAGATGACGAATCAACTCGTAATTTTAATTTTCATCTTAAAACGTTGACACGTGGGATAAATTTTTCGCGCAAATATCGTGCACATCTCCGTCCCATATACCGAGGCACTCATGTAATCGAAAATGTCCATCTAGAACGATTTGATCTTCGAGTTGGTTGAACATGTTCATTTACGTCCCGATGAACCCGGCGTTCGAACAGAATTTTAAGGGTGTTTTGGCCAGTGGCAAAAAGAGAATAGCCGCCCGAAACGAATCGGTGTCCGTGTTTCGCGAAGCATCCGATACAAGCTGGACGAACAACCAGCCAGTTTATTGCAATAGTAGCGGTCTGCGGTAATGAAGAATGCCAGCTATTTAATCGTTTCGCAGGATGAATTGGGGTCGCTTCTGGTAAATATTTATGGTATGGAATTCGTTACGGTGGACCTGGCTGGAATTTATTTTCTGCTAAACTTGGGTGGCTGCTTCGGCGAACATCGCGGATTTTGGCTATGTGATCGACTGGAACCGTTCGCTTTTTGATCTCGTATGGTGTTTACGGACTCGACCAATCGCTGGTTAAAATCAATTTAACTCGGCTGTTTTAACGCGTAAAAATTTTCCGTCAAACATTTCTACATGATCTACGTATATTACCTCGAGTGGGCGTGGCTTCGTCGCTCCCGATTTCGACGTTTTCCAGCAATGCTTGAGACGCTAATTCACACATAATTGTCTATCCCCTAAGAATCTAGCTACACATTCAACACTCCATATCCTGAAAGATCAATCGCTAACAACTCACACGAATTTCCTCGAGTGGGCGTGGCTTCATCACTCCCCACTTCAACAAGGTCTTACATGATAATCTCCACATCCTAGATTCTCCTTCCCCTAAAAATCTACGAAATCATCTATCTACACATCCCCGATTCTGTGCATGAATTCTCCTACATTCCCTGCACAAATAGCCTCAAGTGGGCGTGGCTTCATCGCTCCCCACTTCAACAAGGTCTTACATGATAATCTCCACATCCTATATTCTCCTTCCCCTAAAAATCTACGAAATCATCTATCTACACATCCCCGATTCCGTGCATGAATTCTAATTCTCCTACATTCTCTGCACAAATAGCCTCAAGTGGGCGTGGCTCTAGAGCTCCGAACTCGGAGCCTCTTAGCTCTCCAGAGGGCAGTCTCTCCCCACGATCCGTACACTTGTAACACAAATAAGTAGTGGTAACTTAAAATGCAGATCGAATGCATCGAAAAGAGGCTAAAATAAATGTAACAATTCGAATTAGTCGGAAACAAACGAACAGTATTTTGTAATTGCTCATGTTGAAATGTAAATGTTTCTCTATGCCTCGACGGTAGCCAATAGGAAGGTGCTCTGCGATTTGGCGATTCGATTGTTTCATCTAGATCTGAAATCTCTAGTTAGTTCTGACCGGACAATAGACGTCTTTTTTGTTAAACGTTCAATAAACTGATTATTAATAATATACTCGACGCGTAATTATTTCTAAACGGAGTCTTCGGAGTTAACAAAAAGTTCAACACTTTACACAGTTTCGCGTGTCATTTTTTTTTTTTTGTAAATGCATAAAATCGTTTTTCACGAGTATCGCGACAGGCACGGTGGAACAAACGTAACCTAATCAGAGCCGAGTCGCGCATAGTAGCAGCGGGTAATTCGCCTGATCGCGAGCGTAGAACGCACATCGTGATCGCAATTTCTCCGACGGTAGAGCCTGCTCCGCGGACGATGATGCTAGTCGGTGCGTCACGTCCGATGTCGTGAACCATCGGGGATGGAAAACCATTTCCAATGGAGGGTCCCGGGCCAATCAGAGTGAGAACGAAACGTATCCGATCCCGCGAACGGAGAAAGGGTTACACGGTGTACGTACATACGTAGAACGAACGGAACGGCGCACAACCGGGGCCCGGTCCTTATATCTGCGTCCCTCTGGCCCGTAATTACCGGGATCGGCCTTCACCGCGGCAATTTGTCAAGGCTGTAATAATCCCGGCGGACCTATGGCATTGTATACATATCGGCGGATGCCTCCCACCGTTGCAGATAACATCAGCTGCAGCGGACCGGTCCCGGGCCGGGCCGGACCCGGTCTTCGGCACCGTCGCACAGAGCGGTATTTGACCGATCTAGCCGGCCAAAACTATTACTACGTTATTTATGATCTCACGGTCCTAATACTATAATTTGTTGAATTCGTCTTAAGATCAGCTACAATATTATTACATAAAAAATACATTTTAACATTTGAAAAATCAAAGTTGATTAATTGTCGTAAATTAAATGTTTTCGAAATTTTATATGTCGAAGTTTGTAGATGTCCATATACTATGCAACTTTTGTTCCAAACATTTTTTTAAACACAATTGTTTTATTTGTTTTTATTCAAATAAAAGTACTTGCGAATGAAATAATGCCGTTATATTCTGCAATTAAAAAAAAATGCGTAGAATAAAAACTTTGCATACAAATTTTTTGACAGAAACACGAATTTTGACATTGTTCACGATTTTTCTTCACGATTCTAGGAAATCACTAGTAGGTAATTTTTGTTTCTCTAAGGAGAGTCCAGTGTGAAACTATCTAGCAAGCTTCGTCGCACGTATCATAGCAATTTCCACAGTGAAACGCACCCTAAACGCATAGCACAGTGTCTATGTATAGTGATCAGCAATTACGTCGGATCCCTTGTGGACCACTTTAGCTATTTCGAACTTGTAACGAACCGTCCAATCACACGAAACGTTCGAGAATCACCTGGCCAAGAGGCAGTATCACCAGAACCATATTCTACCCCTTCAACTCTTCCAGGTGATCATGGGGCAACTCTTGCAAGGAGTGCTTGAAACGTGCTCGCCTAATTTCAAAGAAATATAGCACTACAAGGTACTACATCTATGTATAATAAATTTATCAGTAATTATAGTCTCGGTTGACAGTCAATTTCTTTGAGAAATGTGTGATAAGTTTGGAAAAAATAATCTAGCGTAGATCACACCGTTCATCGAAATCACAGTGCTTTGTCCGAAGCAGTTTATTAGATCCAATGGGAGCGTCCCAACCTACCGGAAGCCTGAACAGAATTTTTAATTACCGAGTTCTACGTACAAGAAGCACAATAATTTTCCTTAATTAATTTCAGGGGATGCCGTCATATTAAATTAGGTTGACTATAAACAATATGAAAAAAATGGCAAATTCGGAAAAATACAAGTATCGAAGCTCGGGACCTGGAAATTAATTTAACAATTATTTTTCCGAATTTCATTTACAACCAGAGTTTGCAACTAAAATAAAACCTTGCGTTAAAAACTTGTTCTTCTATTGCTTTTTTATGTACAGTGGATCCAAGAAGTATTTCAACACTAAATACCCGATTCTCGAAAAATAGCCAATATTTAAACAGCAATAATTTCGTAAAAAATGACCACACGATCACAAAATTTGACTCATTTTAAAGCTGAAAGCCTCTACTTTGAAAATCCCTCGTTCATTTTATTCCAAGATCTTTTTTCATAACGTAGTGAACGAGAAACTGAAATCGCGTTTCTTATTGAAAATGTTACGCATTCAAACGTCTGTGAAGTCTTTGAAAAATTTTTCATGCGACTGAAACTAACATAGATTTCAAGACCGAAGCTTTCTCTTTACAACGACACCTTAAAAATTGATGTACGATTTTTTTTCACTGTTTTATGGAACAAAAATGAAGAACAAGTTCGATCGTGTATAGTCTCTTTGGTGTAGCTTATCAGCTCTCATTCGAAGCTCGATGAAACGGCTAAAAAAAATCGTACATCAATTTTTAAGGTGTTGTTGTAAAGGGGAAGCTTCAGTCTTGACATCTATGTTAGTTTCAGTCGTATGAAAAATTTTTCAAAGTCTTCACAGACGTTTGAATGTGTAACATTTTCAACATAAACGCGTCTTCAATTTCTCGTTCGCTACGTCATGGAAAAAGATTTTGGAATAAAATGAACGATGGATTTCGAAAGTATAGGCTTTCAGCTTTAAAATGAGTCAAATTTTGTGATCGTGTGGTCATTTTTACGAAATTATTGCTGTTTAAATATTGGCAATTTTTCGAGAATCGAGTATTTAGTGCTGAAATATTTCTTGGATGCACTGTATTATCACGAAAAACGAGGAAGGATTTCGTTAAGTGGTTAAGAAACGTAAATTGGAAAATGTATCTTTTTTTAAGATGCAAAATTTTACGAATCACCTATAAAATACAGAAAACAAGAATATACTTTTTTTATTGTAGTAAATCTCATGAGATTTCCTAATAAAAGAAAGTATACTTTTTTTGTTCGAAGATACTAGTAAGTCGAAAACTCGAGAATCGAGTATTTAGTGCTGAAATACTTCTCGGGTCCACTGTATAATTAGGCAAAGAAAAATCGAAGAGAAGCAGAATTCCGGAGGGTTGACTTCACCCAGTTGCGGCGAATTTGAGCAGGAAAAGAACACCTACATGTGCACAACGTATCCCCGAAGTATCATAATTTTTTCAATTCCCGTGCTCGCGGTAAATTGTTCGCGAGACAGTTTTCCTGGCAGGAAGAGACGCCGCGCCGCAGGAACGAGTCGTCGAAAAGAAAGGATAGAGGCTAGTCTCGGATGTGCAACGTGACTTGCCAACAACTCTGCCTCGCCCCTTCTTCTTCTTCGTCTTCTTCTTCCTCTAGGTTCCTCTCCCAGGGGCTTTTTTTCACTATGAAAACCTCCGGTCGGATCTCGGTTAATGGTGGATGGCAGTTGCAGGGGCCAGGACGTCAGGCTGGCGCAACGGAGTGCGAGCATCCACCTATCTTGATGAGATCTTGTTTTCCGTGGGATCCCCCGCGGCGTGCCGCGATTCGTTCCCCGTGTTCCCGTTCCCGTTCCATCGTCCGGAAAATCACTGACATGGACCCCGACACGTTCGCGTGTGTGCCGGTCGAACATTTGCCAGTGGACACACGCCTCTGACGTCCGCAACCTGGTTCTGCGCTGCGAGAATTCACTCTTGAATTGCTTTTCATTAGAGGTGGACGAGGTACCCGGAAATACTGGTTCGACGGTCGGGTCGGGATACCCGGGTACCCGGAAATTTCGTATATCCGAAGTCGAAGTTCCGCTGATCGCGACGCTGACATTGGGCGAGCCGGATTGGTCCGCCTTTTTGCGTTAATACCTCCTTAACGAAACCGGGGAGAAAATTTTCGTAAAGGAAAAAATTACTTCAAATGATCTTGAGAATCGCCCTCTTCGACGAAATACATTTTTGTAAAAAAATATCTAAGCTGTCTTTTAGAACAGTACCACTACTAAAAATCCTATTAGTCAACGACCATTGCCTCGCTGAAAACACCGGTTCTCGTACGATCACCGAAGTAAAACGGCGTGGGGCGTGGAAGTCGGCTTGGATGGGTGACCGCTCGGTAAAAAGCCGGGAGGTGTCCCTCTTGGGTGCTTTTCACGTGTTGTTGGCAAAATAGGTGGTTCGGAACCCACCTTAATAAAAAGTAGGTCGTGGTGAAATTGGAAATTAGGCGATAGTGTGAAGAGTGGTAAAAGGGGGAGAAGTTGGTAAAATGAATTTGAAACCCTGAGGGGACCAAATTTCTCTTAGAGTTAGTGGTTCACGATATTCAGCCGGGATCAGAATCAGTCTTATTTAATTAAACACAGACTTGTCTTTTATATTGCACAGATTTTATTTAAGCTTGCACGTGTCGATTTTTGGATACAGAGAAGAAGTAAGTCAAAACAGAGTTCTAGAGAGTACGAGAATAAAAACGGAAAAGGAAATAAAGAGGGCGTGCGGACTATACGCGGTGAATTTGAAAAACTATAGAATTTATTTCTAATAATATCATTACATACGTACTAAAAATCCTATTAAAATTTTTTAAATCTAGAAAGTAGAAAAATTAATGGCGAACATAAACGACCCAATATGCAGTCGAGTAAATGATCCCAAATGCGAATGCGGCAATGACACTCAGGACCTTAACCATATTGTCTGGCAATGTACCTTGTTTGAAACACAGAGAGATGACCTTATGAACAGGTTGAGCAAACTCAAATTGTTCCCACCCTTAGATATCAGATTGTTACTTTGTGGACCGAATGTTCAGGCATGTTATCTTATCTTTAATTTCTTCAAACAATGTAATTTAAAGATTTAATGTTGTGCACTAAACGCGTTACATTTTGCTGTACCAACACTACTAATGTATAAATAGTAATAATAAAAGCTTTATAACTTCCTATGGGGAGTTCCATCTAAGCTTTCAATAAAAAAAAAAAAAAAATAAATAAATAAGGTTGCAGACAGTGGATTAATTGCAAACCGGACGGTTATATGCATTTTTAACCCTTAAGTGGGCGCGCAGTAGCACTGAGTGGTCTGTTTGTAGTTTAATGTAGTATAATTTTTATTTCTGCTAGTTACGATTGGCACGCCCCCACATAACCTACGACTGTAGTGTCATCCCACTAGAGCCGATATGGTTTTCAGTTATCCTTAGGTACTTTAAAGTTATGGACGTGTTATTTATTTGACATAAAATTTGTGATACACGTAGTTTTAAAGGATGGTGCACAAAGTGCTCCGCGCGCCCAGTTATGTAACAAAAATAGGCGCGCCCACTTAAGGGTTAAAAATTGTAAACCGGCATATTGTATCCTAACAAATCCAATATTCACCGGGTAAGGAATCGGCTAGTCCTCTGGAAAGGAAGCTCCCCTAAACGAATGAACAACCGAATTAGGGAAACGGTCTAGGGTTCTCGGTGTAAGGGACTAAAAGGAGTCGATGATGGCTCGCTAACGATTAATTACCCGCCGCTTGCCGGTAGTCGAAGAAAATCGCTCGTCCGGAGTAAACGGACCAGTTTTTTTTCCCTTCCATCCCTTATACTATATCCCGGGTCGCTTCCCTTCCGGTGAATGTTTGCAGGAAGCCCCGGAGATTCAACCCTAAAACATCGGCCGACGGTCGGAAGGGGGAAAAAAATGTTACGGGAGGGAGAGAGAGTTTACTGCGTCCTAATTGGAATGACAGAGACGTCAATGGCGGCGACGGTCAAAAGAGGACCGTAAACGTTGGTTACGGGTGTAAACTACGGATTTTACTGTCACCGGGGGTTTCCCGGGGATCCCATAAGACCGTCTGTTTATGGGCTTGTGCAACCGCCCTCGTAAACTAAAGTGCGTATTAACAAATGGAACGATTACACGGTTTTCGGGACGCGACGACCTCACCGGATGCTTCCCACGTTCGCATAAACGTTACCGTCATTTCGGGTCGTCTCTGGTGACAAGATGGCCGCCACTTGTCGAGGGTGGTTTATCAATTCGTGATTGTAGCGATGGTAAATTCTAAATATTCCGAATGGAAGTTTTATTAATAATTATAACGTGACAGATTTTTGGCGATATTTCTTAAATGTTCTTGAGAAATTTCAAATAAAAAGGAAGGGCAAATAATACCATATAATTGCAATACGGTAGCATCGGTATATTTTTGTTCACAACTTTTTAATAAAAAACTGGCGACGACTAAAACGTAATGCAGGTTACTTAGAAAGGTGACCTTGAAAACATATGTCAATACAGAATACCTGTTTAGCCTTCAATACGTAAAATAACTGATACATTTGATAAGTTCTTTCGTTTATAACTTTTCAATAAACAACGACAGCCGGCTAAAACCTCTTGGGGGTTATTCGCAAAGGTGACCTTGACAACATACGCCAAGGTCATCCGAGGTGCTTCCCCTTGTTGAAATCCTGTTATGAAATAAGCTAATGCTGACAATCCGTAGTACGTGAATTAGAGAAAAACAGAAAATAGAGTTTAATACAGAAGTGAATACAAGAGGAGCTGCTCGCTCAAGCGCTTCAGTTCAACTAACTGATCGAACCTCGAAGTCTCTCCTCGGAGAACCACAGTCTTTACAGAGGTCTTTACATTGTAGTCAAAAACAGAATACGGGAGAACCAGGTTCTCAGTATAAGGGACAGCGGCAGAGGAGACTTTTCTTTCGCACTCACACAACATTCTAAATGCATACAATTTAACACTCCCACTCATTTAGAATTATCGCTCCCACTACAGCAGAGTAGGTTTTTTTTCCATTCATACGAGCACGCTTTAGATAACTTCTAAATACCTAATTTAACACCCCTAAACGTAATACTTGACGAATAATGTTCTAAACCAAAAAAATTTCCAAAAAAGATAAGATGTATCTCTCTAACTCCAAGATGAAAAATTCAGTTACCGGTAATACACCTTCTCAAGTGACTCACAATTTCCCGGAACGAATCGCTAACCTCGCAAGTCCACTGTCGTCTACCGATCGCAGCCTGCGCACCGGTAACAAGAAAACCAGAAGGTATCGCTATCAACGTACACGTTCCGCCAAGTAGTGCCTAACCGTGCAATCAACAACAGAGAGCATTGTCTACGCGGGTGTCAGCTAATTGACACAGATATCTACGAACGGTAGCCGTCGAGCCCGGAGCCAGTCAATTTCACTTGGCCGAGCGATTCGCGCTATTGCTCCGGTTTATTTGCAGCTGATTAGCCTCCCGCGTCGGCCGTTTTGTTCCCTTCCTCGTTGTTTATCCTTTTCCGCGTTCGACCTTCCGATCGGCACATTCACTCCCACACAAAACACTGGCACACGCGCTCCGTAGACGCGCACACAGTGAAAGCACAAGTGTGTAATGTGTAGCCACTCTTGCACATTCACTTGCACAGACGGAAATATAAACGCAGCCATGCACGATCTCTATCACATTCATGGAACATACACGGAAACACAGAAATCTGTACACTCTCTCACAGTTTACTTTTACACATATATACAGCTGGCCGCATTAATATTCGGACGCTATTAGAAAAACGATAAGTTTGGTGATATTTGACCATACGATTTGAACTTTTTCGAGAAGTTTGACCAATTAGTTTACTACATAATGCGGCAAAAAAAAATTTCGAAATTGCAATTGGTCAGAATTGTGAAGAATACACTAAAAGACGCATTTTGTAACTTTTTTATGTGGGTCTATATTAAAAATTGAAAAAATATTCCATAATTATATTTCATTGAAATCGGTTGATGCGAGAAAAAACGACAGGCATTGAAAGATGTGAGAATCCTTAGATTTATTGTCTTGGATCCTTAGATTTATTTAAACGTTAGTAGCTATTTGAAACGTTGATCGATTTTGACAAAATTTTCAGAATATGTTTAATTGATACAGATCTACAAAACGTATATTCCAAATTTTCAATATAAGTCCACATAAAAAAATTGCAAAATACAACTTTTAGTATTATTTTTGCAACTCCGACCAATTTGTAATTTTTCTCAAAAATTCTTTTCACATTACGTAACAAACCAATTGTTCTGAATTCTCAAAGAAATCCAAGTCATATTAAATTAATCCAATTTAAAAAAGTTATTCTTTTTTTAAGAGTGTCCGAATATTAAAGAGAGTCGCTGTAAATATTGTATACCAAAAGACACAAACATATCTACCGTCTCACATTCACTCCTACATCACAATTGTGTTCTCTCGCATTCACTTATACACACACCGAGACAAACACGGAAACACGTGTGGCACTCTCTCACACTTACATCCGCGGAAACATAAACAAAAACATAGACTGTATGTTCAATGTCACATTCGCACTGGGACACACAGAGTGACACAAACACTGACCTCGCATTCACCTCTACATACAATCACAAAGGCAAATATAGAAACAAAGGCTTGTGGACTCTCTCTCTCTCTTTCACACACACACACATTTCCTTCTACAGAAACACGAATATATGCACACATTCCCGTTCCTGGCCGCAGACAATTACAGAAAGAATAAACACAAGCAGAACTAGACGTATTCTCTCGCATTCTGCACAGACTCCATACTCTGCAGCATTCTACACAGACTCTACGCACGCATAAGCGTAGAAACACGTACACATAGCCAGGATAATCGGCGTAACCGGGCCGCACCACGGTCCAATTGTTCTCCGGCGATTCGCAGTCAATTACGCGGCGGTGCGTGCACGTGATATATTAATAAGCGGAATATAAATACCCCGTTGTCCGCTGGTACACGCGCTCGATGCCGGTATATAAATAGTCCGCGATCCTGGAATACTAATCAGACACCGTGTAGTTTACATAGCGCGCGAGCGCGCACGCGCTCGTATCCCGCCGCGCCGCCTGCACAATGTACGATTTCGCGAGATTAACCACGATAATTAAGTTCATTAGAATTGCTCGATGAGCGATCGCTAGCTACCTCCCGCTCCTTCTGCTGTTGATGTTACTGCCCCTCCTCCGCCCCTCCCCCACCGCCACCCTTGGTTTTAATTAATCCGCTAATAAACGGAGTTATTGTTGGCATTGCTGTCGTTACCGTCGCGGAAATTCCATCTCTTCTGCTCTTTTTCTCTCTCCTTCCCGCGATGAGACCACTCACGCTCGCAGGAGAGGGGGCGGAAAAAATGAGCGAGTAACGAGACTGGGAAATAACGATGGAAATCGAACAACTCGAAGCAGAGAGGCTAGACGGTAGCGACTTATGGTACTTGAGCTCTTCCCGCGTTACGGAGTTACGACGCATTGCTGTTTTTTTCTCCTTTTTTCTTTATTAGCCATGCAGATTTCACGGCGGCGATCTATTGTTTATCCGCGCAACTTTTCATCTGCGGTTTCTTCCTTAATTGACGACGCACGGAACACGTTGGCGCCTTCTTCTTGCCGGTCGATTGTTTCTCGTTTGTGTCGTGTTGGTTTCTTAAATGTACAGTTTAGTTGTTGTTAATCATTGTTCAGTGAGCGAATTTTTATTCATTTATGTAGAAATTGGGCGGAATATAAAACGGTAAAAAATTAGAAAAATCTAAGAATATCGTTATGGTGTTGTGAATGTGAAAAATCTACCGAGGGTCGAAACAAATTTTTATTTAACTCCTGATGCAATCGGTGCACAATATTTTTATTTTGCATAAAGATCCGCAGTGATTACAAATTCTCGTTTAATTTTCTGCATTTCAACGTATTTAATTTACTGTGGGTCCAAAAACCGATTCTCGAGGAATCGTCGATGTTTGAATTGTGATAATTTTGCTGGAAAAAATGGTACAATGATAAATTTGGACTCGTTTTGAAGCTTGAAACCTCCACTTTCGCTGGTCCTTGTTCATTCGTTTCTAGGATATGTGTCTACGTTATAGCAGTTGAAAAGCCGAGGACGCGTTTCTGCTAAAAAATTATACAAATTGAATAGTTTGTGAAAGTATCGAAACATTTTTTTCCTGGATTAATCTATCACAGATTTGAAAATCGAATGCTTGACACTCGATCTACGATTTTTTTGGCTGCTTTGTAGAACAAGAATGAAGTACAGTCTTCGAAAAAAAAATGATTGTATATCACTATAATGTAGATCGGTGGTTATCGATCGAGGCCGAACCTAACCGGAAAAAATCCGAAAAAAATACATACATACGTAAACCGTGAGCAAAAAAGGGGTCGAAAAAGGGTTAAGAGCCTAACTTTTTTGTTTCTTTTTTTTCCAGTGTAACGCGCGTTGTCCACCGAGTCCCATTAGGGCGATAATTAATGGCGGCCGGGCTCGCGGGCATAAACATCGCTTATTATTATGCCGCGCGGCGGGTACACACGTGGCCCCGATGTGTGCTGTCACATTTGAATAACACGCCCGCGAACTAGTGCATAAATTTCTAATTACAAGAAAGCAAACGGCAGATTATCATACGGGAGAGTGTAGAGGACGGTGGACCGGTGTCTAGTTCCGAAATCGATGCGACTCCGTTTTAATTAATCGGCCAGCGGCGATCGACACGGGCGACGACGATTATCGTTGTTCATGCTGAACCCCCTACTTCTTCAACCCCCCACCCCACCCCACTTCTAGTTCCTGTCCCGAAGACGCGACTAACGGGGGGTCTGTCTTAAATTTTCTATTCTTTAATATTCACGAGACACGATTCGGGAATTCTTGCAGTATTTCACCGAATTTTGTTGGACGACACGCTGGCAGTATTCTGTTTGATCAGTTGGAGAATGCTTTTAAACAAATTTTATGGCGATCTCGATACTTCGGATCTGTAACAGTTGTGATATTTTTTTCATATTTTATCTAATATATGTATGTACAGTGGATCCAAGAAGTATTTTTTTTTTATTTATAAGCTCTTCAGACCCTTAAATGGGTATATTTCGCTTTACAATTGGTGTCACATTGTTAAAAAAATAAAAAATTTTATCCTCTTTACAAATACAAAAAACAGTTTAAACATAAATCAAATGGACAGCTTACAGTTCTTGAAAAAGGCATGGATATAATCGCATGCCTTGACATTAGGTTCCGCAATAAACATTGCAACACTCAGGGGCAGTTGGTATCCCATATTACATAGAGATTCCATGAGTTTGCGTTTTTGCACATCGTACAGATCACATTGCCAGGTGATGTGATTCAGAGATTCTTCACTTTCGTTGCATTTACACGTACCGTCGGAAATTATGTTAACGCGCGCCAGCGAGGCAGCTAGGTGATAGTGGTCTGCTCGCATCCTATTGACGGTAGAAATAAAACACCTCTTAAGTTTTTTATGGTAAAACCAGGGTAGCGAACTGTCGCGGAAAAAGTTTACAAAATAATTTTTGCCCTTGAATAATCCCTGCCGCCTGATAATTTCAGTGGTATTCACTTTGGCCTGTTTCCTATATTGTTCATATAAATCGGTGAATGGAACTTTCGGAATACTGAGGGAGGTCGAAGAAATAGCCAGTTTGGCTGCACTATCCGCATCCTCATGCCCTGAATACCAGAGTGAGATGGAACCCAGTATAATTTTACGTAACTGTTGCGTTCATTTCTGATAAGTAAATTATATTTCCTTTTTATATCCAAGAAGTATTTCAACACTAAATACTCGATTCTCTAAAAATTGCCAATATTTAAACAGTAATAATTTCGTAAAAAATGACCACACGATCACAAAATTTGAATAATTTTAAAGTTAAAAGTCTCTACTTTCAAAATTCATCGTTCATTTTATTCCAAGATGAGAGTGAAAAACTGAAGACGCATTTCTTATTGAAAATGTTACACATTCAAACGTCTGTAAAGACTATGAAAAATTTTTCTTGTGACTGAAACTAACATAGATTTCAAGATTGAAGCTTCCTCTTTACAACGACACCTCAAAGATTGAAGTGCGTCACAGTTCTTTATATCACTTGAGAAAAAATCTCAGAGACAGCCGCGAGCGTCATCCACTTGAGCAACTGGGCGCTCTAAGAAAGTTCTATTAAAAAAGTATAATGTGTCCACGCATAAACAAAACAATACTCTACAGTTCAGCGAAAGAGAGTGCTATATTTTTATAGTGTTCCGTCGTTAGCCGGCATCTTGAAAACGGGAAGAACTCGAGGCTGCCTTTCAACGAGCCCTAGATCTTCGGTACACCCGTAGAAAACAATGGTTCGCGATCGTCAAGGTAATGAAAGCTCGCGGCGCGGAGGCGCGCCTAATCGCGCGACCTAACAAACGTTTACGTGTCACGCATACGTCGCCAGGGGATCGTTATCTGTTCTTGTTGCCACGGTGTCAAGAAGTTAGTCCTTCGCCCTGGGGGTTGGCCGGCTGTTTTCAGAGGGTGGGGGACAGGGTTGCCTGCGGCCGGCGCGTTTCTTTTTCCTCTTTTCACCCCGACAGACACCGGGAACACCCCCCGTTGTCTTTCGGTACGCCATTAACACCGTCCAGCTCGCTCGAAAGGCCCGGCCGCGCTATCTCGAATCAGGCTTTATTAAAAGACGCGCTGAAAGCGACCGCTTGCGTGGAACTCTTGATTGGCTTTTACGAGCCGGCAGCTGCGGTCCACTATCTTGCCCAAAGAACGACCTCGGGGAGGATTTCTTAGGTGATCTCTACGATCATCCAACTTTTCGGAGAGTCTCGCGTTAGGAGAGCCTCTCTTTCCTACTGTCTTTCCACTTCCGATCGTTCTTACACCGTGCATAAACAAGCAAGCCAGTTTTCTATTGATTGAAACTGGACTGCGGATTTTTAGGGAAAATAAAAATTGTCGAAGTCAATTCTAAGTAGCAGTGGTTCAATGAAGATATTTTCTTAATGGACTGCGGATTTTTATGGAAAATAAAAATTGTCGAAGTTACCTGTGGGTAGTAGAAATTCAATGCTGATATTTCCTGACCGGACTGCGGATTTTTATGGAAAATAAAAATTGTCGAAGTCAATTCTAAGTAGCAGTGGTTCAATGAAGAAATTTTCTTAACGGACTGCGGATTTTTATGGAAAATATAAATTGTCGAAGTCAATTCTAAGTAGCAGTGGTTCAATGGAGATATTTTCTTAACGGACTGCGGATTTTTATGGAAAATAGAAATTGTCGAAATCACCTGTGGGTAGCAGAAATTCAATGCTGATATTTTCTGACCGGACTGCGGATTTTTATGGAAAATAAAAATTGTCAAAGTGAACTCTTGGAAGTAGAAATTCAATGAACATATTTCCCACCGGATTACGGATTTTTATAGAAAATAAAAATTGTCAAATTCAATTGTAGGTAGCTGAAATTCAATGAAGATTTTCTTAGAATTTCGCTTCCCTTCACTGTTGCCACAAATTAATGAACTGAACGGTGGATTTTTATGGAAAATAAAAATTGTCGAAGTCGACTCTAGGTAGTAAAAATGCAATGCTGATATTTTCTCACCGGACTGCAAATTTTTATAAAAAATAGAAATTGTTAAAGTCAATTTAATCTAGTAGAAATTTAATGAAGACATCTTTTCACAATTTCCTTTTAATTTCCCTTCACGTTTGCCACTAATTAATGAACTGGACTGCGGATTTCTATGGAAAATAAAAATGGTCAAAGTCAACTCTAACAGAAATTGAATGCTGATATTTTCTCACCGAACTGCGGATTTCTATGGAAAATAAGAATTGTCAAAGTCAATTTTATGTAGTAGAGATTCAATAAAGATATCTTCTCACAATTTCGCGGTTCTTCATTTTTATCATAAACGAATACAATCACAGTAAAGACCAGACCAATTCTAACCGAGCAAACTCGGCAGATCGGTGAGAAAGTTCTCGAATCCTAAACACTACATTTTCCCCACGATATGCTAGCCCAGTATCCATCCACCCTCTCGTCTACCTGCAAGGTGTGCAGGGCCAGTGGGTTAACGATCCGTGACGGTCGCTGCACCTCCGCGTGCAGCGATACAGAGCCGCTGATTTCCCCGTATTCTCTAAACACGGATCGCAGAGAGGAACGTTCTCTGAAACGGTGAAAAAGAGTCGTGATTCGTTTCGAGACACACCCGCGTCTGGAACGGTCATAGAAAACACGGCTCGCGCCGCGATTTCGCAGCCGCCCAGTTCGAATCAACCTTTCTATCTGGTCGCCGACAATGCTCTCCACCTGTGCCCGTCGATTGTTCCGTCGATCGTTCTCCTTCTCTGCGATTTTTGCCTTCAGCTTTTCATCACGGTGGAACCTCGCTGGTTGCAACCTTCTTCCCGCGATTGGTCGTTGCACGTGAAATGATTTCAGAATGCAATTTTTTACATTAGTTTTTTGAACCGAGAAGTATTATTATAAATGGTGTCCCAAAAATGTTGTACTTCCTCAAAAGATTCCTGACGTGATTTGACGGAACTTTTTCCTTTACAAAAACTTTTCCGTGGCATTTATTCGAGAGTTATCAACGAAAAAGGCGGACCAATCACAGCGCAGTCCGGCTGAGCCGGACGTTGGCATTGGGCGAGCCGGAATCCGATTGGGGGGGTCCGCGTTTTTCCTTAATAACTCCTTAACAAAGCCACGGAGAAGATCTTCGCAAAGGAAAAAGTTACTTCATTTGACCTCGGGAACCTCTTTCGAGGAAGTACAATCTTGGGACACCCTGTATAAGCAGCTACACAAATGTTGCGATCGTGTTAGTAGCTAATTTCTCTGCAAAATAAAAATTTTTCGAGTCAATTACAAGCTGCTGGGACCGAAAAAAATTGATTTCTTCCTTTAACCCCTTGGCATATAATGACGTCTGGGAGACGTTAAAATGTTTTGAAATGTTTCATGCTTCGCAGAACTACTAATTCATTATTTTATAATGTTTCTTAATTATTATCCATTAACATTATATATCAAGCTGATTAAATGTTATGTAGTAGTGCAAATTTCAAAATAAAGCGTTCTGTTTCTAAACTTACACATAACTGTTCAGTCGAGCCAAATTAATTTGTATTTTATTTGTATGTCAAGGTTAATAATTCACGTACGTTGACAGTAACATCGATATTTTTATTTTTATGCTAAATCCACAAGATTCGCAGTCCATTTGAAAAATTCCTAAAGTTCTTTCGAGCTTTCTGCCGTTTCGAATTCCACTAACTCCTTTTTGCCGTGAATGCACAAAGTCTGCTAATAATTATATCCATCGCAGTGCCGCGTTTCTTCCGCCATCGATCGCCGATAGAGAACCGCGTCGGCGACCTTTCTCCGCGTTCCCACGCGTGAAATCGGGACGAAGAATGGACGATTTCTTTCGCCGCGACTCCGATACATTGTCCGACGGTGTATTATGGATGGAAATTGCACGCTGCAAGCACGGTGCAAGGCCCCCGATCGACGCACGCACCGCACCGCACCGCACCGTCTCGTTGCAACTTCGAACGCTCTCCTCGATTGACCAGGTACACCTCGTTAGCGACCGGCGCGGCGATCCCCGTGATCATATTCTCTCACGAAACCCTCGGAGGTGCGCTCTCGCAAAGATGCGCGCTGTTCCCTCGGTTTTCGAGGGCCGTAATTGCGGGCATCGCCTACATCGACCAGCATACGTACTTACACCGTTGCATCGCGAGCGCAACGCGCCGAAGGATGCGCGGCGCCCGGTGATCGGCAAGACGGTAATCGATTTTATACGATTGTCGTAAGTGGACTCCGGGAATTCGTTGCTTTTCGAACTTTCCGCTTCGGATTCGGAGAAGACTGGACCGGGACGCGTGTATCTCCTCGCGGAGCTTACGCTTTCGGTGAAATTAAACGACCTTGGATCGCTGCACGCAAAACGCACGTTTGCGGCGAAGCGATGATCTCGAATGTCTACATGTTATTTTTCTGTTTTTGAAGTGTGCGGGCACACTGCAATTTCTCGGCAGCGGATCTTCATGCGAGAGAAAAGTTTTCTTCGTCAACCACCAGACACCGGTAGCACATCATTTTCAAACTAACATTTTCTTCGACAATTATACGGATACTTGTGCAAAATAATCATTTTCCTCGACAATTACACGAATCCTCTGTGCAAAATAAAATTTTTCTTTGTCGACTACAACGTACTGGAATAAAAATGTTCTTCGCGGGGTTTTATGCCAAATAAAAGTTTTCTTCGTCAACTACCAGACATCGGTAGCAAATGATCTTCAAACTAACATTTTCTTCGACATTTATACGGATACTCATGCAAAATAATCATTTTCCTCGACAATTACACGGATCCTCTGTGCAAAATTAAATTTTTCTTCGTCGACTACAACGTACTGGAATAAAAATGTTCTTCGCGGGGTTTTATGCGAAATAAAAGTTTTCTTCGTCAACTACCAGACACCGGTAGCACATAATTTTCAAACTAACATTTTCTTCGACAATTATACGGATACTCATGCAAAATAATCATTTTCCTCGACAATTACACGGATCCTCTGTGAGAAATAAAATTTTTTTCGTCGACTACACCGTACTGGAATAAAAATGTTCTTCGCGGGGTCTTATGCGAAATAAAAATGTTAGTTACTGTTGAAATGTTCGGATAGATTTTTTTTTGTGACATGCCATACATCATACAGTCGATTTTGTCACGCTCAATCTAATCTCGTTGATGGGGAGTAAGTTAAAAAGATTAATTACTTACCTTATTTTCTGTGTAAATGGGAAATATAATTATGGAAAATAGATATCTAATTTAAAGTACATTACGGCCATACACAGCCTACAGAGAGTGCCAGTGACAGTAATAGCGATACGTGATGATGTGACGTGCTTTATGCTTGTAAGTAACTTTCCAATGCTTTATTATTTTTATTTTTATTGTGTTCTACACATGAGAGTACAATATACCTTCATACCAGTGGCTTATCGAATTATTTCAAGGAAAAAATTATGATTTCATTAGTTTTGATCACAAAAATCGATTTTTCTCAGAATCCTGAAGCAGTAGACAAATTTTTCGGTCGGGTTTGGATTCAGCGTGACAAAATCTACAGGCAATGAAGTATGGCATGTCAAAAAAAAAAATCTATCCGGACATGGTATTGAATAAACCACAATTTTCTTGCAATTCTGCAAGTAACACAGATTTTCACAGTTAAAACGTTTGTATCATAGTCTCCCTATTTTCGCATATGCTGCAATGTTTCAGCTATAACTTAAAAAAAACTTTAACTCAGAATTCATCGATTTAGTCAAATTTTTAGACAAATTTTTCGGTCGGGTTTGGATTTTCATAGTTAAGAAACATTTGTATCATAGTCTCCCTATTTTCGCATATGCTGCAATGTTTCAGCTATAAGTTAACACGTTGACTGCCATGTCACCCATATGTGGGTGACGGAACTATTTGTCCAAGTTTTAAAATGAATTTTTACGCTAATATATTAATCGTACCAAATTTTATTAGGATGTGTAAAATGCCAGAAAGTTGGAGGACTACTCCATGTCATACATATAATTTTTTTCAATTTTTATTTCATTAAATAATCTACATTGATTTGATGGAATTTTTTAGGTTTCTAGTTTGGCAGTCAAAGTGTTAAACAAAATTTTAACTCAGAATTCATCGATTTAGCCCACTGTGCGGCGGCTCGTGTGCTAAATACAAATACGTACAGGGTGGATGCCCGTATGAAATCGCGATCGAGGATCGATTTGATGTTTAGTAAAGAGTTTGAATATATATAAAAAAAAAAACAAACTTTTAAAAGAAAACTACGCGAATTTCGAGCAGGAAACTTGAAGAAAACCCTAAAACACAGACCTCGGTTGACAAAACGAACCAGCAGGACGGTGTAATTGGTTTCTAATTCCCGTACGCAACTTATGGGATACCGGTTTGTTGGATCGAGAAAAACGATCTCGTAGGAGCACATTGAATTCCCGAGGAGCATCGTCTAAGCGTCCGCGAGACAGACATTGCCTCGAACTCCCTTCAAACGGGCCATACATTATTAGACGTCGCGAACGGAGGACTTGGCAGGTTGGCAGGTCGTTCCTGACGCGAACGGTACCACCACGGGTTGGTTCTAGGGAGCAAGTGCCCGAAGAAGGAGATCCGTATCTTCACGCTGCGTGCTCGCGTTGCCAGAGATGGAACGCCGACAGCTTGACAAATTACTCCCTGATTCGCGTTTTCGCTAAAATCAATCACCCCGCCGTGCCCGTGTCACCTTTGCACTCTGCTACGCCGGTAATTGCCAGATTCTCGGCTAATTACGTTCCCTGGCCGCGCACAATGCAACCTCGATTAGGTTCCCGCCCAATCTTTCGGCCTCGGACCCGCCCCGTCAGACCCTCGCGTTTTCTTTTAATTAACGAGAATCGAACGCTCTCCTTGCTGGAAATTGAAATCACTCCCTCGTCGTCGGCCGCTGCGGATGCGACGCTACATCTTTGAAAATTTTTATTATTCTAAACAATGCGGAATTTATAGTTCTTAAAAATCCCCCATGGAAATAAAATCAGAGCAATGACAAGTGTACACGTCGAACGCAGGGCAAACGGTCCTACGAAGATCCAAGAAGTATTTCAACACTAAATACCCGATTCTCGTAAAATTGTCAATATGTAAACAGTAATAATTTCGTAAAAAATGACCACACGATCACAAAATTTGACTCATTTTAAAGCTGAAAGCCCCTACTTTCACAATCCATCGTCTTTTTTATTCCAAGATCTTTTTTCATGACGTAGGGAGCGAGAAACTGAAGACACGTTTCTTATTGAACATGTTACACATTCAGACGTCTGTGAAGACTTTGAAAAATTTTTCTTGCGACTGAAACTAACATGGATTTCAAGACTGAAGCTTCCTCTTTATAACGACACCTTAAAAATTGACGTACGATTTTTTTTCACTGTTTTATGCAACAAAATTGGGAAACAAGTTCGGTCGTGCATAGCTCCCTCGGTGTAACTTATACTAGTGTAAAGTTGACGGCACAGTTCTCATTCGAAGATCGATGGAACGGCTAAAAAAAATCGTACATCAATTTTTAAGGTGTTGTTGTAAAGAGGGAGCTTCAGTCTTGACATCTATGATGGTTTCAGTCACTAAAAAAATTTTTCAAAGCTTTCACAGACGTTTGAATATGTAACATTTTGAACATAAACGCGTCTTCAGTTTCTCGTTCGCTACGTCATGAAAAAAGATCTTGGAATAAAATGAACGATGGATTTTCAAAGTAGAGGCTTTCAGCTTTAAAATGAGTTAAATTTTGTGATCGTGTGGTCATTTTTTACGAAATTATTGCTGTTTAAATGTTGGAAATTTTTCACTGTATTCTTATGAATCGAGTATTTTCACTGTATTATAATCACGAAAAACGAGGAAGGATTTGCATTTGATAAACAATTAATTCTTGAGAAGGTAACCGAAAAGAATCGCAACAGAGATTTGGATCGTTAACGCAGTGAACTGGTTAAGAAACGTAAATTGGAAAATGTATCTTTTTTTTAGATGCAAAATTTTACGAATCACCTATAAAATACAGAAAACAAGAATATACTTTTTTTATTGTAATAAATCTGTAATAAATCTCATGAGAGATTTCCTAATAAAAAAAAGTATACTTGTTTTGTTCGATGATACTAGTAAGTCGAAAATTATTTAAAAATACAGTCCCACCATAAACGCATAAAATCCTCGGAAAATGAACAATGAGGATCGATATCAAAGGTTTCCCGAAAATCGAATGCAGAGGATTCCCGGCAATAAAAAGGCGGGAGGAGATAGTAGGAAGCGAGGAGAGGATCCTCGAAAGATATAGAGACCTTAGGGCACAATACCGTGGCTGTGGGTAGCCATTGACAGAAACGGCCGTGTCATCCAGTCATGATACATCCCATTGTGCCTCCGAAGGACCTTCTGGAGGCTGCATTATCGTCCTCCTATATCTTTTTATTAGAGCTCCGGGGTCCCGATTTCTCTGCGGGCCTCCGGGTACCTCGGTGTTCCTCCGGTTTCCTCCGGTTCCCTCCACGGTTAGCCTAACCGCGAGATCGGGCGAGCCCCGGCGAAGAGAGGATGCTGCTGATACGCGCACCGTGCGTCAGCAAGAACGTCTCGTCGATCCGAACGATTCCTCTCCTCGAGCTCCCTTTCGAAACCGGCCGCCGCTCTTCAAAAGTGTAATTAATTTTACTGTGAGGAGCGGCTCGCTGCCACTGCCACTTCCACAGAGACAATACTGGCGACGTCACTTTCTAGAGAACCACACCGGAATGGCATAAATATGTATATGTATATGTATGTAGGGAGTCTGTTTAGTCCGTTCTGCGGCGTTGTCCATCTCCGAGGGCAAATACCAAAGGCCGTGACATTTGAATTTTTGGCAGCCGATTGCGAAATGGTTTGCTCGCGGTGTCGATTATGCGCGTCCCGGAGCTAGACTGAACACTGATGGATACTTTGTGAGGCGATGATTCATACGGTGGATTCAGGCGATAATGGCTTCGATTATGTGGATCGAGAGAATTTCTGCTTGTGATTGGGCTTGTCAGACATTATGCGAACAATTGGTTTCTCAGTTATTTCACAAATAAACTGAGCGAAATAGATTCGATATTAAAAAATTGAAATAGGGAGCTCGATGATCCATGATTTTCCTTGAAAAAATTAGAATTTACTGATCCGTACTCATTAAAATAATCCCAAAATTTCTTTCTGTAATTGCTGCGAAAATAATTCTGCTATATTAACCCGGCTACGCTTAAAAAAAGAGGCACTTAATAAGTTGTTTTGGGTCCATTCGGACCCATATCTATTTATTTAATGTTTAGCTATAAAATGTGTTTAAACTTTTTATTTATCTGTTGTTATTAACGTAAATTACATACTAATTAAAAATTATATTCGTAAACGTAAATTACATACGTAATTAAATTAACTTATTCGGAGTCTCTTGTACAATAAATGCAAAGCGAGGCTCTGTGCTCTTTACAAATGAAATTTGAACAGTTGGTACAATATACATCGTATTTGTGATCTTTTTTATTGGTCTCACTGCAAAAAGTACACCGCCCTCTGACCCTTCTTTATGGTAGTGCAATATCTTCAGTTCTTGTTCGTCGCTTGTTATGGTCACGAATGTGGTGACCATAATAAAATCACGTATGGATCCCAAATGGACCGAGAAAAGAAAGATTTTAATAAATTATTCTCCGCTAAGAAATTTCAGACTCGTCGGCCATTCCGTTTGGAAGTTACAAGCGCGCAAAGAATGCTTCGGGTCCAAATGGACCCAATAAGCGTAACCGTGTTAAAACATTTTAACATCAAACAAATTTTAATACATCGCCGTAAGCTGCATCCGCACATGCCCTAAAAAATTGGAATTTTCTGCCCAGTAGTTGACTAAAAAAAAAATTCGCCCATTTACCAAAAGCACTGCATCCTGAGATATTAAATGCTGTAGAAATAATTATAACACGTTGACCTTTAAAAAATTTGAATACGCAGCCGTATCCACGCCCCAATGAACATTTTCTCTGCGGTAATTATTCCTGAAAAAAACTCTCAAATTTCGCCTATTCTTGCGCACGTAAACTCGTGCGTCCTGAGATAACATTTCGAAGTCGTTAGACTCTCGCGAAAAGTTGGCACGACCGACATCATGGTGGATTCAAAAGGGTGTAATGCGACTCGACAACGAAGATCCACGGTTGTGGTCCCCTAGGGGGGCCGGTGACAGGGGTACAAAGGCCCGTCGGCAGGCTTTCGCAGGCTTGTCAGTGTTTTCGAAAATTCGTAGCAGCGGGCAGCGATTGTCCTAAGCGCCTCGGGGGCTCTGACAAAGGGAGTCACCCGCTGACGATCTTGTTGCGAGAGCAACGATCCACCATGCTTGTCCATTCTCAGCCATTCCCGATAATTTCGATAATTCCTTTGTCGTTTCCGGCTGAGCCTACCGTTGAGCTCGCGCGTGAGGAAACTTGAAAAGACGAATTCTGAAATTTGACCCGGCAAAAATGCGCCTAATATGTCCCATTCATATTTTCGAAAAAAAAGAGCCAGAATTTGGCTACCGAATGAAAAGTGCCGTTAAACAAGTTTGGAAGAAGTATTTTATTAGCAACGTTATGTTGTAATAAATTAAAGTTGTATTATCAATAGTAATATTATTAATATATTCCTAAAAATATGTAAGATGTTATAATATTATTATATGTATCTTTTAATAGCGAGCTTTTAATACTTTTTCCAGCATGTTACACGATTACTAGATCCTTATGCAAAAGAAAAATTGTCCATATGAATTGCAACAAATTGGAGTGCAGTAAAAATTGATATTCTTTCTTAATATGTTTAACAGGTTGAAAACAATATAACAGTGAATTTCAATTTTTTTAACGTTTCTACTATTAAATGCATAAACCCGCTCTCTATTTATATGTTTAAATAATTAGCAGATCGATAGAGTCGAAGAGTATCGACTTGAATTTAGAAAATTGTATAACTCTTCCACCAAACAAACAGCAACGTACAAAATGACATTAAATTATTATGTTCAATCACTGAAGAGGCAATTCCTCCTGTTTCCAGACGCAGGGAATATTTTTCAATAATACCGGACCTTGAAAATTTGCTTCTCGATCCAAACGCATCCCTATACTTCCGAACGAACGTCTCAATGAAATCGAGGAGGAGGCAAACACCGGCTGTCCGCGTTCGCATCAGAAAAGCGATTCGCTGGACCGAAAACGTTCGAACAAAAGTTACTGCGGGAAAAGGGACGAATGGCGCCGGTATTTCCCATGCCGTTGAATCGTATCGAATCGACTCGCGTCGAATCGAGGCGAGATAAGACGAGGTACGGCGGGCCGGCACGCGATCCCCGGCAAATTGATACGGCCGAATAATAACTTTATCTCGGCTGGTGGCCATCGTCGAATGGACCGATCAATTCGCCTAACGTCTTTTTAACCCAATTAATTAGCGCCGGCCCCGCCGCCGCCGCTGGCCCGCTAATGCGAAATACTTGTAGTTGACCGGCAGTGACGTCACCGCCGCGTCATCCGTCCGGAGCATCCCCCGCGGAACGACGCCCCTCGCTTCCGCCCCCGGATAATTGATATTAATCGCCGTAATCGCCGTTCGATACGTTCGACTTTTGTCTCACGCTTCGACCACCTCGTTTTCGTCGCACGGGGCGTTTCGATAAATCTAGTGAAACGGGAACTGTGGACTCCGTTAGCCTCCTTTGTAAAATAAAATCAAATTTCATTCGTTTTGCGTGTATGAATTTTTCCCGCTCAAGGTCACGCGAAGGTCATAGGTGGTCGCATGCATCCAACCTCGCCTATCGTATCGCGATGGTGGAAACATTTTGTTTCGCTTAAAAAAACTCCGATGGCCTTGAAATCTCGAGAAATATGACCTTGAATTATCATTATGTGACCTCATTGTAAAAAATAAGCGAGATACGATCGAGATGCTCGATATAGGTGGGACACCATGTATCATACGTGAGAGAATATGAAAAATTCAGGGTAGCAATACAAAATACAACTTCTGCTGAAAAATGAGTTTCATTTTCGTCGCAGTCTGATGAAACAGGAACTTCTAAAATAAAATCAAATTTCATTCGTTTTGTGTGCATGAATTTTTCCCGCTCAAGGTCACGCGAAGGTCATAGGTGGTCGCATGCATCCAACCTCGCCTGTCGTATCGAAAATATATAATTTCGCTGTAAAAAAACTACGATGACCTTGAGAAATACGACCTTGAATCACGATTAAATGACGTTACCGTAAAAAATAAGCGAGACACGATCGAGATGCTCGATTTAGGTGTAAACCTTGTAGAATATGTGAGAAAATATAAAATCATGGTAGCCATATAAAATACAACTTCCGTTGGAAAGCGAGTTTGAACAAATCGATTCATAATAAATCGACTTACGGACTGCTCTTCACGGAACTGGCCGAATCGCGGGAATCGCATGAGATTCCTCGAAAGCGTGTCCCAGGGTTTACCAAATCGAGCTGGTCTCCGTTCGAGCGAGAATCGACAGGTCTCCGGTTGGAAGCGTAGCATCAGCGGCGCGAAGGTAGCGAGAGCACGTAGCGCGACGATCTCGGGCCGATCTCGGGCCGATCTCGATCCGTAGGACCGATACGCGTTGCACGTGAGGATCGGCAGGAGATACCAGGTGGATAAACCGTTTGGGACAAGCTCGGAACCGACGTGTCCTGTCGCGTGACGTCGTCCGCGAGAAACCGTCAGTCGATCCGAGGTAGGAGGACGAGAGTCTGCTCTTCCGCTTTGATGTGACCGCCGCTGCCCACGAGACTCTCTCTCTCTCTCTCTCGGAATCAGCTGGAACGGCCGTTTGACATTTTCACTACGGGGGACTCGGGCCGCGGATAATAATAGGTTCAACTCCGGTCCCCGGACCGGCGAGCTCGTCTCGTGTCCACCTGAAATTGCCTGGAAACACATCGGGCTACGAGGGTCTCCCCTTAACCAACGATCCTACGGGTCCTACGTTCGATTTTTCCGGATCTGTGATCGCGAGAGGATCGACCTGGATTAGTCGAAACGCTAAACGGATCCGCTGGTGTTCCAGCGCAGCCTAGCAAAAACAGAAGCCAATCCCCCTCGTTGCCTGGCAAGGGTAAATCGAGTTGACTCGGTCCGTGGCAGGTACGATACCTCTTCTTCTGCTTCCTCTTCCTCTTCCTCCTCCTCCTCCTTCGTCTTCTTATTCTTCTTCTTCTTCTTCGGATCCTCGTCGTTTTTGTTCTTTTTGAGACGCTGTTTGGATAGGCCCGAGAAATCTCGAGGACAAATTTGTTTCTACTCTAAACACCGTTTGTTCTGCACCGCTCTTTTTCAAGGATCCGTGCACGTTCGACGGGTTGCCAAGGATACGTTTCTTTCTGACACGTCCGAGATGGGGCAGCTTTGCGTAGACTGGTACCGGCTTCTCGGAGGAGTGTTTGCGGATTTTTGCGCTAAGGTTTCTCCTCTGAGATTCCAGCATGCGGACGCTGCCGGAATTGTTGGTTTCGAAGGTTTCTTGTTGGCGGATGTCGGAATTCGTTAGTGGCCATCTCCGTTTCGCAATCTGTAATAACTTGATCGTTCGGAACTTTATGTAAAATAGAAATGTGCTGCACCGATTGTGGGAAGCAGTGGTTAAATAAACATTCGTTTCACCCTTTAATGGTCTTTTCACTGTTGAAAATATTGTAACAATATTCTTGAATTGTTCATATTTTTCACTGTTTTGTATTTCACTCATCTTCGTGAACGCATAAAAATCCGCGGTCTATTTATCCGAGTCTCGTTCGCTTCATCCTCTCCGGCAGTTATCATTGCCAATAACAATTATTAATCACTCGACAAACGAACCGCTCACCTCGCACACCATAACCATCATAATCACACCATAATCGAGCTACCACCCAATTACAATGCTAAAAAATTTCGACGCTTAAGAAAGCGCTCGACGGTAATAAACAGTACAACAATCACTTTCAAGCAATTCGATCCAACACTTACGACACCGAACCTATTAAATTCGCGAATGCCATAAACGCACGCCAATCCCGGGTGATAAGAAACAGTCGACTGTCGGTCAGGTGACTGCACCGATCACTCATAAACCACCTATCAATTAATCTCCCCTGTTTTACTCGTTATTCACTAATAATAACCGTCGGTCAGCGATCACAGCAAAGAGCAGCATCGTGCAATGATCCTGAAGCCAGTGCTTGGTAACTGTTGTAATTAACCCGCGATTATTTATGCAAAATAAACATTGTTTCTTTAATTACTGATTTTGGTTTAAATTACTCGATTTCGACGTAAATCCGCAGTCTAACTGCAACATTTATTTACAAAAAAGTTTTTTATTTACTCGCGAATTTTGGTAGATTGACAATAATGTATTGACATTCTTGAATTTTCTTTTCACCCTTTGTTTTAAACCTAACTTACTCAATTTTATCACAAATGTGTGAAATTCGCAGTCTAATTACTAGATTTAATCCGATTTTATGGATTTATGGAAAAAATGAGTAGATCTTAAAACAGCAAAAACATTAAATGAATTTAAAAATATTGTTATATTATTTTCAACTTGTGAAACATATTAAGAAAGAAAATAAATGTCCATTACATTCCAGTTTGTTGAAAAGGTGGAAAACTTTTACTTTTTATTTGATCGCAGCGATCAAAAACGATTTTTCGATAAACGAACGGTGTCAGAGTGGACAGTGATTTTCTGAACAGTTCGAAGTCTTGCCCGGCGAACGAAAAGGAGAGAAGGGAATCGAAAGAACGAATTAGAGCGAGGGGAAAAGGACGAGGACTCGGTGGGGACCCGATCGGCCGGACGAAGGACGAAGGACGAAACCGATAAAATCCATCGGCGTCTGAGAGACCGGCAGAAACGCATCAATCGTTGACTCATCCCATTTGGATCACAAAAGTACGTCGAATTGGGTCGTCTGGTGTCGGGTATAGGTCCCGGGGCCTCATTCGACGAACAATTATTTTGCGGGTCCCTTTCTCTCCTCGTCTCCCTCTCTCTTTCGCTGTCCTTCTCTTTTTCTCTTTCGAAGCACGCTCCTTTCTCCCGTGTTCGGCCTGCTCGCTTCGGGACAGAATGTATATCCCGCAGCGCGACGTCCACCGACGCGCTGCAAGACAAATGGCCTCGTGACGGCGGCTACATTACGTTTCAAAACTGGCCTAATCGTCGGCTTTCCGGATGAGAAACAGCCTCGATACGTGCAGAGAATACCGCGGGCTCTCTACGTATACCTGCAGCGGATCGGCCGGTGCATCGCGCATTGTCTTTTCTGCTCACCGGATCCTCCGTGAACTCCAAGGAACGGGTGCCGGGCAGACGGTTCTTTCTCAAATTCTTTCGGAAAAATTGAAACAATTCCCCCAGTATCCTTCAATTTTTTTCTCCGCCGTAAAAATAGAAAAAAAACAAAATTTTGCGTTTTTTTGCAGTACGCGTCTTTAAGAGCATGTCTGCTAATGTGCAGTATTCCATTAAAAAGTATTACGATTTTTTATGCAATTTTTTAGAATATTACAATTTTTTATACAATTCTTTACAGTTTTACAAATTTTTACATATTTTCTTCCAAAATTACAATTTTTTATACAATTCTTTACAGTTTTACAAATTTTTACATATTTTCTTACAATATTACAATTTTTTATACAATTTCGTACAATATTACAAATTTTTATACAATTTTTTACGATTTTAAAATTTTGTATACAATTTTTTACGATTTCAAAATTTTTTATACAGTTTTTTACGATTTTACAATTTTGTATACAATTTTCTATACAATTTTTTACGATTTTACTATTACATTTTTTATACAATTTTTTAAAGTTTTACTAACCGCGCATCGAAGAGCGACAACTGTAATCTTCACAAATAAAAAGTATCGCGAATTTAAAATCACACCTTTAGATTTGTCGATAAAAATAAATCTGTACACTAGCTCATTCATTAAACAGATCACTCTGAATCTTAACCCCTTGACATCTCGTCGAATTTTGGAATTTGTCCCAATAATCTTGTACTTCCTCGAAAAGGTTGATTCCTGAGGTCATTCGAAGTAACTCGCTTTACGAAAATGCTCTCCGTTATTCAGAAGTTATTAACGAGAAAGACAAACCAATCAGAGCGCGGTGCCGCTGAACCAAGCGATGGCATTGGTTCGCGTTTTTCCATAATAACTCCGTGATAAAGCCACGGAGAAGATTTTCACAAATGAAAAAGTTACTTCGTAATGGCTCCAGGAATCACCGTTTTAAAGGAAATACATTTTCATGTCACACTATAGTGATCTTCGTTCATTGAAATCTTCATAAATCCCATCGAACGTAATATTACGGAGGTCAAGGGATTATTTCTTTTTTTTTATCGAGGAACATAATCGTCGAGTTCGATCGCGGAAGCGATTCGGCGACAATCGTTCGCGGATTTAGCGACTCGCCGGTAAATATTTTCCCATCGGCGTTTCCCGGCAACGCCCGCGGCTAATCTTGCCGGAGAATAGCCGGAAATCGGGGCGTTGCGTTGTGTAAAAAGAGAAAAGGGATAAAAGGAGGGAAAATAGAATGGAGGCGCGAAAAAAATCGATTGTAACCACCGGTGCGGTCCGCAGGGAGCCCGTGGCACGCGGATTCAATACTCCGGCGATTCGTATCCCCGCGCGCGCAAAACAAGAAAAACAAAAAATATAAAAAAGAGAACCGGCAGGGCGAGGGCAAACCAAAATGTCCGTCACGATGGAATACCGGCACGGACAAAGAGAGCAGAACGAAGGGAATTGTATCGTTCGGGCTATAGCTTGCAGTTATTTAAAACGCCGCGGTTTTAATAACGCCTGTACGCGGAACCTATCTCTCCGCTCGCCGGCAGCGAAAATGCACGGGCCCTGTTATTAAACAATTGCGAAAAACTGCGAACAATCCTCGTGGACACTGTGCAACAATAACACGGTGCTTTCCTGCGTGTTTGATTTCGCAGGGGTGGCCCCGCTGTATTCGGATAAACGAATTTTCGAATAAAGAAACCATCGTTTCCATGACACTTCAGAATCGTACTTTGCCTGATCCATGATAAATGTAGACTGCGTGTGCAAAATCATTTATTTTTACTTCAGAAAACCCTCTGTGACAAGTTTCAAGTCGCTACCCCTACCACAGGGGTGCTTACAGGGTGAGCTCACTCAATTATGCTCTATTTCTTCTGTTCCGTTCGGGAAAAAATTACGAAAAAATTTATGAACATTCTACCTGAGAGCACGCACGACAGTGAATTATTTCAGTATTTGTGGTTGCAGAATCGATTTTTAAAAACACCCGGAAGCGAAGTTTACATCTTCACGTTTATTATTATTATGCTCGCTTCATGTGTTTCAAATTTTTTTTTTAATTACATCGTGCATATCAATTAATAAACCAATTTCTTGAATTTGTAAGACTCAAATTATCGTTTAAGTTACATATATAATCATATAATGATTTAATATATTATTATTAAGTAATGTATTGGTATTTACATAAGTCTATGTATCGGTATTTAAATTGTCTATAGCTTTCTAATAATTACATAAATAATATGATTTTTTAACTGAAATATGAAGAATTACTATGGCTTGAGATAAAAAAGTTAGGATCACAGTGAAATAATCACGATCTACGAATTATCATACCACGAATTATGATAAATTAAATAATGTATTGTCTGGTATTGGTATTTAAATAAGAAATTGTCTATATCTTACTACTAATTACATAAATAATACAATTTTTTAACTACAAGACGGAGAATTACTATGACTGGAGATAAAAAAGTTAAGATCGTGATCGTGATCGTGATTTTGCGATCACTGTGATAAATCACTGATTTTGAACGCCATTTAGGGACGATGCTCCCCTCGATCTCGAGAACAATGTTCCGAAAATTGCACACGCTAGGAGGACTGTTCCCCGAAGAGGAAAACTCCGTGTGCCCCGTAACTAACTCGGGAAACGCTCCCCACCATAGAAATTCGTCAAGAATCCGATAGAAACAGAGCCGAGAGAGAAAGAGAAGGAGGTCCATTGAAATTTCGAACGTTCCGTCGAAATCGAATTTCGCGGCCCCCGGGGCCATTGTCTCAAAGGGTCCTAGAACTATGCTGGCTGCCGAGGTAGATGCTCTTCGTGCATCTTTCGGGGCTCCTCTGTCATTGTTCCACGGAGCTGTCAACAGGTCGGTCACGCCGCGTTTCCGGGCCGGAATTCGCGCATCGCCCGGGTTATCGTGCGGGCACGGACAATGGGCGCGCACCTGCTGCCCATTGACACTCGTGGCAGGTTGAAGGGACGTCGGTGTACGCCGGTGTGCCCGACCGAACGAAAGGCGGCCGCTAATTATCAAAACTATCATTTGTTACCGAACGGGGGGGCACCGCGCTCGCTCGGCATGGGGCTGCTGCGAGCACTCGCTTCTGCGAACCGAGTCTCAGCGAGCATCGTTAACTTCCTTTCGCGTGAAACCGCCTTTTTACTCCTCCCCTTTCTCTCTCTCTCTTTTTTTTTTCTTTAGCCTGCTCTTACTCCATCTCGACCCGCTGATGACTCTTTGACTTCGGTCGCCGAGCAGATTGCGACACGGAACACGCTTTTGCCTCCTCGATTTCGCAAACGGGCTAATCAACCCCTTGCACTGCTTATTTTGTCGTCGTATAGTGATTAGTAGACTGCGGATTTTCATGCGTTTATGAGGATAATCGGTAGATTGTGGATTCTCATGGGAAATAAAAGTGTGCTGCATTGTGTGCGGCAAACAAGTGTAAAATGATTTTTAAATTACAATATTCTTAAATTTTTCTAATATTTCACTGTTTCCTATTTTAGGGGGACCTAAAATAGTCAAAATTTTTTTTTAGATTTATTTATTAAAAAAATCTGAAATACTAATCAACAAAATAATTTCCTTCATTTTCTAATTCCCTTTTTAAAACAAGTTCTTCAACGCAAACTTACTGTGAATCAGAAGAAATTTTAATTACTTTTCGGTCCCCCTAATATTTTACCCAGCCAAATTTAAAAATTTTGTAATGTTGCTTTGTAATGCAACGAAATCATTGAGGGATGAAATCAATTTTTATTTTACTCCTGCTTGCCACGATCAATGCAGCACACTTTTATTTTCCATAAAAATCGGCAGTCCAGCGATTATCCTCAAGCTTCAGTATTTCATAGAAAAAAAAAATAAAGTTTTGTATACCTACGTTTATTTCCAAAGGCTGTACAGGTTGTATCTCCTGAACGGTTGGAAACAAAAGAAACTGTATCGGGTGTCCCGAAAATCTTGCATTTTCTTGAAAAGTATTCCCAAGATCATTCGAATAAGTAGATTTGCGAATTGGCATGTTTGAAATTGTCATTATCGGCGCAGATCAGAAATTTAATCGCTTTTACTGTTTTTTCTTCGCAAAAAAGAAATTATTTACGCACTAGCTAGAATCCGTCTAACATCGCAAGAAAAAAATTCATCGGTTTGGTCCATATTTAAATAATTTGTATAAAGGGTTATAACGAAGGAAAGTTTATGAAAAACCACTCATAAAAAACAATTGAATATGACAGATCCTCTCGTTCAGACGGTGTCGAGCTTACGGAAGAAGAAGCGTGGACAGATATTTTCTTGTCGCGAATGAAACACCGTTGCCTAACGTAGACTTTCCGCTGTAAATTATCTTTTGAATTTCGCGGTTCAGCTTATGGGACTTCTGTCCAACACCTAGCTTCCGCATGTACATAATTTTAATGCGAATCTCTCGCGCGCGAGAATAAAACGGCCGAATATTATGCAGTCGATGAATATTACCGTTCGGGTATTTGACTTGCGTCGGGAAGGGGAGGGGCGGTCACACGGTAAAATTCGTCGGGCAAAGTTTCGGTTGTGCACGTAATGAAGTAACCCGGCGCGTACAAACGTCGGGATTAATTCGAGAGAGAGTTTTCAAACACTCGGGCCGGTCCCGGGCACAGAGAGCCCATTATACCGTTGTTCTCCGCTGGTACTCGCGTTCTGCATACGTGAAACATCCACCGGCGAACAGTTGTTCGTAGGAGCAATCTAAACGAAACGAAACGGGGCAGATCGGCCGCCGATCAACGTACATTAGAGAGTAGGAGAAATAGAGACTAAGAGAGAGAGAGAGACTCGACGAAAACGACGTGCACGGTTACGCTGCCATTCCGCCACGGGTTCTTGTTCATGGGGCGTGACGCGTTTCCACGGGGTTTCATTGTCCGCGCTATTCACCGCGGAGAATACCCCATGGAAGGTGGCCGACGGGACAGGAAAGAAAGATTTGCGTGAGGTATCGTTGGCGTAACTAAAGGCTACCGAATGGGAGACCTGTCGCGAGGCTCCCCCATGGCGTATGAAAGGAGGGAAAACCGGGGGGATCGACATGCAAATTCCGAGTGCCGGGGAACAAATTTTCGTCGACTCGTATCCTCGACGCCCACGCTTGTTTTCGCGACGGATCCAGGCCCTCTGAGAACCGTTCGCCTTTGTGCGAAGCGCCATTGTTGCCTGCGAGAGCTTCCGATCGGAGACGAGCCACGCTGAAACCCTGCATCGACGATTCTTTGCGATTCTGCCGATTACTTATGCGATTCCCAATTTTCGTAGACGCGCGCGCGATTCGTATTTTCACCCTCCTGTTAATTTGACAGAGTTTTCCCGTAGTCGTTTATACTGTCCGTTCGTAGGTTAATTCGCCCGGAACTTGGTGGCTTTTTTTCTTCTTTATTTGAGAGCACTTCCGGGTTTATTTCGCTTTACAGGAACAACTACGGACGAATACAATTCCTGTGTTTGTTAACAGTAAATTTGTAGATTACAATCTTTGAAAAAAGAATGAATAGGAAGATAAGCTTTGACATTTGGCTTCGCCACGAGTGTCTACACAGGGCCGGCGCGAGGCAGACGGAACCCGGCCTCTCGCGGTTTGAAAGGCCCCGCGGTCTATGAAAACTCGTCAGACGTTTTGCAGGACCCGAAGTAGCAAACTCAATGAATTTTGATGACGTAATCAAAGATTTTGCGGCGAAAAAAGCAGGACAAATTATGTAATATTCATCTTACAAAAAATATATGTAACATTCTGTGTACTTATAATAAATAATTCCTTATTGTGAAATTTAAGTACAGGATTCGAATGTGTATTCTGACCCCGCAAAAGGTCACGCCGGCCCTGTGTCTACATTTATTGGTGGTTGCAGGCCCATACTAAGTAGGGTGTTTATTGGCTTGCATCTTTGTGGATCATACAGTTCGCATTTCCATATTATGTGATCAAGGGTCTCGCAACTTTGCGACTTAGTTTTTAAAACCTTAGATGTAAATGTTAACTCGAAAAATAACAGATTTGACACCGATGGACAGATTCAGTTCATGAATTGAGGGACGGACGAGGGTGAAGTATTTTAAGAAAATTCAGTCAAACTTTATTTTCAGTGCCGGCCTCGACTGCTCTGTAACTTGGGGATCTCTTTTTTCCACTAAAACTTCGCTAATTCTGTTCATTTCTTCATTTCTGTAGATATCGAAATTGCGAGGTAAGAGGTTCACTGTTTCAAAAGTTATAAGCGCTAAAATGTACTATTTAATATTTTTCTGAGAGGCTTCAACACTGATTTTGACAGACGATGATACCGTCGTAGTGGTAAGCACAGTGGTAAATACAGAATAACTTTTGAACCAGTGAACCTCTTGCCTCGAAATTTCGATATTTACAGTTTTCTCAAAGAAATTAACAGAATTAGTGAAGTTTTAGTGGAAAAAAGAGGTCCCCCAAGTTACATATCACCCCTGGCCTCTGCAGATCTGAAAGAAATTCTACTAAATTCTGTCGAATTTTATATTCCGGCGTATTTTGAAAATTTTCAGAAGCCATAAACACATCTTTCATCTTATTTTCTACACTGAAGTGTACATTTCGTACACTTTCGTAAAATGAAGAATGTTAATATTTTAATATATCAACGTGAAGATGTAATAAAATATTATCAACTCGGCAGCCTGGAGATACTGGTGCACCATCAACTACGAGCTCCCGAAAGTAGATCGTTCTCCGAACTCCCGCAGCAGAGAAAGATAATATCGAGGACAGAAAATTTCGGTCGCGATGCCTACGGGAACACCTGAGCCAAGCGACCGAGGAGCAAGCACGCAACAAACGAATCGAACCGTCTAAAAATGGAAACGGCGCGGCGGCCTCGAGGAGAAACGAGCGAACAAAACGGGTCTCTCTCCGCTTCTAGGTCGACACACGCCCCCTGTCAAAAGGAAGAGTCGCACGGAATCGTCATCGGTGGCCGGCGAACGGTCCCCGTGATGATCTCGAGAGACAACGCCGACTCCCGAGTTCCCGGTCGTGGAGTCGTGCAATTAACACTGAACCTACCATGGGTGGCCAAATGACCGGTTTCAAATTTCGTCTCTTATTCAATTTTTAAAGATGCTTTCCTGAGAAACTCACGAATACATCTCTTTTGTAAGCACACAATAAAAATAGCGCGGGACCGAAATTGGAAATTTCTGTAAAGAAGTCCGACGACTGTTTTGATCTGAGATTTTGCATAAATATTTTCAATTATTCGGACTACGCAATAGAATTTTTTCAAGTCGAAATACACAAAATTGTAGGAGCAACAATTCCTTGAAAAGGAGCTTATGAAAAAAGTGTCTAATTGGCTGACGCGATTCCAGCTGTTTTTTGCGAATTTCTGTAAACAAATCGGACGACTGTTTTGATCTGAGCTTTTGCATAAATATTTTTAATTATTCGGACTACGCAATAGAATTTTTTCAAGTCGAAATACTCAAAATTGTAGGAGCTATAATTCCTTGAAAAGGAGCATATGAAAAATTTCTGTAAACAAATCGGACGATTGTTTTGATCTGAGCTTTTGCATAAATATTTTCCATCCTTCGGACTACAAAGCAGAATTTTTTCAAGTCAAAAAACCCAAAATTGTAGGAATTATAATTCACTGAAAAGGAACAACCAAAAAAAGTGCCCCATTGATCTGATTGGTACGAAATAAAAAAATGAAGTAGCAATATAACTAGCACAAACGTGGTCACGAACCAAAAGAAATGAAATATCTCAATATTTAACAAAATGGCGGATTTCGGAGTCCGATTGTGCCGGCTTCACATTTGACATAACACGAAATTGTTTTCGAAGATCCAAAAAAGATATTTTCAAGGCTCTAGATCGGAAGATCCCCTCGAGCGTCCGAATTTGACTCTAGGAGACGTGTCTCGTCCTCGCGTGAGACCCGACCTGTCTTCTGCGCCGGAGGAAACGGACTTTCGCAATGGCGTCGGCCGATTACGTAAAGGACGGCCCTCTCAGTCAGCCCTGACACGTTCTCCTCGTCGGCGAGGATCGATCAGGCCCGATCGATCCTCCTCGGACGGGGACCGATCGACATTTGCGCCACCAGGCCCCCCACGGACCCAAAAACGTGCTTCACAGGCTTCTTATCCGTCCCAGACTGCAATACCAACAGACTGGTATGCAAAACAGTTGTAAAAAACGACTTTTACTATTTCCTCTGTAATTCCAGCCGAATGTAATTTTTTCAAATTTTTTTCCACGTCCTGTGGTAAACTAATTGTTCTCGAAAACATGCAAATCCTGCAATCCGGTATTTAAAAAGTCAGTTTTGGATTATTTGAATATTTATCACGGTACTATCCTTTTGTCCCCGGTTCTTCCAAAGTTGTGTAAAGAAAAAATAATAAAACTGAGCATGATTTACCCTTATTAAAACATTTCTTATTCTGTTAAGTGGGAACAATTTCGAATAAAATTTGTGATCTGAGTAAACTTTCGAATTTTTAATCAACGACTGCTGTTTGCATATCCTTAAATTTGTCTTCGGATGGAAGAATCCATAAATGTCTAACACAACATAGAAAAAGTGTCGAGCGCGCATCTCATACCTCGCAGAGCATAAACGTCTCTTCGCTCAGGTGATCGAGCATCAGACACATCGCGAAACGAACGAGTGCGCCTGCAGTTTTGAGTTCTCTCGGTCGTTGGATGCAAGCCGATGTTTAATCGCGTTCCGTTATTATCGTTGCTTACGAACGCGCTCGCAACTGGCAATTTTCAGTTCGATGCCGGACGTGTCTCGCCATACCAACGTTCGTACAAAGTAAGCAAGAAATCACTTATTATGTCGTTAGGCGGATTACAAGGATGCCGTTTGCGCAATTCGTCTGAACATCCCGGGACGCGATGACGTCGTCTTCGCGGTAGCCGACACGAAATTTCCGAACGTTTGCGTGTGGCCCAGCCGGCTAACAATAAAAGATTTAACGGATCGTTTATTCATCGGAATCAACTTTTGCATCGTTAATTATAGCTTAACTCTGTGGCTAGTCGGGATGATGGTTCTATTGCGTCGATAAAATTTTAACACATTCGATATCCCCGTGTCTTCTCTCGATATTCTTGTCGTTTTCGTTAACAGTTCTTTATTTAATTAACGTTACAGTAACCCTTTGCACTCGGAGTTATTTTAACTGGAAAATCAACCTAGCATAATTCCATCCTATATTCTTTTTTATCATTTTGTGGATATAAAATTGACATAATACCTCATAAAATACTTAAATTAGTAATTGATCAGTAGACTGCGGATCTTTATGCAAAATAAAAATTGTCTATGTAAATTGCAAGAGACCGAAGCCAAATAGGCAATTAATTCTTACTTTAATTATTTTAACAAACTGAAAATAATAAATTAGCATTTTTGAATCATTTTACTCTTTCTATTATTTCGAGTTACTCATTTTTGCCATAAATGCATAAAATCCGCAGTCTATTGATCGGATACCAATTTATTTAATAATGTAAACAATATTTTAATCAATGGCACAGCAATTTTTAGTGGCAACTAAAGTGCTAAGGGTTAACAGGTTATCCTTTCTTTTTTTCTTTGCGAAATTGAATCGGTACTTTTCTATTTTTATCAGTAATTATTGCTGTACAAGGAGTGGTAATTGTAAACGTTTAAGATTTTCTGATGTTTTGCTACAATGTATATTTTCGAACGCTGGATATTGAAACCTCCAATAAGTAGAATATGCGATATGAAAATATTATAACTATTAAAACTATTTATTAAAATATTGTAACTATTACGAGAGACAAGTATCAAGATTATACTGGGTGGTAACAAATAGTCTCTAGATGGACGTGCTTCCGTCTAGCTAATCTAAATTTCGAAAGGCGCAGAATAACCTCAAATGACCTTGAATGACCTTGGCCGACGAAAGTGTTATTAGACCAGCGAATTCGTCTGAAGTCAGGCTACACGTTTACCCAAATGAAAGCATACAGTTCCATGTAAAGAAAACAGAGGTCACCTTGAAATCTTGGCAACACGTATAGGGAAAATTTCTGATCGCTATAAAATCACCACAGAGTAAGTTTTCATTGAAATATTTTCTGTACTTTGGGAGATAATCGTAAACCGACAGGGCCCAGCGTCTTGTTGACCGCAGCTAGTGCACTTCGAGCACCGAGAAAAATCAATTTCCACGCAGATCACAAAATTCGTCAAAACAACAAAAAAAAAAGAAAAGGCTTCACGTCGAAAAACGCACCAGGAGCGTAGCTAGTCCCCTTGGGAGCCAGGTTGAGGGTGAAAGGAGGGTCCAGTTCGGGGGTGGATCATTGAAACAGCGGGGGTGCATTGACGCGTACGTGGTAAAAGTCCGATGCTGTCCGGTCTGGTCGCGTTTCCCGAAAACAAAAATCCTGACGTGTCTGCCCCGGTGGTGTGGGGGAGCGGCGTGTGTGCTTTTTGACCTTTAAAAAAGGCAACGGGAAAAAAGCGACAACCAACGGCACAGAGTGAGAGAGAGAGGGAGTGAGACCGAGAGAGAGAGACAGAGAGGTAACTGAAAGCCCGACAGGAAAGGCCGGTCGATCGGAGCCAGGCAGCCACGAAATGGAGATTCGAGTGCATGCATACATAACCGGCGCGGGACGCGATGATGCGGCCGGGACGTAATATCAATACGCCGCGGAGGCAGGATAGTCGCGTCTGATTTTCCGAGCGCATCGGCACGTGGATAATGTTTTAATGGAGTTTGCGGAGTGCGAGTGAACCGGTAGAACGACAGAGAAAGAGAGAGAGAGAGAGAGCGAGAGACAATGAAAGAGTTAGAGAGAGAGAGAGAGAGAAAGGCCAGCCGGAGAGGGCCAAGGGTGAGCCCGCCACGGTTTACATACCATTTACTCGCGCCCTGTAACCTCGGCTCCGGGGAACCTAACCGGCTGTTTACTGTGCTGTACAAACTGTGCTCGCGTCGCTGCCGCGTACTTACGTCGCCCTGCATCCTTACCGATACCCGCGAGATATCGCATCTTCCCTCTGATTGATAAGGACGCCAGCTAATATCCGGGCACGGCGATGTCTGCGATGGAGTTCATTCTTGATTGAGGATAGTCTCTATACGAGTCGGATATTAATCGGATTTTGCTGTCCATTGCATTTTGATCATCATTTGTTTGGATCATTCCATTGATTGTATCAAAACATTATTTAACGAATTATATTATAGTATTTTACGGGACGCATCGTATGACTGCGATTTTTTTTATCATTTTTTCTGAGATCAATTTAGAAATTGGTATCGGCGCAAAGGTTCGTGAAAAATCAAAACAGGAAAGCCTTTTCCCAAAAATTTTACAGTGCATTGACGTTTCGATCTGAATTTAGATCATCTTCCGAATACTATAGCGTCTGTGGGAAAGGTGAATTAATAAACAATTTTTTAAATTTCAATGGTGATTAAATGAGAATTTTTTCTGAGATTTCGAAGTGACTAAGGTGTCTCGAGGTCAACTCAAGGACATTGTATTACGGGTCGCCGAATTCGTCCTTTCATCGACCACGACGTAGTATTGGAAAGAAGATGAATTGACTTTGAAAAAACTCAAGGTCACCTTGATACCTCAGAAAAATGAGATAAGAAAAATCAAATTTTAGTCAGTCGATGCGCCCAATACAATGCTAGACAATTCATTAAAATGTTTTTGATGCAGTTGATAAATGCCGAGATTGAAAAGATGGTGCATATTGACTTTGAAAAAACTCAAGGTCACCTTGATATCTCAGAAAAATGAGCAAAAATCAAATTTTAGTCAGTCGATGCGCCCAATACAATGCTAGACAATTCATTAAAATGTTTTTGATACAGTTGATAATTGCCGAGATCGAAAAGAGTGTGCATATTGACTTTGAAAAAGCTCAAGGTGACCTTGATATCTCAGAAAAATGGGATAAGAAAAATCAAATTTTAGTCAGTCGATGCGTCCCTGAATATGCTAGCCAATTCATTAAAATGTTTTTTAATACCATCAACAAATACCGAGATAATTCAGATAGTAGTACTTACTAACTCACCCTGTATAAAATTTACTGAAGCACTTTATTATTTAGTTATTTAGTTACTTGAGCAGACTCATACAAGCACAGACTCACAGATTTAGCGAATCTAATAAATTTTCTAGTGTTTTCGTGGCAAATTAAAATCCAATTTGCATATAATAATTGAGCCGTTCACAGGCCAAATCGATCGACTCCACTTTCTGAAATATTTTAAATTCTAGTGTCAAAGCACTTGGTACAGTCATAGCTGTATTATTCCATCACGTTTCTCCACTTTCTGTTTCATGGAGTTAATCGAATTGGGAAGTGAGCGGCTCAATTGTCAATGAAGAACTAAGTATCCTCGATCGGTGAAAGGGTTTACGATCCTCCGAGAAGAAAGTGAACGACAAGCGAATCGAGACAGTGGTGGGCGTGCCGAACGGCATAAACTCGAGGGTAAACATTGTCTTTTGTGAAAGCCATCGATACGCGGTCGGGCAAATATAATACCGGGGCAGAAATCCCGTGAAATGTAACGGACGGCTGACCGCGTGGCGTGCTCTCGCACACGTCTCGCAAAAATGCGTTTCACTCGTCGTGTAAATCCAGCCGGCACACCCGACACCAACGGGAACAACCAGCCCCCTTTCTCTCTCTCCCTCTCTCCCTCTCTCTCTCTCTCTCTCTCTCTCTCTCTCTCTCTCTGGACCATGGATGTTCGTTCGTCGAAAAATTCGTTGTCGCGCCTAACCGCCCCAATGCCGAGTCAATCCAGGAAAAAACGTAACAAGCTCACGTCATGGCAAAACAAATTCGATGAATTGCCCAGTCCGACGTGTTTCCGTTTCCACCCTCCCTCTCCTTCCACAGAATTTCCATCGGTACAGTCAACTTTCTCCAAAAGACCGTCTTTCGCATTTTATTCTTAGGTCAAAAAATGTAACAACTTTCGAATTTGCCAAATGCGTTTGCAGTGATTCGAAAAATATTCGGTCACAATTTAACCACAGTCGAACGACCGGTTCCCTGTTTAACAATTACTGAAATTCTAGAATTGTCACTATGGAAAATTGTTGAAATATTTTGCAAGCAATTTTGATTTCGCACAAAGATCCGCGGTCTACTGATCGTCCAAGAGCATAGAACTCTACAATAATTTTACTAGTCAAAATATATTCGGACACAATTTAACCACAGTCGAACGACCGGTTCCTTATTTAACAATTACTGAAATTCTAGAACTGCCGCTATGGAAAATTGTTAAAATATTTTGCAAGCAATTTTGATTTCGCACAAAGATCCGCGGTCTCTGATCGTCCAAGAGTATAGAACTCTACAATAATTTTACTAGTCAAAATATATTCAGACACAATTTAACCACAGTCGAACGACCGGTTCCTTATTTAACAATTATTGAAATTCTAGAACAGCCGCTATGGAAAATTGTTAAACTACTTTGCAAGCAATTTTGATTTCGCACAAAGATCCGCGGTCTCTGATCGTCCAAGAGTATAGAACTCTACAATAATTTTACTAGTCAAAATATATTCAGACACAATTTAACCACAGTCGAACGACCGGTTCCTTATTTAACAATTACTGAAATTCTAGAAATGCCGCTATGGAAAATTGTTGAAATATTTTGCAAGTAATTTTGATTTCGCACAAAGATCCGCGGTCTCTGATCGTCCAAGATCACGAAACTCTACAATAATGTTACTAGTTCTCAGGAGACGTATTAAAGAAGTTACAAAATGAAACTGAATGTTATAACAAAAATGAGTACGAGTAACACAAAACAGTCTTCAGAACTAAAATTAGAAGAATTCATAAATACCGTTATATCATTTTCAACCTATTAAACATATTAACCCATTTGCACATAAAAAAAAAAGAAATTAACAAAAATCCGAAACCAGTGAGAGATAAATCAAAAAATTCGAGACATTGAAAGGAGATCGTTCAACCTAAACACCGTACGCCGGGCCCCGAGCCGGTGGGCCCGATCGATAATCGGCGATCGTCGTGTCCGGTGCACGATGGGAAAGCTGGTGGTCGTGTACGGTCTACAGTGTACAGTACACGGATCCATCAGCGTTGTTCCTTTTTCCCGGCGCGATAACATTAAGAGGGCGGCGTTATGGTTACGGTGCGACGCTTCGGGGCCTTGCGTCGACGATTGTCGTTGTAGGTGCCATATCGGGCCCCTCTGTTCGCTCCGCGAGCGGTCCCGACCCTCGCTGGGGCCCGCAGCGTGGGATCAATAGAAATCACGGAGTCATCGCGATTGGGCGCCACTTGTCATTAATGACTATCCGATTTTCGATTTAATTAAACCGCGATGACGATCTTGCCACCTAGACGTCCCGCGTTCGATCTTCGAGACATGGGGAACATCGGTGCGCTCTCCTCGGTGAGAATGATCGCTGTTAACCAGAACGCTGTCTCTTTCTCTTTCTCTCTCTCTCTTTCTTGGAGAAGATGATGAAGAAGAGGAGAATGGAGATGGGCTTTTTCACGTCTCGATTACTCTCGTTTACCGAGCACCGCGAGGGGCGTGGTTTCGGCAATAAGGATCCGCGGACCGAGGTAATTTAACTAGCTCGTTTGCTTTCGAGCGGCGCACCTTTCATTGATTCCGGACCTTCGACCACCTAACTGCGTGCGATTATGCTATTGCGCTTTTTTCAGACGTGTGGACGTCTTCTGGAAGTCGGCTGCAAATAGATCTGCTCTGACGATGTAGTGACTATAGTCACTAGTAGTATAGTATAGTAGTATAGTATAGTATAGCATAGTATAGTAGTATAGTATAGTATAGCATAGTATAGTAGTATAGCATAGTATAGTAGTATAGCATAGTATAGTAGTATAGTATAGCATAGCATAGTAGTATAGTATAGCATAGTATAGTAGTATAGTATAGCATAGTATAGTAGTATAGTATAGCATAGTATAGTAGTATAGTATAGTATAGCATAGCATAGTATAGTAGTATAGTATAGTATAGTCACTGTACATAGAGAGTTAACATTAACCGTACCGAGCATAAAATGTGACCAGTTATTTTATAAAAATTGCCTCTCATGTGATCAGTCGTTTTATAAATATTGCATAACATGTGATCAGTTATTTTATAAAAATAGCGTAACATGTGATCAGTTATTTTATAAAAATTGCGACATTGAATTCATTTAGAGTTCTCGTAATTTTGGTAGCAAGTGCTTGAATGAAAACGTTTGTTTAATAAGTAGAAAATAGGAATGTCCAACCGGTCAAAGTTAGTGTTAACTATCGCAATATTTATTCGTCGATCCAGTCACTTTTACGATAATTTTTATTAGTTGCTCGATCTAGTACTAGCAATTTCTGTCTCCTAAGGTCTCGGCTACTTTGCTTCTGCATCTCTTGGCGCCATCTCTTGGCCGCTTTGGTGTTCGGCGACGCGCATCTAGTACACATAATACTTTATACAGAGTCTGTTCCTCGGTACACCGTTTTATTTCGTAGCATAAAAAATAACAGTCTTTATTTCATATATCTTGATACAATTCGACCGCTCTAAATACATTTTAGAATTTACAAATACTTAGAAATACACTCTAAATACATTTAGAATTTTATTCCAAGTTTCCTTGTGACTTCTTCTTCTGATCTAAATATTTATGTAATCTATTTCTGATTCAACATATTATTTATTAATTTCCATATTGTTTTGACTCCTCACATTTAGTTCTGAATTTATTTATTCTTTCTTTCGCCAAGCAGTCGTTGAACAGAGTACTCGCGTAACAAACTTACAACAATATGTTGATTAACAATATATATTACGTAATCTTCGCATAATAAATTTTGAAAATGACGTACTTATATGATGGGACATTATACTTCCCTCCAGGTGACGCGACGCAGAACAAATACGACATTACAAAGTTGATTGTTTGTCATTACATCGAGCGAGTCTCTTCTTACCCTTTCGGCCGATTAATCGGTTCCCGGTCGATAAATTCGTGGCGGTTCCACCACGGCGCAGATTGATGGGGTCCCAGATAGAACGAGGACAGATTAACGTGCACGGTTTCGATTAATGTTTTCGTCGTACGCGAAACGCGGGAACCGATACCATCTTCGAACCTGTGCGCGAACACACAGGTGTGTCTACGTGGACGTGTATACACACGTTTATACACCCGTGTATACACCCGTATACACGGGGTGTCGTGCAAAAAGTCTCTCCTCGCCATAATAACCAGACTTCGGATTTTTCGGCAAGATAAAAGTGTTCCGCATCGATTTTTTGGGAAGCAGGAATTAAACAAAAATTGATTTCGTCCCTTTGTTCTAAAATTTCTCTAAACTGTTTTATATCTTCCACCCACTAAATTTCTTCACAAACGCATAGAGCTCCTAATTATTACCCACAGAATAATCCACACTTCATTGAACGTGCCCAACTAATTCACTATACTGACTAATTAATGAAGCTAATCAAGTCGAAGAACGATCCGCGAATGGCGATTTCCACGGACATGCGTCTCGAGCGTTCATCGCTGGACATGTCACCCCGCGGTGCGGAAAATAATTGCGTGCGAGAAGCTTGAAACGGAACACCCCGTATGTGTACTACGTGCCGCGCGGTAAGAACGCCTATAAACTTTCGTGTCCCGAGATAGGGATCGTCAGGTGCGAAAAGCGTGACGGTTTCTGGAGGGAAAGCGCCTCGAGACCTTACGGGTGTTTCGACGACTATGTGTACGTCGACGCGGATCCGTGTCTCTCTGTTTGTGAGAACGGAGCGCGCGCCGCTTCGGAACAACCACCGTGTCCGTTTTCCCTTACGCGAGAAGCCTCGTTGCGATCTATAGTCATCGGAAATGCGATTCCAGTCGAGCACGGTCGTTCCTCGAATTCTGTCTATTACCAGCCGGAGGATCTCTACGCGAATCTGGAAAAATTATGCCAGTCGATAGATTTTAGACTATTTTATTCGTATCCATCTTTGACGTAGCTGTTACAGCAAAGGTCTAACCAGAACTAATTACGGAATTAGATTTGGATAGAATTCGACTCCGGGTCAAAATGCACCCGGACACCGGCGTCCAAGGAGCAACGCGAAACCATTGATCGAAGCCTTCAATCTTTTTGGAAGTCAACTGCTTCTTAACATTGAACCTAGCCTTGCACTGAAAGCGATGAAAATGTTTTATAAAAATCTCTATTTGTTTCTATTTTGTGCATTTTTTAACCCAATACGTGCTTGGACAAAGAAATTTATCCAATCAATACTTTTTATAATTGTAAAATTAAAAATATAAAAAGAGTTATTTGACCCCTCGCGGTAGATTTAACGTTAACGGGTCTCGACGGACCCAGCCTTCGGCGCGTTGCATCTCGAATTTAATTGCACGTCTGCACGAAAGACCGTATCGCGTGAACGGACTCCGAAACCTCCGTAGCAGCACCGTAAACAAAAACGAAATAGCGATTATCCAACTGGCCCTAGCCGGTCAAGGCGAGAAAAGACTTGTAAAAGTATTCAGCGCGATCGAAATTGTTCAAGAAAAACTAAATATCCGCGGGGCGAAGGCGCGTCGGTGTCGTTTCCGGGGCGACATCGCTTGGGTCGTAGTACGCCGGTCGTCCGTACGCGGCGAGACACCCTGGCGGCAGCAGCAGGTTGATGGATGCCGGGTCTCACGAGAGAGAGACTGTTCTCGGGTGGTGGTGGTGGTGGTGGGGGGAGGCAGGTCCGTGGCGGCGCGGGTACATTCCATCCCGGTCGTCGAGTATTGGTAGCGACGACGGGAGACGGTCGGTGGCGGGTATCGGTGTGCCTGTTGGCGGAACTGTCCTGTAGTCCCGGGTACGTCGATGTTGGTGCGGTATCGCGCGTGTATTGGTACGGTGGGATGGGTAGGGGGCGAGTCCGTGGACGCGGTGGTCGACGGGGAGGGGGTAAGTAAGTACGACGACGGTGGGTGCCAGGGCGACCCTAGGTTGGCGTCCGTAGGATACCGTCCGGGGAGAGACAGACAGAGGCGAAGAGAAGAGAGACACGCACGGAGAACGGTCGGCAGAGCGAGCCAGGCGAAGGCTGGATGCCGCGAAAGGAGACAGAAACAAAACGAAAGGACAGGGACCCGGTCTGCTCTGTAGAGAGGGTGGGAGGGAGGGAGGTAACGCGGGGGTGGGAGGTGCCGGTGTCGGGGCGCGATGGTGGGGGTACCGTTTGTCCACGGTCACCAACACACGCGCTAATCCGTGGCGCGGCCAAACAGACGACGACTCTCTTTCTAACCCCGTACGTTTCTCCTCTCTGTTGTTGCAGCGCTGGCGCGACTCTCCGGTCTCCACCAGCAGCGGCCGGGTGGGGATGTCGTCTCCAGCCCCCGAGTCACCGGGAGGGAGGACAAAAGCGGCGTAGGGAGGGCGAAACAGGCGACGCCGGCGACCGCGGTGACGACGACGCCGACGACGCCGAGGGAAGGAGCTCGCGGCGGCGGAGGCGGAGGTGTCGATCCCGGTCCAGTTGGTGGGGGATCGTCCAACGGTGGGGGTAACGGCGCTAGTGGGGGAAACGGTAGTGGGGAGCACGACGGTGGAAGTGGTGGCGGCTCGACCGCTGGTGGGGGTCACCCGGGTGGGGGAAACGACGGTGGTGGGGGACGCGATGTCGCGGAGAAGGAGGAGAGGCCACCGGCTTCAGAGAGTGTCGAGCCGACGGCCGCGTTTGACGTCGCATCCCTCGTACTCTACGGGTCGCGCGCACTACCGATACGCCTTAAGATCTTGCTCGATCAGTTGTTCAACCAGTTGCCACACGCGCAAGTGACACGTTTACTAGCCGCTTTCGGCTGGACGTACGAGGATTACGCAAGGGGATACATACTGCAGGTGAGTCGTTACCCACTGTTCTGCGAATTCACGGTACCAGCGTACGCGCGACCACCACACCGTACCCGAGGAGTGTGAACCTCGCACGACAGTTTGGTGATGAACAGTGTCCGCGGAGGATTAGAGGATATCGATTGTGCTCGACTGGACCGTTGACGGACGAAGTGACAGTGTGACGTTTCGTTAGGATTCCAGGTATTTTAGGCTTTGTGATATTGTAGTGTGGGGTAGAGTATCAGGGGTTCGTTGATCTTCTAACGTAAGTTTCACGGTGATTCTCGTCGTTGTTTATGCAGGGTCTTTGGAAGTGGTGTTGATCGCAGGATAGTGGTATAGGATCTTCGCTGTCAGACGAATCGTGTTGGTTAGGTTGGTAGTTTAGCTTCGGTAGGTAGACGGATAGTAAAAAGCGGCCGATGAATTGAACGCTATAAATAAATTATTGACTGTAAACTCTTCGCGTAAACCGGCTCCGATAATGAGCTACGCAAGATCGATTTCGTAAACCGGGGAAAGTGACAATTAGGGACCAGTGACGGACACTATAAATCGCTGAGGTATAAATTCTCCCGATGATGTATTTCGTAAGATTGATTTCGTAAATTGGGGAACCGGGAGTGACAATTAGGGACCAGTGACGGGCACTATAAACCGTTGATGTATCGATTCTTCATTCGACGATAGCCATTGTGAACTTTGTGAAATCTGCCTCGTTGACTTGGGACCGCGAGATGACGATCGAGGGTCAGTGATGATCGAGGACCAGTGACTGTAAATCACTCATTCATTGAATGAATTTCGACGATTCGGATTGTGATTTTTGTGAAATCTTCTGCCTCGTCGACTCGGGAACGCAAGACGGCGATCGACAGTGAGGATCGAGGACCGGTGACGGACAAAACAAATCATCGATCTCCGAATTCTCCGTGAACGAATCGCAACCAATTGTGAGAACTGTGAACCGATCTACCTTGAGACCACAAATCATTGATCAGTGACGATCTAGTGAGGATCTAGAACCAGTGATGGACACTGAAAACCGTCGATCCAAATTTCCACGAAGATCGTGAATTTCGTGCGACTCGACAAGCGGCAGTGAGGATCGAGGATCAGTGAAAAAGTTCGACAGTGATCTCGACACCGAGTGATCGTCGTCGATCTCGCCGCGTGATCGACGACGGGCAGCCTGCGCGGCCGGGATCGATCCCGGAAGCTTGGGACATAGTGAGAACGCATCGTCGATCGGTGTTTGAAAGTGCAAGATCGCGGAGCAGTGATCGTGTGCGTCGAGATCCTCGAGATCGCAGTGATCGTATGGAAATCGGGATGCTCGTCCTTCCTGCAGGATAGATCGCGAGAGGATCTCCGATGTTCTCGGGAGACTATGAATCAGAAATTTTGCGAGATATACTTTTTCGATCTTACCCGGGGTACTGTGGTGTTGTGAGATCGACGGTGATCTATGGAGATCGGTGGATCTTGAGGGAGAAGAGGAGAATTGGATTTTCGAGTGATCGTTCCGGACTTTGTGGATTCAGGAGATTGTGATGTGGAAAATTTAGAGACTGTTCGATCTTGTACGAATTTTGATCCGGAGATCTGAAGATCTAGAGGGTCTAGAAAAATGCTGCAGACTACGTGAGACCGATGACCTTGTACGAACAACGTGCTCGCAATAAACAACATTGAACAAATCGTGATGTTCTCGTGAACTGAACAACAGTGTGAAGTGAAACCTGCGAATGATTAACATTTCTTATTAACGTCGTACGTTTCCACGAACTGGACAGCAGAGAAAAATACTCCGACGTGTCATAACTCGGATGATCACGTTTTAATACGTTCCTGTCGAGGAAAATACCGACGCGTTCTTCCAGGAGACAACTCGGAAGATCGTTCTGCGAGAATCGTGCTACAACTGTGCTCTTGAACGGCGTCTGAATCCGCATTCGTTAGATCTTCGAAGATCATCGAAATACGTTCTTGTTCTATGGATCTTCGTCTGTCACCCGTGAACTCCGACAACGGAAACGAAACTGAATTATCTGGTGCTACAAAAATTCCGCAGGAATCGTAGAAACAATTACGACAACGTGAACAATTCGGATAAAAACTCGAACACCGATTATAGGAGGAAAAAGCAACCTTTTCTCGATGATCTCAACGATGCTTGTGGATGGAATAATTACTCAAAGAAACTAGAAGGTGACGAAGAGATTTTAAACGTTCACGACAATACGAACAAATTCTAGTAAAAAAAACTCGGATTCAGAAGTTCGAGCGGAATCTCTCGGTGAACTCAACAACGGCAAATAGATCAAGTAATCGTAATCGTGGAAACCGAGCCATCGACTCTAGCTTGAACCAAATAAATCGATGATGCAACGCGTTAGGACATCGAGGAACAAGCTGGCAGAATTGAATTTAGTGTCATTTAATACTGAAATCGGTATTGAAGGATCGACAAATTGAAAGGAATAATTAACTTTGAACAGACGTCGAGGCGCGTCCATCGCCGGGGTCAATTAGCTCGGCAGATTAGGATAGAAAATCAGCTACGTGGGAGAGGCGGTGCGGATCGTGAGGGAGAGGACGAAGCGGTGGAGAACTGTAATAGAGAAGAGAGAGAGAGAGAGAAAGAGAGAGATCGGAACGAGGCATGTTCCTGGGAAACGTGTCGCGGCGTAAATTCCGCGGAACTTTGAAAACACGCGCGTACACACCGGTCCGAGGCATTAATCTCGCGGGTCGCGCTAGAAAATGGCCAGTATCCGTGTAAACTGAATTGCGCCGATGTCAGCGTGAAATTAAAACGTATGGGGAACCGGTTTTCTTCTCTCCGGCGCGGCGCGGCGCGGCACGGCGCGCGAGAGAAGCGAGAGCGCGCAGCGAGGCAAGCGCGCACCGTGAGCGCACGGTGTTCCGCGTGGACATGTCGTGCGCTCTCCGAAGAGAACCGCGACACGGCTTGGAATTTAATCACGAGTTATGCGAGCGTGCCCCGAAATCAGCTTGATCTTTGACCGATGCTGCACACGATTCCCCGGTTCGCAACTTCGTTCGTTTGCAGTTTTCAACTTCGTTGCAATTGCCACAGTGTTCTGGCTGCTTTTCTTAGATAATTTGTCCTTAACGGTCTTGTCTTGTTCCTTCGCAGGTTTGTAGATTTCTGTCTTGTTACGGAGCTCCGATTTTGAGCGTTTTGAGAAATGATCGAGACTATTAAGACATTTCGATCCTAGAATGAAAGTGTGAAGTGTTCGAGAGCAGGAGTCAGGTGTTTCAATGTTCGAGGTAGCATGGGAACAATGTGTTTTTGAGTGTCTGGATGTCTTGTTTGCGGGTAGAGCGAGACCGTGTTCGAGAGTATTGTCTAGCTGTTTTGTTTACGAGTTTTGATTTCCGTTTCAATCCGAGAAAGCGTCGCCACAGAATGGTCAAACAAAAAGCGACGTGCACAAAGAAACAACTGTCGCGTAGCTATTTTTGAAGCTTTCTAATACCGAATTGACTGGCACTGCATACGACATGTCAATCTTTATTTAGACGGTGGGCGAAGAAACGTGCGAATTCCAATAGACAGTAGCAGTTGCATTTGCGTTTTATAAATAAACTATTGGGAGAAATATTTAAAGAATTTGAAAATAATGCTGTTTCCAACCTAATCAAATTATTAGAAAGAGGAATTATAGCTTCTGTATCAGTGCGAAATAGGAGAAATATTTGAAGCATTTGAGAATACTGCTGTTTCCAATTTAATCAAATTATTAGGAAAAGAAACTATAGCTTCTGTATCAGTGCAAAATAGGAGAAATATTTAAAGCACTTGAGAATACTGCTGTTTCCTATTTAATCAAATTATTAGGAAAAGAAACTATAGCTTCTATATCTGTGCAAAATAGGAGAAACATTTAAAACATTTGAGAATACTGCTGTTTCCTATTTAATCAAATTATTAGGAAAAGAAACTATAGCTTCTGTATCAGTGCAAAATAGGAGAAATATTTAAAGCACTTGAGAATACTGCTGTTTCCAATTTAATAAAATTATGAGGAAAAAAATATTGATTCTGTATCACTGCGAAATAGGAGCAATATTTAAAGTATTTGAGAATACGGCTGTTTCCAATTTGATAAAATTATTAGGAAAAAAATATGGATTCTGTATCACTGCGAAATAGGAGAAATATGTAAAGCATTTGAGAATACTGCTGTTTTCAATTTAATAAAATTATTAGTTAAAGAAACAAGCATCTCCTGGTTAATATAATTTTTAAAATTAAACAATATTCAGAACTTGGCTCGGTACATTTTCCGCTCGATTATCTTATCCGAAGGCGAATGTCCTTTTCCTAAAAAAGATTTTCTATTTTAAAAGGATTAAAAATGTTCTCGCGGTGTTTCGCGCTAATAAAAATTGTCTAGCTGAACCAAAAACGATCTTGAGAATCCGTTAGAACTTGCGAAAATCCTGGATATACGTGTGTGGTCCAGCGAATTCGGTGTTGCGGTGTGTCGTAGGTTCGGGCAGATTACTCAAAACTGGCGGAACGTGTCCGGAATGCGTATCCGGGGCCGCCCTTCGTTCGTTCACGCACGTTTTTCTGCCGGTCCGAGTCCAACCCCGAGGCCCTCCTGTACTTGAAATCACGATAATGGGTGATTACGATGCCCGCAGGGCCACAATTTTTCCCTGAAATTCTGTTAGTTTCCGAGGCGTCCCCGCGACTCCTCTCGCCAGCCCGAAACACGCTGTCCATCATGCTTAAGCGATTTCGCCCTCTGGAAACGATATTTCAAGCTCTCTCTCTCTCTTCCTCTCTCTCTCTCCGTAGCCGGGAAAGAAGACCCAAATGACAGTAACAATCTTCTTAACCGCTTCCTACCTCCGCTTCGCGATTTATCGGCCACCCGCCCCGCCCCGCCTCGGTTCCGCGCCGATTTTGCTTGCTGCGAAACGTTTTTGCTCGAATTCTGAACGAGGTTTGTCAAAACACGATTGTGTATTTGGTGCGCTGCAAAGTGCGGAGTTCTTTCATTGAAATGAGTCGATTACGGGGAGCATGATTCGGGTTCGTTGTTTTATTATCGTCGCTTCGAAGTTTACTTGCTAGAACTATTAATTTGGTAAAAGTGCGCGATGTTGGTTTCTTGTTTCGAGAATTTCTGAAATGAAATTTGATCATGAAAACTAATAAATTGGTCGAAGTAGACTATATTCGGTTCCCTGTATCAGTAATTTTTTTTTTTCAAAATCGAATACATGCATTATTATCACTGAATGGTCAATTTTACATTGCTTGTGTCACTAATTCGTGTGTCAAAACGAGATTTATTGACTGGAGCTGTCAACTTTGTGCTCGAAAATGGATTTCTTTGATTATCGACTGCAGAAGGGGTAAAAATGGCTAATTTTTCATTATCGTTTCATTATTCCGGATTTCAGTACGAAATTCATTCTTTAAAATCCACTAATTACACGTCACGAATACAACCACACATTCAACAACAGCGTTTTCGTTTGCAAACGAACACGATTTTCACGGATTTCTCTAAAAAGTCGCAGTGTTTTATCTATCCTGGCACAAATTCACGTACCGATACGCTGCTGCCTCGTTGTGTTGACAGTGTATCACACTTGGAGGAACCGTTACCGAAATAGACACTGTCGGAAATCCCTCGGAAAATTCGCACACTGCTACGGGGAAACCGAGTCCGTTCGCGACGCTGTTGCACCGTCGCGACGCAAAAATCGAATCCCGCGGAAACTGACGGGATGCGCTAACAACGGGTCCCGGCGCGACGTTACCAAACGAGAAAGTCAATGGATATTTATGCGGGTCGAACACGCGAAACCGAAGTTACATTCGGCGACTTTCACTGTGGGCATCGGTTACCTCGTAATGTATCTTTCGCGAGGGACAATCGCGCGCATGATTCGCCGACTAATAATCTCGAATTACGGCCGATCGGACAAGCACCGGAGAAACTCAGGCGTGTTCCGACTTGACGTGATCCTTTGTTTATTTAACCCTCGTACGCTCCTCGAAAATAGTTACATAAAATAGACTAGGATAATGATTCACCTATTTTTGTTCTACACGTCAAATCAACGAATTGTGTTTCGTTTATAACGTCACATTTTAAAGAAATTCATCTTACAGCATAGACATAAAAGGATCAATGATTTTACAGTGTGTGAAAATTTTCACACTGAGGAACGTATGAGGGTTAATAGTGAAATACTTGCCAAAATTATCTGCAATTTTCAAAGAAATCGATGGAGTGCAAGACGGTTAAAAATGGAACGTTCTTTTTTAGTGTTTAATCTCGTAGAAAAAAAGACAATTTTTAATTTCACCCAAATTTTAAAATATCCTGAGGGTTTCTTAAAAAATGATTCATTTCAGACATTAACTAAGAGGGCTAGTAAGGAAGTTTCATTTTTAATGTGTATTGTATTTAAAAACCGATATTTTTAAATTATTTGAATGTTCTCATTTTGATTTGATCTACCAAATCAAAAAAATTAAATGAAATAAGATTACAAATTAGTGGAGGAACTAAGAATAAAAGAAAGATATTTTGTATTAATCGATAAAATATTTTTCGCTAAGAGGTTACGAGTTGGTTTAAAAACAATTTGGTCCGAATTAAAGCTTACCGTAGAGACTTCGACAATTTTTCAAAGAGGGATTTGATCACTTTTGTTCATTTTTGATAATTTTCGATCGTCTTCGATCGTTTCTGATCATTTCTGTGCACGATTTAGGGCGAGCATTGGCATCGGCAGCAGCGCTTCCGTGTCTCGGCTCGTTTCTCTCGTCTAGGACAGGCAAATAAACGCTTCGAATTCCGTAAAATAACTAATCAACCCCGTTTCTGGGCGACGGACCGACAGACGAGATCCGTTGGACGTTGTTTGACAATTTCGCGGGTCTGGATCCCGTCAAACGCCGTACTGATTTATTATCGCGCCGCGTCGATCCTCTGCGAAGCGATGGACGTCATCAAAGTACGAGAAAACGTTGAATTTTGTCCATATTTGATCCGCATTTTTGTTAATTTGTTCACATTCAACGCTTGTATCACCAACAGTTAAAGACATTTGTCGAATATTTACGCTGAGCCTCGAATAATTATATCCGAATAATTATAGCTTTCCCGTGTCAGTGTGCTACATGAATCGATAACATGTTCCCGTGCGACATCTGCTTGCAGAATGGTTCGTAAACAGGAGCGTAGAAAATGAATTAAACAGCATGTTGCGAACAATTTGAATATTAAAGAAGTCAAGACATACTATAAATAACACTTGCGAATTATTCGATGTAAGACGAAGAAATTATACCCGTAGTTTTACTAAGTCGGTGATTAATAATTGCAATATCAATATTATATTACACTTAATATCGCATTACAATTTGCAAAATTTTATTGGAAACGAAGCTGTACAAGCTGAGGGAAGCTAAGCAGTGAACTTCAGAATTAAATTATAACTCTGCGGGGAAATAATGCAAGCAATAGTTGAAAATATTATAAAAATAATTTCGCAGTTAATCCTCTTCTAATTACAGACCTATTTATAATATTCTAATATTATATTATTTATAATATTCCAATATTATAATATTCTCGGCAAGAATTTCTGCATAAAAATCGTTCATGGTGCGCATGATCCGGATCAGACTCTCGATCCCTCGCGAAACAAAATTCCTCGAGTGTAAATTCTAAAATACCATCGGGAGTATGAGCTCATTCATAAAATGTTCTCGAAAGCTCGCGTAAGAAACTGATTGTTTTAGCAAAAATCAAAGTGGAAATTCGAGACGGTAGTTTCTTTTGATTCGAGTCGCCGAATGGAAACATTGTGAAAGCGTGTTTCGGCGCAAAAACCTCTGCAAATATCGAGTATCACGTGTCCATCTTCTTTTTCTTGTTCTGCTTGTTCGGCGAGCAAGGCAAAAATCCTTTCGGATGCATCGGTTCGTTATTACCGTGTCATATTTAGCATCTCATTTCGCGAGCGCCGATGAACATCGATGGTTTAAGCGGCGAGCCCGATTATCATAATATTCGTGAAACGAGAAGGTGCTAATTCTCCGGTTCGCCATTATAGTTCGTCGTTTATTATACGGCCGCGCCATTAGCTGTCTCTTAATGAATGCGTTAGTCCCCGAGCTGAACCGTTTCTCGAGAGCGTCGACATTAATCAAACCGTATTTACCAATTTTCGTACAGCTTCTCCGCGAATTTCTGCAACCATGCGATCTTTTGCCTCCTTTATGATCCCTTCTCGCGAGACTGTCTCGAAATTGCGATACGACCGTCGATTCACGATCGATTAAATCGAAATAAGCATCCTTGAACGTGTCACTGGAGTATCGAAATTGTATTAGATTGTATATATTATTGGGATTGTAGTTATCATAAATACAAAAAAGTCTCAATTTTTATTTATGTTGTTAGACAGTGAACGAAATAATTTTGTGGAAAGATTGAAATTTGTATTCAATTTTTTTACAATCGATGAAGCAAATTTCCGATCTTGCATTAACAAAGTTTTATTATTAAACTCTAAGTAAAGTAGATAGCAAAATTTCTAATAGGCTCTATTTTTTACAAATGATGCAAACGGATTTTTAATTCGTGCTCTAATAATTACAAGCTTTTATGACCAAATAAAATAAATAGAAATTCGATGAAACTTTTTGTCCGTTAGTGAAATTTTTATTGGATCTCTAGTTTTGCAATTGACTTTTCAATTGACACTCCAAATGAGGTAGATTGAATAAAATTATCTGTATTTTAGCAAAACTTTGTATTTTACTTTTAGCCACATATTGGCGAAAGTGTCTCAGTCTATTAATCACAAATTACTGCAAAGAACCTTCTAGTTAATGATTCTAGCAAGTTAAAAATATTGCGACGTTGTTTTTTAATTCCTTTGGTATTTCTATCGTTTTATTTTCATCCGGTTGCCATAAACGAATAAAATCCGCACCGTAATAGTCACAGTTGCTGGCCGTGTCCTGTCTTTAGAATGTTCAAGCGTTAGATCGCTGGTAAAACTGTTAGTAAAATATGGTGTTAACTGCTTCTAAGTAGTTCAGCTTCTGCGAGTGACTAGCATGCGGATGTTTATACGTTTACAGAGCGTTAAAGTCGCGGAAACTTTATAAACTGCAAGTTTCTATAGAATTCGACGCGTATTTAGATTGTTCTTAATCTACCGAGATCGTTAAACCAGGGAAGAAGATTTTGTTGACTACAGTTTCGCCGAATTTGGCTGTGTAAATGTCAATTTCCGCAAACAATCGTCATTTTACGAGTACGGAGTAGAATCAACGGAGATTAGGCTTGAGTATACAGTAACTCGGTAAACTTACGACTTGATATTTTTCGATGTTATGTCTAACACGTTTTTCTTAATTTTAACATTGAAATTTTATTAATCTGCGAAAATATATGGAAATTGGATTAGGTCGTAACATAAGTGCATTTTTATAATTTCCATCATAAAATAAAATTCATAGTCTGTACAGAATAGTAGGTACAGTAGTTACAATAAGTGGAAACAGACAACCATGCACAGATACTGAAGTTTTGGAAAAATTCAGTTGCAGAATTTTTTGGATACTAAATTATTCACACGATTTACAATTTATATTTTATCTGTTTCCAAGAAGAGTAGGAGAAATCGAAGAAGAGAATTTAAAAGAATTTATGGAAAGAAATAGAAAAGAAGGGATTATAGAGGATTACAGAAATATTATTTCGAACGATGAAATGAATTCCTATCTGGCTCCAGTATCTAGGAATCGATGCAAACAATTTTTATTTCACACAACGCAGTCTAGTGATTAACCAGGATGACTGTACAATTCATTAATACAAAGGCGTGGTGTACTATTAGGTAACCAAGAAAATTCGTGCTGTTCCGTTCGACACTGATGAACAATGCATGAACTGGATCGAAAATATAATTTTTTTAAAAAATAGTTACTTGTACACCTGATATTATTTAAAACAATTGTATCTAGGAAAGTGCTAAAAGTTTGTGTTAGCAATACTAGTAAAACTTTATGTGCACAAGAGAAAGTGTACAATTGAAATATTCTGGGTAAAAAGCTTGTTTTTGGAGTGGTAAAAGAGTGCAAGGGCTTAAAGACAAAACGCATTAATTAAAGTCTCGTCATGTACGGATTAATACTTTTTCTTTGCAATTCCGACCAGTAGCAATTTTTTCAAAATTTCCTTTACTTATTATTTATTAAATTAATTCTTCTACCGTCACAAAATCTCAATTCAATTGGTTCAATATTAATAAAATTATGCGATTTCTAAACGTGATCGAATACTTTTTGCAACGAGTTCGCGGAAGTTTGCGTTTTCGGATAAATACTTTTATTGATCATTTCGACCAAGTACGAATTTTTTCAAAATTTCCTCCATCTATCATTTAGTGAACTAATTCTTCTACCACGTTCCAAAGTCTCAATTCATTAGGTTCAATATTAATAAAATTATGCGATTTCCAAATGCGATCGAATACTTTTTTGTCCACAATTGAATGAAGACTTTCATGCAACATTGATTTTGTAAATTAAAAATAGAATTTCTCGCATTGCTAGTGAACTAGGAAGTTCGCGGAACGTGTTCGGGAGCCGCGTTTTTCGCGAGTGCGCGGCATCTTCCCGCGGCAGAGGTCGCGGACGTGGAAACGGTAAATCATATCGCGGCCCGTATCGAGTACGTTTCGCGTCGCGGAAGCCAATTTCGCACGACAGGCCGGCAATACTTCGCGGCCCGGCTCGGCCCGGCCTCGTGGAATCCGGTAGGGTTTCGCTGGGAGCCAGAAGCGTTGCAGTAAACTGCAACGGACGATGCCGCGATGCAACGACGGAACGTTTTAGAACGCGAAACGGCGAGAGCCGCCGTGCTGCCGCGCCGCGATTTACGAGCGAATCCTGCGCGTCGCGAATCGCTCGACTACGAACCTCTACGCCCGACAGAGATTTCCAGCGATGTCGATAGCCCTTTGTCGATGAACCTCTTACTCCCGTTGCTGTTCCCGAAGCGCTAGAACGAAAATCCGCGAGGTGCGTTTTATCGCGAAACGATTTCTAGAAAATGGCGGATCGATGTGATGGGGATCGTTCATTTGAACACTATTGAATGAGAATTTTTTTGTAATCCGTAAGTCTCCCCTCTGAACCACTAAAAATTATTAATTCAAGACTGCATTCCAAGAAAACGTGCAGCCACCATTTATTTATTCATGACGAAAGCGAGTCGATAAAGCACAAAACTGTGATGGCGTCGGAAGAATTTAAATGTTAGGTGTAGTTTAATTAATTCGTGGCTTTGTTTTCGTAAATTTGTTGCGCAATTTACGAACATATTTTTGAAAATAACCATCGTCATTTTCCATACGGTTACACCATTCGTAATAAGTAGACTGCGGATCTGTATGCGAAATAAAAATATTCTGCATCGATTGGAGGAAACAGCAGTTAAATAAAAATTCAATTCACGCTTTAATCGTTTGTTTACGTTGAAAGCAACATTACAATATTCTATGATTTTTTATATTTTTACTGTTTTATCAGTATTTATCATCATAACTAGTTTTCCAATAGTTACATTTTCATTTAAACAATCAATGATACTAAAGTTCCCAGTACTTTTTTAACGTACGTTACCGCGTAAAACATTTTCCTCCACGAAGAGGAACCAAACAAAATTTGCATAAATGACGCGCGGAACACGAGAAAACTCGAGACCGGTACGCGATGCGTTCAATTGACCAAGTTCGAAGACCAAACTGTCTTAGCAGAACAGCTGATATTTTCTGAGCTACCGAAACCGCCGCGCCAGTTTCGAGCTCGCTCGATCTCCCACACGAGAACCAGTTCGGCGCTGCAGAGTCCGGGACCAGTTCGTCAAACAAACGCATGATTAACGAAACGCGAAGATCGTGTGTACGGGTCTCCGGCGCGGCGCAGGGACCCCGCGGTCGGAACCCCGTAATTTCTCGCCGATTTCCGAGGCTGCGGTCGATTCTTTTCCCTTTCATTCGTGGCCCGTGTGATCCCGACCCGGGATCGGTAGTCGATGTAAATGCCACGTCGGAGTTTTAATTCCCGATCGCGCCCGGCCGCTTTTGCGTTTCCGCTCGAGCGAGCCGGGCCCGAATCGACCCGAACCGTCGCGTCGTCTCGACAACGGCAGCCGAGCGCCTCTTCTGGGGCCCCTTTCATCTCCTCGTGGGGGCCCGGCCCCCTCCCTCCGAATCGGCCTTGTCTCATTTCAACCTCCCTTTTTTCTCTTGCTCTCTTACTCTCACTCTCTCTCTCTCTCTCTCTTTCTCTATCATCCGTCGCTCTCTTTGTCTCGTTCGTCGATCGCTCGTCTCCTCGGGATGCCACGTAATTTACGGTTTTGGATCATGCTTCTTCCATCGAGGTGGAGTAATGACAGGTCGATCGGCTCCGGGCTACCATCTCTGCCCGGTTTCCGCTCTTACCCCGTTGCCACTTTCGATCTTGCGAATATCCGTCCGCGGCTCGCTTGCTCGCTCGCTCGCTCGCGACTCCTCTTTTTGCTCCCGTAAATCTCATGGGGGATAGAACAGTGACTCCATTATCCGCACGAAACCGTCCTATCGGGACCGCCTCGTTTGCTCTCGGAACCCTTTGTTTCCACATTTTCGAAATTCCGCATCCGACTCCGCTCTATCCGCAGAATCTTCCGATCGATCGGAACTTTGCTCTCGAGCCTGACGAAGTTCTCCGAGTATACCGATCTCCAATACGTGTTTCGCCAATTTTCTATACAGGCCCTTATAAAGAACTTGTAAACAAATTTTGGTATTTCTGATCAATTGCAATTTTTTTTTCAAAATTTTCGTTTCATGTGGCAAACAGATCGTTCGAACATTCGGAGCTATTTTGACTTGAAAATTAAACATTTCTTCCAACCTAGAATATTTCCATTGTATACCTTTTTTCTTTGTTTATATTCCCGTGAAATTTAATAATGTGAAGAATATTTTGAATAATGGTACCAGAACCTGTCTGCGTTACGAGTAGTAACACATTCTGAAGAGCCTTGAGAGGTGCCAATTTGAATTTTGCACTGTTCTTTATTTGCGAAGATTAGGGTCGTCGCTCTTCAAAGTAAAATTGTAAAGAACAATTGGTTTATTTATAATTCAAAATAACACTTCTTAATGGAAGACCCTGCATAATTAGGGTCGTACATTAGGGTGTATAATTAAACAGGTGGATAAAAATACAACACAGTGGAAACCGTTAAAAAGCGTGGGGGAATAGCATTGTGGAAGGGGGAGGGTAGAGTGGGGACACGATTCGTACTGTTCTTTATTTGTGAATATTATAGTCGTCGCTCTTCGAAGTGAAATTGTAAAAAAAAGTTGGTTTATTTAAAATTACACTACTCAATGTAAGGCCCTGTATAATTAGAGAAAAATTTGTGAGGAGGAATAACGTGGTGGAGGGGGAAAGGTAGAGTGGGAGACAAATCTCGAGTCACGTGACATGGTGACTCACGCACGAACAGCTGAGACACGTCACGTGACCGGCTCGTGAGGCAAGCGTGGGGGAATAGCGCGGTGGAAGCGGGACGGAAAGGCGAGTCTCAATCCGGCGACGCTGGTGACGCTTATCCTCGTTCGACGCGCGAAAATCTGCAGCCTATGATTAACGTTCCGGAGGCGTCGGTCAAGACACATCGCGTCCCGTTGCATCGCCGGCCATAAATCGAACCTCTCGAGGAACGCGACGATTCGCGCATCACAATGCAAGGTTAGGGACATTGTAATCGCGATCCACGCCCGGAGAAAAACTCTCGGTGCCCACGCGAATAGTTCGACGTCGCGTCGGAGCGAGCCTGGGCTCACGATTCTCGTGTTTCTCTGCTCTACACGATCTCGCCGGCTCAAAACTTGCGAAAGTTCGTTAGGAACAGGACGTTCATGAGTCTGGAAACTAATTTTCGTACATTGCGCACACCGTTTCAGGAAAAACTTGGTAAAATCTTCACGGATTATTTTAGAAAAATCAAGGCGTGGAACAAATTCAATTTACCAACTAGGAAACGTTTTATACTAACATTAAAGACGTTGTTAGTGCGCTTATTGCTGCACACATTAAAAAGTCTAATTGAATTATTTTAGTCGCAAGCATTAAAATTTACAAAAATAACAAGATTGGATTCATTAAAAATTTTCTCAGTTCTTACTGCGACGTGCAGTTGCATAAGACGCACTGAATCAGATCCTCTAGAAAAATCTTTTACATCCTCAATAAATTCAGATAAAAGCACATAAAACTGGTCATTCGATTGCTGATGGTAGTTTCAGCGTTAATTGGCAGAAAAAAAAGCGAAGATTGACAAGCAGATGCGCCAAGATGGCGGCGTTCTAGCGTCTGTTCCGGTTCCGAACAAGCTTCGATCCAACTCGGCTGGAAGGAACGTTTCTTTATTAATGCGACTTTTAATTCCGCGTTCCCGTTACGAGCATCCTCGCGCGCTCGCATTAATACTAATCGTCATCGCGATCGCGTAACGAATCCTCAAACGAACCGAACACAGCGATCCGTTTTATTATTCCGAGTTCCATCGCGAGTCGCTCGTGTGTCGGGCAATCTCTGCGCGGAACACAATAGCGGTGAATTTTCGCGTTCGTTCCGCTGGAAAATCTGCAAAATTCATAAAACATGCGATCTCGTCCGATCCTTCTTTTTTTTTTATTTGCAAAGCAAGGGAGGCAAATAGTATTTCATAAGCGAGTGAATCGAAAAATATTTTTAATTGTCGAGGGGACTGAATTTCCGCGGAAAAGTATTTTTTTGAGAATTATTTGGAGTCGAAGATTGCAGAAAATTAAAAAAAAATGGGAATATAAAAAGTCGAAAGCAACTTAGTCAACTAAAAATTGATGATAAATTTCTCTTAGAATTGGTAGAAACTAAATAAAAATTGATTAGAAACCGAGTACAAATGTGTTTTTTAACAATCTTAGCGAGCGAAAAACATTTTAATATCTTCTCTTGTTCGTTTATTTTTAATGTAAATTGATCCGGTCGTTTCTGTCATAAACGCGTTAAAATGTTTAGCGATGAAGTTTCAGCTTTTTGTTCCACGGTTAACGTCTTTATCGGTGATTTCTCCGCGGTTCACAGTGAAACAGGGAGCCAAGTATTCCGTTTCAAAATATCATCCAAAGCTAGCATTACGGTGAGCGACTGATGTCCAAACATTCCACTGGCATCGTCTAAATATCCGAGCGCCGAACAGCTTTCCATACAAGTAACTAACACTCGAGGATTCAAGTACCATTGTTGGAGGTAACAGAGAACCAAAGATTCCGTTTCAGAGTGTCATCCAGACCACTATGTACGTGTAATAGAACACATATCCGGTCTCTATTCGGGCTGCCACGCAAACAGAATTCCGTGCGTGTGTTTTTTCGGATTTTTTCGCCATCTTTTTTCCACGTGTCAAACGAATACAATAACGATCTCATGCAAGAACGCCGATGACGCTCGCGGCGGCCATATTGTCGTCGACAGACACGCTAACTTGCCGGGCATAAAGCGGTTTAATGTCAATTCTTCGTATCTTATTACTGCTGGACTATTGCTTTTGTTAAATTATTTTCTTTGTTTAACGGTGGCTGAATCTTCATGCTGTTTTTCTTCGAGTACACGGTCAAAGTATTATTTTTGTGTATTGAATAACAAACTAAACCGAGGATATTGTTATTAGACAAATGCTAACTATTATAACTGGCACAGATTAATTAATCGTTATTTACGAATCTAAATTCAACTTTTTTCTAGACTTGAAAATGCGTCCGAAATTTTTAAATTCACTATTATCAAGATTGCAAACTAATAAACTATTTCTCTGGATAGAATTAGGGAAAAATCCCTAAAAAATTTTTCGCTCCACCGGTTGGATGAAAATTTTATTGCCGAAGAAGCTTCGGAGGCGCTAAGCACCGTGAACCCCCGAGCTTCCCTCAAACAAACACACCTCCCGTGGGCTCTCCGCGCGTCGCGGAGGCTGGAAAAAACTCGGGAGACAGCTCGGCGGTGAACAAAAGAAAAGCATCGGCGTGTACACAATTTCATCGGGACCGCGGTAATTCCAGGCCGAGCGAGGCCGGACAACAAGAAGGAGGCCCGGTTTCAATCAGTTACAGTCACGGTGAGCACGGTGATTACGCGTGGGGACGACATTAAACACTGGCATTACGCATTAGTGCATTAACCGAGGAAAAACGAGCACCGAAGAAGAGTCAAGAGAGAGAGAGAGGGAGAGAGAGAAAGATGGTCGAACAAGCAAAGAAAAAAAGGAGGAGGAAGATAAACCGAAGAAATCCGTCGACAGCGTTATCGATCGGCGCGATCGGCCACCGAATCGGTCGATCCTCATCCTCGATCGTTAATACCTGTTCGTCCTGTTTCGGGTGTATCGGTAAACGCTCGCGTGGAAGCGGGACAACGTCGACGCGAACCGGCCATTAACGATGAGTATCGGTCCCGGTAATTTTTCTGCGACTCGCTCGCGATCACCGCGAGGCACAGGCGAAAGATGAACAATGTGACTTTGATCGGCCCGTTGCCGTACGTTTAACGCTGCCATTATCGCGGACTAATAATAATACCGCGTCGCCGCGGGCGACCCGCCTCGGAACCGTTCTTCTGTACCCGCTTCGCTTCTCCTATACGCTTCGGTCTCCTCGTGTAACGTCTACACCAGTGCCATATTTACGTGTGTACGTGCATGCACACATGCGTACACACTCGTACCCGGAATCCTCTGTGTACCCGCCGCCGCGAGACTTCCTTTCCCAGAGCCACGAAGCGGTCCGATTTACATACGAAACGTGTTCGGAACCGGACCCGATCGACGCCCGAGGGCGTGGCGATTTTTGGCAGGCGCCGGGGACAATTCCACACTGGAGGACACGGGCGCAGATTCGCCAATAAAGTAGCCGAGATTATTCTAAACGGCCTCGGGGCTCTCTCCTCTCTTTTTCTTATTCGAAGGTCTCCCGGCTCGGAAATTGTCCTGCATCCGAGGAGACATTCTCCGTAACGATCCAACCGCCGTGGTTCGATGGAATTTTTTTCGGTCTATCAACCAGTTGTTCCTCCACCGTGCTTACGCACTGCCACGGTTTACCGTATCGTAAGTTAAATTGTATGCATTTAGAATTTTGTGTGAGTGCGAAAGAAAAGTCTTCTCTGCCGCTTTCTGTTTTTGACTACAATGTAAAGACCTCTGTAAAGGTTCTCCGAGGACAGACTTCGAGGTTCGAACACAGTCCAACTGACTGTTCAACACAGTTCAACTAACTGAAGCGCTTGAGCGAGAAGCTCCTCTTGAATTCACTTTTGAATGAAAGCTATTTTCTGTTTTTCCAATTCACGTACTACGGATTGTCGGCATTAGCTTATTTCATGACCTACAGGATTTCAACAGCGTCGCGACACTTATCCGACGATTTTCAAATTTAATCTACGAGGTTGTCTACAGTGTCGCGACACTCGAAGCTGCGGTACGATGGACACTTAATTTCGTGGATTAATGACGTCGACGAAAATAAAATGAAAAGATTCTGTGAAGTTTTTCTTTTGTTTAGAAAATCGCAGGAAAGATTTATTTCAACAGCATTCAATGTGTCTGTGAAGTTGTTCTGTTCCTTCGGGAAGATTTTTGCAAGCACGGTGTAACAGTATAATTTTCTTGTTAAGGATTATCGCGTGCTCTATCTTCCAAGAATTTGCGTACTCAGAATATTCCGAGTATCTGCGTTCAGGATAACCTGTGTATCCTCGTGCAACCTCGCGTTACTTCGACGCGCACGCGTCGCTCTGGCGCTTTGCGATGCTTCTGTGAAGCAGTCAGGCATTGAAGTCTCCGAAAAAGACATTCTTTAAGCCCTAAGTGGATCTTCTCAATGTATTTGAAATTGTACTTACTAAAATGTAGATCAATCTGTTGAAGCAGATTTCTGAGCATCTTGAGTAGTAAGTAAAAGAAGATACAATTAACATAATTTTCTTCTTCGAACAATGTGCACCGAAGTCACGGAAAACTTTATGCATTGACGACGAAAATAGCTGCAATCTCAAACGGTAAAAAAAATTTTAAAAATTGAAAAATTCGACCCATTGAATTGATTAAAGAAAGAATTTTTTTGGCTTTTTGCAACCGAATCACAGCAATTCCGCCGGAAAAGTGCATCAAAATGCATCAAAATGCATCATTCCCGGTCATTCAAGTCCCGAAGGAGATTAAAATCGCTATCCTCTTCGCAGGCATAATATCACGCATCAAAGTCTGCATCACAATCTCGCGAATTCCGAAGCAATTCCAAGTGAAAGGTGCACGAAAATCATCTTCTACTAAACAAAAAAAAAAAAGGTTCATCTACTCTCTCTCTCTCTTTTCCTCTAGTAAAAAAATCTCCAACAAAGTTCATCGAACTCTCGAGCGAAGAAAAAAGAAAAGAAAACGCCTCGTAGTTGCATGCAACAATCTATTTAACGCGCAGAAGAAGCGATCGAGATCGGTGGTGTTCGCGCCGCAAGAGAGGATAATTAAAACGCGCATATTCGCGAGAGTATCGCGTACTACACGCGTCGAAGTCTCGGCGACTGACAAGCTGAATCAACATTTTACCGGGAGTGAAAGCCACGCGCGAAAATCGTCTTCTGCGGGGCCATCTGTTTCGCAAAAGAACGAAAAAAGAATAATTAAACAAAAAAGTGAAACACGAGGATCGGCGAAGGTTCGAACGGGTTTGCCGAACTGCGACTCGAGAAAAAAGGAAAACTGCCTCGGAGTTGCACGTAATTAGGTATTTGGGGGGAAAAAGGGTGATTAAGATCAGTCGTTCGCGGCACGAGAACGGCGGCTGGGGGAAATGCATTCTATGCAAGAAGGAGAAACGCTGTTGACGGGCGGAGGGCTGGTGGGAGAGGAAAAGAGAGAGAGAGAGACTGCAGGTAGCTGCAATCCAATTTAGAGACGGATATCCACGCGAGATCTTCACGATTTCTACACACGAATAAGACGCCGAGCACCGGCCGTGAAATCATATGCGGTGTCCAGTCACGGATGGCATTGCCGCCGTCGCCGATCGCTGTCTCTCCTTTCGAAGGGAAAACCCGAAGCGAGGCGGCTTCGATGGTTGCCGATCGAGCCGCCAGGTGCCGCCACCAACTGGAACTGGCAGAGACCGCTCACTATGCCGCGGCGCGCGATCCAGAGCGCATTCTGCCGACCGTCGCTGCTGCATACGAAACCTCATCAACCCTTTCACTTTAAAAAACGCATACATACGCTCACGACCTCATTCGTCATAGCAATTATTTTTTAAAATACAGCTTATGGCTGCAAGAACACCGCTTAAAATTGAAGGGTGTTCCGTTTTCCCGGGGCCATTGCTGCATGAATTTTAGGAATTTTCTTTAGGGAAACTACCGAACCTTCCGCGTTTGGATTTTACACGCATTTTTATTGGTATTTGAAGTACATGTGTGATTTTTTTTTTTTGAAAATAGTCAAAATTCGGTGAATCGGGTTTTAGGGGCCATTTCTACACAAATCTTTAGAAATTTTTTCTAGAAAAACTATCGGATCTTTTGCATTAGGATTTTGTATAAATATTCATTGGTATTTGAAGTACACGTGCGATTTTTTTCAAGTAGAAATAGTCAAAATTCGGTGAAGCCTATATTTTTTTATGGGATATTCGGGGTTTAGGTGCGATTTCTTTACGAATCTTTGGGAATTTTTTCCAGAAAAACTACCGCACCTCTTGCAATGCGATTTTGTATAAATATTTATTGTTATTTGAAGGACACGTGTGATTTTTTTCAACTAGAAGTAATAAAAATTCTGTGAACTCTATATTTTTTTATGCAATAGGTATTCAGTTTTTCAGAATCATTTCGGGGTATAATTATTGGCATTTAAAGTACACGCGTGATTTTTTTCAAGTAGAAATAGCCAAAACTCTGTGAGCCCTATATTTTTTTATAGTCCCGCATTCCATGAAACGAAACTTTTAGTTTACCTAAGAAAATCGTGGGCAGATTTTCACGGAATCGCGAGAATTAGCAGAAACCGGTGAGAAGAATGATTCGCTAGGCGACCGAAACGGCCGTTTACGGGTTAACGTGTGCGATGCTCGAGGGGAATTACAGGGTATGAAAAAGTCGCATAAGTCCGGGACACTTCCGTGGTCTCGATTCCACGGGAAGCGAGGCATCAAACGTGAAATGAAACTGCGAGTATATGGCAGTTCCCGGTGCATTCGCGCGCGATTACGCATTGCGCAACGGAGTCAGTGACGCCTTTGCACCGGCGGCCGGCGCACAATGTATTCCCATGCTCCCGAGGAACCCATTTTCCACCTGAAAAATGAATCCGCCGTAATGACGTGTAATGTAACCGTATCGTTTCCTCGCGCGCTCGTTCCCCGTTTTATTACTTTCTTGTCCTGCTGTGTGCTTTATTAAGTACCTCGCCATTAGGACACTTTAATTACCGCTACGAGCGCGACCTGCATCGTTCGTAACGTCAACAGGAAGCATACCGGACGACGTATATTATCATTTTACTGGCACGAAAATGATAAAATTTGTCGTAAACAAAGCATTAACATAAAAATGTTTTTATCTAGGCATTGATCTAAGGAAGGGTTTAGTCATCCCCAAGCATTCGGTACATTTTTCTGGCAATGTTTATGATCTTTTGCACACTGTTAGTATTATTAAAAAATATTTCAATGCTTTTTCATGCTATTTAAATTTTTTTGTAAATTTTACATAGAATATATTGAGTAAACAGTCAAAAGAACCTGCCATTTTATTCATATTTCTCGAAAATATTAAATCTTATACCGCATTTTTCTAATCTACAGGGTGTCCCAAAAATGTTGTACTTAAAGGGGTTGATTTCTAAGGTTATTTCAAGTAAGTTTTCCCTTTGCGATAATCTTCCCCGCGGGTTTTTTAAGGAGCTACGCCCGAAAATCACGAACCAATCGGAACGCGGCTATTGCGGACGGACTGCGGCTCGGCCAATGCCAACCACCGGATCAGAAGGACCGAGCTCCGATTGGTCCGCGTTATTCGTTGATAACTCTCGGAGAAGATTTTCACAAAGGAAAAACTCCCTTTGTTAAATGACCGCAGGAATCTCTCGAGGAGCTATAAGATTTTTGGGACACCTCGACAATACAATAATTACCGATCGGCAATGATTAAAATTAGCTTTGTATCCGATATTTCGTTTGAAAGGTTTTCTGAGAGACGGTGTATCAACGCGAATGTATCGAAAGAACAGTTAGTTCCGGCGTTTTCTAATTGCAATCGATAATTGGGGGTCTCGAAGGGTTCGCATCGTCGCGGTGTACCCGGCATAAAGGTAATTGTTCGACAATTTCATTAGCCTGTCTGATTTTTCCGTGAGAAAAACGGCTCGGGGCGATCCGCGAACCACTCGGAGGCGTGTTTCAGCTCGCTCCGATTCTCACCGAGCGGCTATGATTTATTTTTTGTTTAAATTACCGAGCTTCCTAGTCGGGCGATTTCCTTTCTTTTGTTTACGCGGCTACGATCGGCCGAAGGAAACGAAGCCCCGGTTCATTTGCAAAAAAAAAGGAAAAGGAAAAAAGAAAAATGAGTTAGATGAAGAAGAGACAAAAGAAGAAGAAGAAGAAGGGGGGCTCTCTCTCTCTCACCTCGGCGGTGATTGATTTATTATCGCCAGGGAAAACGGTGCGCTATGAAAATTTCATCGGGACGAAGTTAAAGGGGCGAGAACGGTACCTCGAACGATCCCGGAAAACCGTTCCCTGTTATGCTAATATTCGCGAAACCCTTCGACTCGCTAGACTGACGCTAATTGCTCCTCTTTCCCAGGGAGTCCGATATTTATTGTTCCATTCGGAAATCAAATTAGCACGGTTTGCACGAACAATGCGCGTTAAGCTTGGAAAGAAATCGTTTCAAGAATATTATAGGAGTCTGTGCGAATCAGACATCTGCTGGAAAGTTCCTATTCGAGTGTTGCTCCGTTCGGTGAAACATTAGAAAAATTATGAAAATGGATGATTCAAATTAATTCGTGGGCTAGCCACAACACGCTGCAGTTTCAATGAAATATTGCAGATTTTCTGGACAAGTGCCATTTTTGTGTTCCAACGAATGGTAGAAATCTGTTAAATGAATTGTTTCTAAATATTTTATTTGTACTACTACTTCCATTGCTGCTGAAAGAACGATGGAAGACAGTTGTTTATACAATTAATTTACGAGCAAAAAAAGAAAGGTACATATCAGATTTTAAAACCAATTTTTCAAGTACCATTCGTGTCACTTGCAAAAAAATGGATGCTCGTTCCTTTGGACGCTCGAAGGAACATTTATAAATTTTTTCACTACTGATACTACTACAACAATAAAGGATAATTTTCACTACCACTAGGAAAACAATTATGAAACAGTAGAATTGATAAAATTATTTCTATTCAGTAATTTCTCTGTAGTTTCTATTTATAAAAATTCTATTTGGGAAACTGACGAAGTTTATTGGCTCGTAGAAAGTCTACAGGAATTTTCGAACGTAACTCTGTGAAATGGCACTAGCGTTTAGGTATGTACGGAGCGCAAGTAGTCTCGAATAAAATTGCTCGTCCTTTTTCTTCGGGTCTCGTTCGAGGACGTCCCGGAAGAGGAGTCTCGGTATGACCACAGTATAAAATACACAAGAAGCAACCGCACCCGAGGCGATTTAAGAGACAGTAAATGGCGCATGAATGCCATCGCTGACAGCGGCGTCGTCGAGCTCGACGGCCATATCGTCTCTCTCCACCACCGGTTCTGCTTTTTCGCATTCGCATTCAGACCTTGTCAACGTTCTTCGGGTTTATTGTTGAATTAACTGGCCTGGCTGGATTCGGACAGTCAATTCGAGAGGAAAATGGTAACGGGGCTCGATTCGTTGACGTTTCATGGTTGTCTGGACGTTTTTGACTTTTTAACGTTGTTTCTGCGGGTTTCTAGTTGTCAAAACAGTTTTCTACTGTGGAGATTATTCAATTAATTTGCTTTCGTGGTAATTGATAGGTTCGACATTTATTTTTGTGACTTTGGGCATGTTAGAAATTTATTTTTTTCACTTTAGATGTGTTACAAATTTATTTTTGTGACTTTGGGGACGTTAGAAATATATTTTTGTGGCTCTAGACATACTAAAAATGTAGTTTTGTCACTTCAGATATGTTAAATATTTATTTTTGTGACTTTAGACATGCTAAAAATTTATTTCTGTGACTTTAGACATGTTACAAATTTAATGTTGTGACTTTAGACATGCTAAAAATTTATTTTTGTCACTTTGGGGATGTTAGAAATTTATTTTTGTTGCTTTAGACATATTAAAAATGTAGTTTTGTCACTTCAGATATGTTAAATATTTATTTTTGTGACGTTAGACATGCTAAAAATTTATTTTTGTGACTTTAGACATCTTGCAAATTTTTTTTTGTGACTAGTAATGCAGAAAACAATAGTTATTTTACTGTTCTGTACGCAACACTCTTATGAAAATTCAACGAGATTCGTATTTGATTTAAAGCCTGACATCTTCAACATCGTGAGTAAACATTTCCTGAATTCCAAGGACTGCAGATTGGCCCATAAAAATCGATATTTGCATGAAGATGCGCGGTCTAATCACCAGGTACGAACACCGACAATTTTTACTCGACGAAGGTCGTGACTAATTACACCATTACTCGTGGGAACAATTGTGAAATCCGAAAGAACAACTCACGTCGAACAAATCCAAAAAGCGAATCAGAAACAAGTTTTTAAACCACAATTTATGCGTTTGCTGTACTTTTATATTAAAAAAGTGGTTGTATATATTTTTAGTCATTGTAACAGGAAAACAATGTAAACACACTTCTAAAAAAACAGAGAGATAAGAATTTCTGCATTCATATCTGTGTCTCTGAATTGAATAAAAATGGAGCAACAAATTCCTAGACATTTCACGACTGCATATGATTCAGAAGAATCGAGCTTTTAACAATTTTGCAATACAAACAAACATTAAACATTGCAAGAGTGTAATGAAGCCATGAAACGTTACTGTAGCGATCACATGCAATGAATTAAATAACCGACCAACTGATTCCCGTAATCGGTGGACTCGATGATTTCGCTGGCGGCGTTCAGGACGCGACTCGTTTAAACCAATGAAATCCAAAGGGCGTGGACGACGAAGATGTAGGATACACGCACACGCGCGCACAGTCGGGTTCATCGGCCAATTTAAAGGACATTAGGGCACGCTGCGAAAGAAACGACGTCCCGTTTCGCGGTGCGAGGGGGGAAGCAAGAAATTGGCCGCCCGGAGGAAGCAGTCCCCGCGCGCAAAAAGAGACATTCTGCCGTGCGGAAAGATACCACCGATTACATGGTATCAACGGTTTAATGATCGCTCTCACGTACGCGCGATTTCGCTAATTCGACTGTTACCGGTGGCCCCCGCCGCGCCGCTCGGTTCGTGTGAGCTTTTGCGAGAGTTCGATCATTACCAATTGCCTCCGAGCGAACTCGCGCGATCATCCTGTTCGACGATCACGACTGCTCGTTTCGCACTCTCGGCCTTCTTTCGGCCCGTGTGTTTTCTAATCAGGGCCGCCCGATGCTCTTTTTCGAGCCAGCTGCACCACCCTTACGATTCCGCTACGCTAACCAACGCGCTGCGGATTTTACGACGAAAATTACTACAGCAGTGGACATAATAAAAAGATTTGAGAACGTCGGTGCATTAGTCACAGGTTTAACCCTTGTGTAAACTCTTCAGGATTTTTTTTAACGTTTTTATTGATAAATATAGAAATTATCGTAGATTTCTTGAGTCTAACTAACCTCCATTCGACGAGTAAAAAATATGCATTGAAACCGTAAAGCAGAATTGAATATCGCAGAAATTTTGGTTGTTGACGTAAGGATTAATTAAAATAATTAAAATCATTTTTATTTGGCTACTACATCTTGCAATCAATGCAAATTTTGCATAAAATTCCACAGTCCAGTGACCAGAAGTGTCATTTATATCGTGCACAGACAGTATTCATCCTCGTACGATACTTTTACCAACACATTAATCACACTTTTCCGATGAAAATCATACCAAACACGATACAATTTGGATCGCATTTACTCGTGTAATCCACGATACAAAGGAACCTCGATTATCCGAACGCTGACTTTAAAAAAATGTTTAATCTTCTCGTAAATAATTTTGGTTGCTGCTCCGGAAAGAAACGTTTCTCTACGACGACGAATAAAAATGAACACTAGAATTTTGAATGTAATTTGACTCTTGCGCAGTGGAGAAGTAGAGAATAAATCCGACGGAGCGTGAATAAATTCTCTGTTCAAATTTTCACGAGGCGATCTCAGCAGATGACGGTGCTTTTACGAAGAATCATGACTTCTAGGTAGAAGACGATCTCTGTCCCTGGGACCGTTGGACCCGTTCGCGTGCGGGACCAGAAAAATTCGAGTCCCACGGTGCGCCCGTGTTCTCAGACATGATCGTTTAGGCTCCGCCATTCCTTTCACGTAACAACGAACTGTTCGACCGTTTCGCGGAACGCCTTTTCACCGTGCTGATCTTGTCACGCACGTTCGCGAGCCATCGGCTCCGTTCCTGCGAGCAGAAACGCGGGGAGGAAAATTCGTCTATTGAGAAAGAGAGTCTCGAACGAAATAGGGAAACCCGTGTTGCTCGACTTTTCCGGGATCGGGAAACTGCGCGCGGAAAATCACCGTGTCTTGTCTTTTTTTTCCACCTGTCTCGTGGCCATTTAAAGGTGAAAGTGGAGGACCGAGGGAACAAGACGTTTTTGCTCGACGGTTTGTCTCTGCACTTTTCAGACAAACGACGTTCACCTGGCAAAAAAGTTCGACGTTCCGGGGAATGATTAACTCTTAACCAGTTGAGTGTGGAATTTAGTTTGAAAAATCCCCAAATAGAGCGCAAAATTAAAATCAAGCAATGACGAGTATCCTGTTATAAATTTTACGAAAAACGGGGGAGGATTACAATTTTAGTTGATCAAAAATTGAAAATATACCGACAAATATTCTTATCACGTTTTATTCGAATTTCGAGTTTCCATCGTCAAAGGTAATTTTATATTTTACACGACGAGTATACGCGTCAACCGCACCGCGATTTCGTCAAACGCGCTTAACTGGTTAGTTATCGCGAACTGTCTATGAGATCACGCGAAATTTTTGCCCGTTTCTATTATTCAGCAACAAACTCAACCTAAACCCACCTTATAATTACTGTCAACAACCTTAGTACAGATTCATTCTTTGTTCCCTTGCACGCAGTAGAATAAGACAGCCCGCGCGGACGTCTTCGTCGGATTTATTATCTACCTTTTCACTGCAGCAGACACTGCATCATTCTACCGAATCAGAATTCCTATTGCTATATCAAATTTCCCGCATTTCGTCGCTTGTATTTGCGCATAATGGATTGTTGAACCCAGAAACCGAAAGTAAAAATCAATTGTTATCTTCAAAAACAGTGTATCCTGTCAAACTCGAATCGCTCAAATATCTCGAACAATATCAACGATATCGAAAAATTTTTTGGTGTAAAGTGTCGATCGTAATTGTGTAACAATTTAATGAAAATTGATATCGGCGCTAGGTTCGATCAAAAAATACAGTGATTGAAATTGTCTTGGACCAGTCCTTTACTGATTGAGTTGATTCAATTCCAAATCTTCTTAAAATAGACGCGTAAAAGTTATTGTTAAATGTTTCGCCATTCATGATAATTTTTGGTGTAAAGTCGATCGTAATTGTGTAACAATTTAATGAAAATTAATATCGGCGCTAGGTTCGATCAAAAAATACAGTGATTGAAATTGTCTTGGACCAGTCCTTTAGTGATTGAGTTGATTCAATTCCAAATCTTCTTAAAATAGACGCGTAAAAGTTATTGTTAAATGTTTCGCCATTCATGATAATTTTTGGTGTAAAGTCGATCGTAATTGTGTAACAATTTAATGAAAATTGATATCGGCGCTAGGTTCGATCAAAAAACACAGTGAATTACTTTTGAATTTTCATTAAATTGATATCAAAAAATATTTCGTAAAAAAAATCGATAAAAATTTCTCCCCAGAAAAATGATTAAAGAATTTATTGGATGAAGTCCCACCTAGTTAATAAATCGGTAAACTGTTCGTCAACATCGAAGCCATCCGTCTCAATTACGTTAGCGGGCAGCGAATTTTACCGAAGGGAGCGTGTCGCGGGAGCTCGGCAGAGATTGAAAAAGAAAAATGGCGGCGCGGTTGCCCCAGGGAGCGCTCCGGCTCCGGAAGAGGGCTGAGTTATCGGGCCATTGCAGTCGGCCGAAGATTACATTTAGCGGAGAAAGTGATATAACAGTCGACCGGCCATCGGTTCGCACGGCATAAGATAAAAACCATGAAATTGCAGGCCCCGGAGGAGTGTCACGCTACGTGTTGCGCGCGGCGCCATTACCATAATTTTCAGCGGGTATCACCCGCGGCCCTTCGTAACTGTAATCCACGGCCGTTCAATTCGGCAATTCATTACCGTGCGTCCGCGACGATATCGGGCCCCGGCCGGGTCGACTCGCAATTAGAACCGTCGGGCTTTCGTCGAATAGCAACGGTCCGGACGATCGACGTATCCCGAAATGCGTCACGGCGTTTCGCTGTTCGTCGAACGGTATTATATTTAGCGAACCCGACTACAAATCGCGGACCGGTTGCCATTTTTCGACGCTCCCGCGACAGCCGAGAAATTCACCCTTCGCATGCTTAATTTTTATATTGTTTATTGATCGAGAATCTTATTTTAACAGTCGGATTTTATACGTTTGAAAATTATTATTACAATTTTTATTTTGCATAACGATCCTCAGGCTGGCTGTGAAAATTGAACGGATGAAATTTAAATCCGTCCGCATATTATTTACACCTAGCTAAAATTATTGAAGAAACTAATTACTATTTGGCTCGTAGTTGTTAAACTGAGCAAGACAATTTTTATTTTGCACAACAATCCTCAGTTGTTAATATTGTTAACAAGCACGTTGATTTACATGAGATTTAAGTGCGTCTACATATTATTTTCACCTAGCTAAAATTATTGAAGAAAAACAAATTACAACCTAGCTCTTATTTATTGCAACTGAGCAAGAGAATTTTTATTTTGCACAACGATCCTAAGTTGTTAATATTGTTAACGAGCACGTTGATTTACATGAGATTTAAGTGCGTCTACATATTATTCTCACCTGGCTAAAATTATTGGTGAAATAAATTACAATCTGGCTCGCATTTGTTACAACAGAGCAACACAATTTTCGCATAAAGAGCCGCAATGATTATTGCCGGCGTCCTCGTTCGGAGGGTTTAATGAAAGAGATTTTTTGGTGAAACGTTGTCAATTTGTTCACGTCGCTCTCTCGCAAGAAACTTTCCGGGCCCTGCAGTTTGGTCGTGGAATTAGAGAGTTTTTGTTGCTCTCTCTCTCTCCCTCTCTTTCTCCCGGTGCCGCTCTCTTGTTCTCACAATTGATTAACAATGTTTTAAGGAGACACTTGACGGGACCGTGTTAAGTCTCCCGACACTCGCTTTCATGATGGGTCAGCGTCCTCGTGTCCCGGAACTCCGTCCAATCTCGTTTTCGAGTTTGGTGAAACTTTGCTGTTTTCTTGTTGCTTCGATTACAAATTAACTGTCTATATTCATATCTCCAGTGATAAAACTTGTCACGTCATTTTTTCAAGATGTAGGCAATCGACAAATTAGGCATCGATATAAAGAATGGTCTGGAATCTTTTATCGAATACTGGGTCGCTTACGACTAATTTTTTGACTGTACAAGGTTCCAAAAAGAAATTTTTTATTTTGGAATGTGTGTCGCTGCCCCTATTTTAATTTATTTATTAACTCTAAAACTACCGAGCACTAAAATCGATTAAAATGTTTTAACTTGTAAAAATCATAAGGCCCTATCTATTTAGATTTTGTGCAATTTTTATTTCACATGGGGAAAAAATGTAAGTAACATATAATTTTAATAATTGCGAAATGAAAAATATAAAACTGGTCATTTGACCAGCAGTGGTAGGTTTAGTGTTGACCCTTCGTTTAGTCTAATAAATATATATGTTATTATTTTTCCTTTAAAACGAAATAAAACTCTATTTGGTTGCAGTCGGTATATAGGATTTGAATAAATATAAAGTTTATAATAGTTAAATTTCGATCGAGAAGAATTTATCTGTTAATATAAAGTTTCTTCGTTTTCTATGAACTTCTGAACGATAAAGAATTTCTAATGGCTGTAATCACAAAATAAATAGTAGCGCAAGGTGTTAAGAAAGTTAAAAATTATTTCATAGAAAAATTCAATATTATTAAGAAGCTAAAATCGTAGGAACATCGAATGTTTGAAGATCGGGTAAAAATAAATTATCGAGAAGGAAGAAATTCGAGAGCGAACATTTTCGTGTCAACAACTAAGTCGTTCGGGATTTCTCCGTGACTTTTGGAAAAGAAATACGAACGTCTTAGCTGCTGTAGCTCCGAAATTTCCGTGTTGCATGAAAATTCGCAGTTGAGTCGCAGCGTGTTCTCATAGAAATTTGGTCGGGTGTATGTCGGGTCTCGTAGCGAGACCGGTTCCTTCTAAAATCGAGGTGGCCGGCGTATACATATAGACCGGCCGTAAGCTTGTCTCTCGCGGGCTTGTATATTTACGCATACCGGCGGGCTCGACGTAACGCAGGACGCCCAGCGCCGCGACGCTTTTCGCCCGCGTCCCGTGTATATTTCTTCAAGCACGCACACGCGCCGGCGAACGACATACAGCCGACGCCGTTCGACGCTCGGCGTCGCGTCGCCGCGTCAACTCTCTCCGGCACCGACGCCACTCCGAATCCGAGATCGAGCGCCGAAACCGTCGCGTCGCGTTATTTTTCGCGCTCGCCCGTTCGCCTAACCGCAGACCCGAAACGCACACGCGACTCTGTAACTCGAGACAACCGCCATTTTCTTCTTTTCTTCTGTCCTCCCTCTCTCTCTTTCTCGAGCCCACCCTCAGCGATCCGTGCTAATTTCCGTTCCCCCGCGTGGAAACCAGAAGGAAATGCCGGAAATTCGATCGTAAATTTAGCTGGCGATTGTACTGGCCGCGTGTCGAAAGCATTTTGGTTTTCGTCGATTTTTGGAAACCCCCAGAGTTCTCCACGGGAGACACCATCCTTCGACTGGTGTTCTTTTGTTTTATCGTAGCGACAGAACTTTTTTGTTTGTAATTAATGGACATTTATTTAGCGTATCTATCACTTTCGATCTAGAAAATTTGTTTAGGAAAGTACATTGACAAAAGTGAAAATTTAATTATTAGTGAAAAATATAAATTTAGCTGTCGCGTCTTGCAATTGATACACAAACTTTTTATTTTGTATGCGTAGTCTATTCACAATACAGAACATTTTTTATTTTGTATCTGGAGTCTACAACCAATGCAGAACAATTTTTATATTGTATAAAGATTTATTTTAGGCAATTCTTTGTGAAACATCTACTGACACATTCGTGTCGCTTTTCTGATTCATGTGACACCAAACACGACCCAGTTTGGATTTTTCTTACTCGTTTAATCCATGATATAATAGAACCTCCGTTATTCGAACTGGCCAGTTGTCTAGACACAATGCTGCGTTGAATTATTACTCATTTCTAAAATTAATCGAGTTATAGATGTTTAAATATTCGCATAATGGAGGATTTAGGTTCGATTGAATCGTAGATTGAACAAGCAATTCTGATCCGAGTGATATAACGTTTGTACTCGTTCTACTCAGAGAACTGTGACGAGTGTATCGATTGAAATTCCATAAGAAACTAATGAAGAATGTTTTGTTATCGAATTACCACGGTGGATAAACATATACGATCTTTCGTTTGCACGTTTATCGCACCTGGAACGAAAAGTGTGAACGCCACCATAATCGTTCACAGCCGACAATTCAACGTTCGATAATTCACTACCGACCTCCATCAATTATTTTTACGACGACGTATCTTATAAATCACATTTCCCATCAACGATGCACAAGAACGTTAAACGACTAATCAATAATCGCTAGAATCAATCGAAAACTTTCACCGAGATTATTACTTCGATATCTGCAAATATACATATCGAAAAGAAGACTGTGGATAATTATGCAAAATAAAAATATAAAATAAAGGTAAAAATGATTTCACTATTTAATAATTTCGATACATTGAAAACAGTAGAAGATTCTCACAGTTTTCTAATCTTGCTTTCCGAATAAAAATAAGCTTGCAAAATTTTCCAAGAAAATTCTGAGTTGCATAAAATAAACATTTTTCGTTTAACAATTTTAATGAATTTAGAGTAGCGTATCTATAATGATGTACTTAAATTCTTCCAATATTTTCGGGGTTTTCTGTTTGATCAATTTTGTGATTACTTCAATATCTATAAATGTACATATAAACTATATAAAACATAAAATAAAAATTAATTTCACCATTTAGTAATTTTGATACTATGAAAACAATAGAAGATTCTCGCAGTTTTCTAATCTTGCTTTCCGAATAAAAATAAGCTTGCAAAATTTTGACAATTCTGAGTTACATAAAATAAACATTTCTCGTTTAACAATTTTAATGAATTTAGAGTAGTGTATCTATAATGATGTACTTAAATTCTTCCAATATTTTCGGGGTTTTCTGTTTGATCAATTTTGCCATAACGACATGAAAATCGGGGAAAAATGCATAATTTCGTTGGCGATCGGGATCCAGAGATCAGTCACAAATCGGTGTGTCTTCCTCGCGAATCCGATTCCACGCGATTTCGATTCGATTAACGATTTCACGCTACGTTTCTCAGCACACGGTCGCGCCGAAGCTCGTAAAGCACCGGGCGCGCAGTATATCGAACCGATCCGGTCGAATCGTAACGATTTTCAATCAACGAAGATCGCCGGGGATAAACAAGTTACGAAACTTCCGCTCGGCCGATTATTACAGCAATTAGAAAGTCCGATCGCCGGGAACGAATCGGCCTGGTCCCAAAAATGTGATCGCGATCGCGGGCTAAGAAGTGCACTTGACTTTCCGATGGGACGACGCGTCGAGAAAAAGAACAGGTGTAACGGAATCAAGAACGCGAAAGAGAAACCCCGGTTGAAGAACCGCGACCATGGTCTTTGATCGTTGCCGTCACATTTTTGCCGTCCTGTTGCTCGCGACGAGTGATTCCGAAACAAAAAGCTGAGCACATTACTAATCAAGACTTTTTGTCTATCCAAAACGCTCTACAATGGGCTGTATTAAAAGCGTTGAAGACAAAAAAAAAATTCGGCTCTAACGTTTTGTAATTCGCATGAGAAATTCTACATAGAATCCAACAATTTAATTTCATAGAAATTTTTATTAGATTCGATTCCAGTGGAATATTTGATTAAATTTAGCTTCAGAGGAATATTTTTAGTCTATAAATTGCTAATGTGATTCACAACTACAGTATTGAATAATATGTATTTAAAATATATTCGAGATAAAGCTAATTTGAAAAATTAAAAACGTAGGCATTAGTCGATGAAAAGTGATACCATGGAAAAATTAAGAAAAACGATAATTAATAGGGAAAGTGGAATTTTAAATTGAGCATTTGTAGAATTTGTGTGTACCAATTTGTAAAATAGATAAAAAATCTTAAAATATTAAAATATCTTTAAATATTAAAAAATCAGTGTAGATGTCTCCATTGCAATCGGAGTGGCGACGATTCGCGAGTGTCAGTAGCTGATCATTGACAAAAAAAACGAATTCCTGTTTCGTCCCTCATTTTCCCAGTACCCCGATGACTAATGACGGTAAAAACGGCTCGGCGAGTAGACTGTTTACAGTTAATTATTTCGCGATTCACTCGTCATCGGGCTCGAAGCCCTAGCCAACTGAAGTGGAACTAATTGCCCGCCGCTAAAGCGAATAAATTAGCTTGATTATTCATTGATCCGTTCATATTAATCGCGCGCAGAGTAAAACGATATTACGTAAGCGGCCTTCCACGGTCGCGAAACGCCGGAAGTGTTTTTATCCGGATATGGAGTTATCATGAGCCGATTGTGCGAGGCCAAAAGCTGCTCGAACGACACACAAAGAAGTTGAATCGACGATCGAACCGATTGTCCGAGTTCTGTTGTTTATCGAAATTAAAATTGTCAGCTTCAGTTGCATGAAACAGGAACCAGATCGAATTGTCATTTTTAATAATATAAGCAAGATAAAAATAATATTCACATTCTCACATTTTTTCAATATAAATAATTTATTATTTAATTAAATATTTTAAATAATTTTACTATTTTAAAGTTTATTCACTCACATTATTATTATTTTACTGTGATTCCCATTTTACTGCTTTAAATTTCACCTACTTAGTTTTGTCATAAATGTGGAAAATTTTTATTTACAATTAGATAGACGGCTCCCTGAAATTAGAAAAAAAATGTTTAAAATTAGTGGAATGAAAAACCATTTACAAGGGCTTGACGAATATTGAATTATTTAGTTATCAGGAGTTCAGCACGGAAAAATAAGAAGGTCCATCCAGATTTTTAACTGTTGTGGAATATCGTCAAATAAATTCTAACAAGGAAAACATTTTATTTAGATTATGTTCATTGCAGGCTGAACGATTTATGTGTCCATAATAATTCACAGTTGAACACTGGTGGTCATAGACAGATGCGAATGGAGAAATTAAAAGATAACGATAATAAAAGAAACGAGAAATTGAAAGACCATGTGTCGGATGCGTTCGTCTTGTAATTGAACATACCTCATTATTTAAGTGGCTATAAAAATCTGCGAAGGTCTTGGCAGATGTTTAAAGATGGGCAGTATGGCGTATTGCTATTTTGTTGCTATCGATCGATGGCTCGATGGGAAGTGAAAATTTTATTGCCATCGAGCAACCAGGAAGAAATTCATTAAAGCAGACGGAGTCAATTTATGTAACGCTTCGGCGACGGACGACCATGACACACAATGTTTTTCCTGTTCTGTTGCATTTTCTTGCGCCGACTCCTACGACTTTTGTTCTACTACTCATTCATTCTTTTTTTTTTTGTTGTCCTGTTGCGCTCGACGTCATTGTCGTCAACTGGTTAAAAAAAATTGCAAGGAAACGAATGCTGTACAATGAGAATGTTCGTTGTTGAATGAAATTGATTGGTCACCGATAGATTGCAGGATTTTTATGCGGAATAGAAGTGTGCTAAATCACAGCAGCCAGTCGTTAGATTTTCTAGGAACAATTTTAATTGGTTTTAAAACCAGCACGCTCGTCTTTCATACCAGTGCTCATAAAAGTCACGCAAAATCCGAATAACTTATTTAACTTGTGTTCGCTACTAATCTTTCGTTGCTCAGCCTCATTCTTAAAATATTTTAACGCCTCGTTCTTCGAGCATGAAATATTGAACCAATTTAATAGAAAATAAAGTGAAACTGCGACCAAAACAAAGAGTATATTGATCGATAAAGAAGAACCGTCGGCCAGCCGGTAAAATTTTCTAACGAATCGCGTTTGTCTGTTCGTAGGACTCGCAGAACGGCACGGTGCTGGACCGATGGAGCATCTGCTCGCCTGAAGAGGAACCGCTGGTGCTGCAGCAGTTCCTCAGGTTCGCCGAGACGCGTCCTTTCGTGCAGCAGTTGCTGCTGGCCGCCGGGACGCCGGGTACGGATGCTATGTCACCAAGCAGACGACCTTCGCCGCCGACGATGCCACTAGCACACCTACCACCACCATTGCACCTGCTCCATTGCGGCCTCCCACCACCGGGCTCGCGGTTGCCACATCCATTACCACCGCCACCGCCTCCTCCAGCGGTGTCACACCCCTCGATGTCGCCAACGCCGCAGAAGCATTACTCCTCCTCATCCTCCGGCAACCCTTGCGTGACAAGTAGCGCGAACTCGCCGCCTAGAAGCTTGGAGTCCCATTTAACAGTGTCGCCGTTGAACAGACTGCAAAGTATGCAACCGTTCGACTTCCGAAAGCTGGGTACGCTGGGTCTACCAGCATTCCCGCCTCTCCCCCCACCATCGGCGGATCAGCTGATGCACAGTCGGAAGTCCTTGAGGAACACTCAGAGTCCGCACAGTCCTCCCCACCACTCGACCAGCAACCAGTTGCAGAGGCCTCACATGCCCGTCGCGCCGGTATCCTCGTCGGCGTTGAATTTCGGGCATCCTCTCTCGGTCGCGGTGTCCTCCGGTGCGTTGCCTCCCAATTTCCCCGCCCACTTTCCCCCACCACCGATGGGAAAGTCATCGGGGGGCGTGACTGGGATGACGGCGCCGTCGGACGTTCACAGCGGCGGCGAGAAGAGCAGCGAGTTCGGCTCCGAGGAGGACGACGAGGATGACGAGAACTGGGACAGCGCGTTGAACCTCAGCAGACGGGATTCCAGTTCTAAACACTCCGGCGAGCAACGACATCACCCCGCACTACCTCTACAAGCCGCGCCCCTGGGAAGGCCCCCCGGTATCCCTGGCAGGAAGCCCCACTCCCCTGGGAAGCGGCACGGTAGCCAATGGGGCGCGGCGGCGAACATCCCGCCGAACCTCGGCACCACGTTCATCAATCCGACCACCGGCAAGAAGCGGGTCCTGTGCTTCACCTGTCAGAAGACGTTCTGCGACAAGGGCGCCCTCAAGATACACCACAGTGCGGTCCACTTGCGCGAGATGCACAAATGCACGGTCACCGGGTGCAACATGATGTTCAGCTCGAGGAGGTCACGTAACAGACACAGCGCTAATCCGAACCCCAAACTTCACTCGCCGCACATGAGACGAAAGATCTCGCCGCACGACGGTCGATCGTCCATGGCGCACGCCCTGGTCCTGCCTCCTGGCCTGCCAGTGCCCGCCTCAGGGTTCAAGCACCTCCCATTTAGGTCCTTCCCACTGTTGACCCCGCCCCCAGACCTTAGATCCCCGGCGTCGCTGTGTGGACTAGATTTCAAGCATCTGGACCAGGCGATCCCGTACGAGGAGGCGCTGCAGCAGCGGATGAACGTGAACGCCAGCCTGTCCTCGACCACCGCGCTCAACACCTCCTCCATGGCTTTGTCCACGGCCGCTGAGACTCCCAGCACCACCGTTGCCACCAGGGAGTCCTTCTCCAGCGGTAGCGCAGCGGACACCGTGTCGCCTTCCACGCAAGCCTCCACCGCGGTGGCAGAGGGCGAGGACGACGACGACGACGACGACGGAGGGATAGTGGTCGTTGCCGAAGACGACGCCAGCAATCTACCCCCAAGGCTACCCCTGCGCCCCGGCGAGGAAGACGACGAGCAACCCGCCGATCTCAGTCTAACGAAGAGATCGAAGGTGTACCTGGGCGAGACCGGGGACGAGGATCTGGCGAGCAACCCGGACAGCAACGAGGATAACGACTCCATGGGTACCGTAGATCAGCAGAGCTTCTCCATGAGCCAGCTCTCGCTGAACCTAAACTCCCTGCACAGCAGAGGCGTACGGAAGAGGAAGTCACAATACCCGACACGATGCGCTGTTTTAACGGAGTTGCATTCCTCCTCGACCGATGGGGACTCGTCGAACGACGAAGAGAGGGTGAAGAGACGCTGCACGTCGGACAGTGCGAGCATCACATCAATGAACGATTTCCAGAGCGAGCCGGAAGACATGTCGATGTCGCGACTGGAGGCGGAGGAGCGAAAGACCTCGCCTAACTCGCCGAAGAACCTGAACTTCAACGATCACGAGTCCAATTCCCGATCCCCGGAGGCTAGCAACCGATCTTCGGGGGTCGGGGAGGGTCGGGGTTGGCACTTACCTCAGGAAGACCCGCGGGACCTGAGCTCGAGGGCGAAGTCGCCGAAGGGGCAGGCGAACGGTAGCCCGGAACCAAAGACAGGGCAAGACGTGGAAGGGTCTCGTTCATTGGCGGAAGTCTCGGCTAGCTCGAAGGAGTCCACCGTACCGGAGCCCGGCGAGAGGTTGAAGAGCGACGAGGAGACGAAGGAAGAGCCGAAGAAAGAATCCTCGGAGAAATCGAAGGAGGACCCGGAGGAGGACGAGGAGGACGACGACGAAGAGCCGTTGGAGGAGGTCGATGAGGATGATGATGATTCGGAGGTGAACGACGCGCTGCGCAATCAAGAAGGTGAGCGTCCCGATGATCCCTCCCGTGCCCCGAGCTCGGTCGACAGCCGTCCGACGACAGCCGACGACCTCTCCCACCACCACGACCCCTCGACCACCACCACCACAACCACAACCACTTTGCGTCAACTCGAGTCCTTGTCGCAGGGTCGCCACGCCTCGATGCGGAGCCACGGGACGCAGCGGCCGGGTTCGAGGTCTGGCCGCGATTCTACCAGCCCCGTCAGCCTCACCACGACGCCTCACCAGGAGACCACCACCACCATCACCACCATGGACAGCTGCTCACGTGGCTTTCGCTCATCCAGCGCCTCACCTTCCACAGCGGCCATGGATATGGACAGTAGCCTGATCACGTACGCCCGTTACGAGAACGGAGGTTTCGTCAGCACCCAGGAGGTGCCCTTGGACAGGGACAACCCGAGGCGTTGTACCGCCTGCGGCAAGGTGTTCCAGAATCATTTCGGCGTCAAGACGCACTATCAGAACGTCCATCTGAAGCTGATGCACCGGTGCAGCGTTGACGGGTGTAACGCCGCGTTCCCGTCGAAGAGGTCACGGGACAGACACTCGGCCAACCTGAACCTTCACCGGAAGCTACTGTCCACGTCCTCCAGCCCGCCGTTGTCCTCCAGCCTGCCGCCGAGCTTGTCCCCGAGGGTCGACGACTCCCAGGTGAACCCACTGCTGAGAAACGAGTTCCTCGCCAGGCTGTACGCCGACGTCGGTATCGGCGCTCTAGGAGCCTATCCCCTAACGCCTGGACTCCCAGATCTGGCCGCCAGGATCCCGCCCCCTCACCCGTTGCTCCTCCCACCGCACCTCGGCGCCACCTTCACCGGCCTATCGTCGTTCGCGTCACACCTGGCCGGACTCAACGGACTGAACCAACAGCATCTCAGCCATCTGACTAGGATGTCGCAGGATCAGGGGCCTAGGCATCAGGTTAATAGCTCGCCCATGTCCTCGCCTGGTCTAGATGACAGGAAGGAAGAGGCCAGGTGTACTATACCGGGGTGCGAACGCGTTTTTGGGTCCAGGGCTGTTAGGGACGCCCACTCGAGGGACCCTCAGGCCCATCGGGACCTACCGGTGCTGTCGACCAGTGGATCGTGACCGATCTCCTTCTGCGGACGCGAGTATTATTATCCCATACTGTGATGCCAAAATTCTGACGAAGCAGGGCGACATTGATCTCGAGGTGGGAGACTCAGCGAGTGGGTTTCGACGTTTACGTGCAATATCGGACGGGACCGCGGAGGGATCATCATGCGTCAATTAGGGGATGGGAAGAATGGTTTGCCGGAGGTTGATTGGTGGCTGAGTGATCAGTGGTTCTAGAGAATGAGGTGAATCAATTGCTACAGAATCTGTCGAACCGATCCCGATTTTCGTGGCTGAAAATCGAACCTGATTTCGTTGAGCCGATCACCTTGGTGCAATATTGAGTGAGTTCTGGGTATAGAAGGTTGATTACTGAAACCTGATAGTTGTTAATGTGTAAATTATGTGAACAACGAGTACTCGAATGTAAAAGACGACCATTTTAATGGACAGTGGACTCGACCGATTTTTGCACCGAGGTTTTTGATCATCGATGCTTCTTGCGTGGTCGACTCTGATGGGGTCGAGTTCTCTTTGTCTGGTGTTATGGGATCTCTATCAGTAGACTGTAGATTAATTGTTGCTAAGTGGTCTGTTTGAACGGGTGACTGCTCTTTTACTTTGGAGGTTTGAAGAAAGTGGCAATTTGAGAATTTTATTAACCTTTTAAACTCGAAATTATTTTTAATCTTAAGATTAAATTTCATAAAGAAGGCAAATTGAGTATGTTTGCTTGCTTGGAAATTTCGATAAGCACTGAATGAGCATTTAATAGTTTATTACATACGCGGTAGAAATTGATCTACCCCTCGAGGACGAGGACTTTTTAAAATGCTAAAGATATTTTTCTTGTAGGACTCTAAATACTAGGAACGAAGAAAAGTATGTACTGATCTCGTATAGCTTAAAATAATTGTTTGCAATTTTAGAAATTAGATGTCCGTGTCCTCGAAGGGGTAGAAAATGAAAGCGACCAGTGTTTGTGACGTTTCGGGATCATCGTTCGAGTTCAAAGGGTTGAAAGTTCAACTGTAGTTCGTTCGAAGATTTTCAAGGAAGTCTAATATTGCATAAATGCAGTCTACTTATTGAAGAAGTTCACAGTTAATTCGGTGTGGATGACTCTTTTCTTTCTGTTTGTTTCTCCATTTCTCGAAACTCAAGGTGCTCCAATCTAGTCAATTCGGAAGTCTTCAGCCACGACGCTGAAGTCGAAAAAGAAAATCTTTCTTTCCCCTCGTCCTTAGCTGCGTCCTGAATTCCTACGATGTTCCTTGATCCAAGATCCTAACCGCGAACTGGAGATAATAAATAGATTGCGCTGTCAAACAGTAAATCAGACTGAGTCTATAAAAATTTTACTAATAAATAATACATCCTCATATAAACAAATATCTTTCGAAAAACTGTCAAAGAAAGCTTGAAACTCAAGAGCAGTGGATTCGACCGTGTATCGAAGCATGACATTTTTTATTCGCTAAAAATGAAAATAATTCTAAGATTCATTCTAAAAATATTTAAATACCATTTAGTTAATTGTGATAATAAATGGACCCAATTTTTCAGCTTTCTCTGTCACGATAAAACAAAATTAATCAAACAAACACATTGAACAATTCACAGAATACATTCTCCAATATTCCGAATTACATTTTTATAAACTCAGTTGGAACTCTTACCCATGGCAGCCCATATAACCAAACAAAGTAGCTTCGACCATCCAAGTCTGACTAAAGACAGGACTGTTCCACTGTCAGCTGCCTCTCGACCGACCGCAGGAAAAATCGCACAAATCAACTGCGGATCTTTATGCGCTTCATCAATCACAAAAATTATACATATTTCATCGATCAAAAATCACATATTTATTTCAGTCGAATTAAATGAATAATTTTTAATTCGATTCTATCTTTTTATCATCACCGGATGGAGTTTCCCGATGACCAAAAGAAAATGTTCTGCGGTTCGTACGTGTGAAATTGTAATTTGCATAAAGATCCCTGATCGATCGAAAGATTATGGTGCAGATGATCTCGCGTGGGTGTTTTCCCGCGTCACGAAGCAGAACAAGGGAAAAACGAGATAGAGAAAGTGAGAGAGAGAAATGAAAACTGGTCGACTGAGGAGACACAGAGGTTTCCGCCTCTGTTTGTTTGTTAATTAAAAGGGAAAAAGATGGAGGACGACAAGGGCACGGGCAGAAAGGATCGGTAAGAATCGAAAAGTGGACGATTTCCGGTCTTCCGGCTGATTTTATCATCGTTGTGATAAACGTAACGTTTAGTAAATATGCCACTATTTAATCAGTAATCCAATTGCTACCGCTGTATATATAAACATAGTACCTTTCGATGTATCGCGTAATTAATCAATTAAGCTATCGACACGCGGCCACACGACGCGCGGCGTGCGAACTTCTCGGGACAACGATAGTTTTTGTAAAGATCAGGGGCGAACAAAACCGATCTCTGCGTGGATCGGCGGATATCGGAGAGGATCGGAGAGGATATCGTCCGAGGATATCGAAGGATATCCATCGGATATCGGAGGGAGGAATCGAGAGACTCGAACGGCAGCTATCTAGCTTCTAGATGGGGAGGATTGGCTGTTTGCTGCGATCACCGCCCCTCCGGACGCCATTTTGCTTGATGGGAATCATGGTGAGCCGTGTTTCACTTAGAAGCAGGCCGATTTATTTTTAGATGAAACTACGAAAGCTTCGGGAACGTTACGTCTTTGTTACTGGACCTGCCAGTACCGGTTAAATTTTTTGTTTGTAAATGTAGGTAGTTGTTTCCCGACTGGAAAATTGGACGTCGTTTTTTAGAATCTAATAATCGCATTCGGAGCGGACATTTGATTTTAACAATTAATCCTTGCCGGTAGGTTCTTCGAGTGCACTTAAAAATTTGTATCTTCGTTGGAAAACGATGTTCATTTTAAAATTAATGTTTCATATCGTCAGAAAGATTTCGTGTTCGTTTTAAAAATATTTAAAATGGAAAGATTTTGCTTTTATTTCGAAATTTTAAAATCGAAGTCATAAATTATTGTCATGTTAGAAATTTGTGATATTTGCCATTTTATTTTCCACCGAACAAAATGAGAAATTGACACAAACGTCAGAAATAATTTTGTTGACGGTCTCGGGAAATACAGCAGCTGGCAGCCTAAAATTTTACATGGCGTCCCGGACAACTACACCACCCACGATTATTCTCGAGCGATGATCGCAGCAAATAAATCGAATGATCGTTTCGAAGCCTAAGCGTCGCATAAGCGCACCGATCGACCACGGAAAAGAAAAATCAAAGTGACGGACGTCGTCTCGCGCGCTAGATAAATGAGAATAGATAGATTTTATTTATTGTTTCCTAGGGATCCTACACGACACACACTCTGTACCAAGCGGCCAGTAGCGGGCACTGCCGCGGAGACTTCCTTTCTTTTTCTCGTAGAGTCGAACGATCGAAAACAAAGAAAACTCGCGAATTCCAATTGACGATCAATCGACACGACGAACCGACAAGCGTCGTCTTGAACCTCGAGAAACGCGCGTTCTCCCGAGCAACCGTTCAGCAAATCGTTCCCGAGGCTCATCGATTGAGGTTGTCGGTTGATTCTTCTCTTCGGTTGTACATATTATACATTGTATACCTTATTTTCGTAGCATGCGCGTCGATTTCTCTTGTACGGCCAGGAGTTGTTTGTTTCTTGCGAACTGAGGGGATGATACTGAAGAGATTAGGGAGCGGGACACACTTTTTTCTACGCGACCTCTCCCTCCACCCCCACCCCCATCCCCAACCCCCGAAGAAAGCATTATACATTGTACACACATACATTGGAACACATTATCGAATGCGTTTTACACCCTCCAACCCCCACCCCCGCCCCTTCCCCGCCTCGGCGCGATGGCAACGACACACGACGAACCCACAACTAATTACACTCCTAAGGGCGAAACCAGATTTACAATTGTAATTATGTATAAACTGAATGCTATGATGTATGATATTATAGATCGATTATAAAGAACATTCATCACTATGAAAATAAATACCTATCGAAATCAATATGCTGATGTCTTTGCTACATGCGCTCCATTGTTCCTGTTATTGCCCGACCACTGCGGGTTTTATGCATTCATGAGAAGTCCTAGAAGTTAGCCTCTCAAAGTTAGCACAATCTGAATAGAGAAAATTGTATTTTCTAAAAATCGTATTTCTCTAGTTTTTTATCGAATTTTTGTATTGCGATTCTAATATTCGAGCACAATGTTAGCACAACCTGGCATAGTAGAGAAAATTGCAGAAAACAAAAAGTAGGGACTACTCTAAAAATCGTATTTATCTATCTTTTATCGAATTTTATAATATTATAGTTCTAATATTTGAGCACAATGTTAGCACAACCTGGCGCAGTAGAGAAAATCGCAGAGAATGAAAAGTGGCGGCTACTCTAAAAATCGTATTTATCTATCTTTTATCGAATTTTTTATATTACAGTTCTAATATTTGAGCACAATGTTAGCACAACCTGGCACAAATTGCAGAAGAGAAAATTCATATTTTTTTGCTACATTTATTGTAACACTAGGTTCACGGGTTCCAATACTTTTTAATTCACGATTGTTGAGATTGTAAAAATGCATGGGGAATTATATTCAACTTTATTTCTTCGAGTGTATACTACTAAAAAATAGATTGAACATTTGGATCGATACATTCTCGTTATTTTTATAAAGTAATTTAGTGCTCCGTAAACCTAGTGTTAATGTTAAATTAGTCGTCGTTCCAAATGACATACTATTTCAAATTTCTTTACAATCTCTAAACAAAATATTTTTGTATCAAGACTTTTGCCATAGTACCTTTAAAATAAAAATGTTCTACCTTAATTACGAGAACGAGAATGAAATAGAAAATTTAAAATTCCTCTGTACCTACTGTTTCGAATTAGACGCGCTAATTTCCGCCGTATAAATGCGTAAAATCGAGTGACCAATTATTCCACCGAGCTCTGGTCGAGAGTTTCGTAGATCGCGAGGCGGTGCTTGGCGATCGAGGATTCCTCGGATTCCTCGATCCCGCTCGCTCGCAGATCGTCCCGCGTGCGGTCAGATGAAAAACCGTGGACCCCGCCTACGACCTCGAACCGCTCTCTCGGGCCCGACCTCGTTTTCTGCGAAAGAAATCTGCGAGGGACGCCGAACGCTTCAGCTCGTTTATCAGGGATCTCGCGGGCGTGCACGCGCACGCCTACCAATCCTGGTGCCACGAGGAGAGCCGAGATTCCCTGGACCGCAGCCGAGTGGAAGGGGAAAGGTGTTTCCAAAGGTTTAAGGTTGCCTGAAATTCGCGACGCACCTCGCCCGGGCTCGCTCGGACAAACGAAAAAGGATCCGGGCCGGCTGACACCGGGGCCTAGATAATTAGAAGTGTCCCGGCCTGCGATCACCCGGTAAGGAGATCGTTAATTACATTTACGTACTGGGCATACCTGTGCCGGACCGGACTCGGCTGGATCTGGCTTTTTCTTCCTTTAGCTGACCTGGGTGTCTTGCTGAATTCAACGGGATGAGTTAAACTGCTTTAATAGCTCGGCCAGAGTGGATTAGCACCTTCGATGCAACGATCGGGAAGGGTCGCAACCTGCTAATGGAGATGATCTTCGGCTCTCTGGATTTAGGGTATAGTCGTGTTGAAATTAGAATTTCATTCGATAGTATTATCGCTTGATCATTTTTATATTCACGAATAAATTTTCAATATTGGTAATTAGGATTTATTGTATTTATGAATTTTGGATAGTTCGAAATGTAAAAATTAAAACCCGATAGTACATAACATTCGGTTGATAATCGGATTTCGATAATTGTTTGATACCTCGGATATGGTGAACCAGATACAGTCTCATAATTGACAGGACACACTTTAGAATAACTGTTTCATGAGTGGACGAAACGACTTCAGTTCTTGTGTATAATGAAAATTTTTTGAAGGTTCTTTACGAGCCCAATAAAAAAAAATTGTAAAAAGTTTACTATTTTTTTTTCTTAATTTAGATTAAATATATCTCCAGATAGCACAGAGACGTCTTCAAGACGTCTATTGTTGGACATTCGGACGTCTTCTCAACGACTTTTTTTCAGAAACGGTACGTCTTGTAGACGTTTTAAAAACGTCTTTGATCAGATAAAAAGAAAGTAGACCGGGCGCGAAGCTAGTATCAGTAAGTCCGCAAACGAACACCTAACCGAGCTAATGGAAACGTTGTAAATACTTTCAGATAATAATATAAGACGTCTTAACCCTTTGTATTCCTTTGTCGAGTCCCACTCGACATTTCCACACCTATAGATAAATAAAAAAAATTGTTAAACATAAGTAGCAGTAAAGGAACTGTCCTTTACAGTAAATTTCAAATAAAAACAGTTGGGAGCTGCTGGTAACAAAATTGAAAAATAATTCAGAGGGCAAAGGATAAAGACGTCTTTAACACGTCTCGAAACAGACGTCTTATTTCAGACGTTCAAACCTAAAATGGACGTAAAACGGACGTCTTTGAGACGTCGCGTGCTGTCTAGTAAACTAATCCATCTTGAAAGAAAAAGTCGTTTGGTCCATTGATGACAAAGTTATTATTCTAAAATGCTTCCTAAGTGCTCCAAATAGGTTAATGGAGCTACCTATGGGAATATTGACTTACATAATCTCGTAGCAAGTTCTGAAGTAAAAGGGAGGGTTGGACCGCGGAGGGTTGAAGAAAATTCGAAGGAAAAATTGATGTTTTAAGGATCGAAAGGGTACCACGCATAGAGTACCCCGTCTACTCGTCCCTGGAAGACTCAAAAATGGGAGGTCGGCAAAGTGTAGAGGTCGAGATAAATGGATTTGACGTGGCTCGGTGTCGAGTACGCGTACTCAGCCGCCTAGGACTTTACTGCCACCTCCCCTGTTATTCGCGCACGACAGGTGTAGCGTGGGAGAGAACGTGGAAAGGTGAGGCGTGAGGAGGGGGCAAGGCACGCCGGGTAGACGGTCAGAGGAAACGAGAGAGAAGGAGAGAAAGAGAGAAGAAGAAGCTAGGAGGCACGAGGCGAAGAAAAAGGAGAAAATGGAAGAGAAAGAACGAGAAGGCGGTCTTCGGTTAACGTTGGCTCGCCCATCGATCCCCCTGCACCCCCGGCCCCTGTCCAACACCCCCTTTGAAACCGCCCCCGTACCACGAAACCCTGAGCTTTTGCTACTTTTGCCACTTGCCGGCGCTGCAACCGCGACAATGAAACTCCGGGATTTATTCGTTCGAGTTTAGAAGACGGATCTGAAGCCTGTTGTTAGGCACCGTCTTAATGGACGCCGCTTAGAGGATGCTGGGAGCTTTCCGAGGAAATGCTAGACAAAACTGTTCTTTAAAAAATTGGGAGTGTTTCTCTTAAAATTTTTACTTTGCTATCATTTCTTTTTTTTGAAGCTCTCTGGAATTCATTCAGTCGAAGAATTTTGGAAAGCCACATCGTTGGACCCTTTCTTTAAGTCACTATACTACCCTCATTAAAAAAAATGTTTCGTTCTGTCGTATACGTTACGATCTATTAAAATTGCTGTTAATGAGTACCGTGTTAAGTTGCAATTTAGTTTTACCAAATCTACCAACGAGGTCAAGGCTTCCTCAGAATAATAAAAAATTCTCATCTTCTCATTTCGTCATAAATGTTTTCAAACTTGTTAAAATTAAATAACTATGAACAAGCAACGTGTAACAAATGAATTTTTACTAAATCTATCAACAAGATCAAGGCTTCGACACAATAAAAGATATTGAGAAAAATTGAAAAGGCTATTAAAAAATTCTCACATTCCACCATAACCGTTTCACATTTTCTATTAAATATATTATGTATTTAAAATTAAATACATATATCTGCCAGTAAACAAGCTAAATTTGTCTGCACTAAATTTAACAACAAAATGGAAGCAGCATGACAAATAATAGACAAAAATATATCCAGGAAAATTGACAAATAAGTATCCTAAACGCAGACCTCGTTATTAAAATTGTCCATCTCCAGAAAAATTCATCGATACCGTCGCATTTATCCAACATTCGAGCCAATCCCGTACGATTTCGCACACAGATAATGAAAACAGTGCGGGTGGATCGTCACCACACGGATCCATAGCATCGAATCAGATTGAAACGAGCCGTCATTAATCATTTTTAAACGGCACGCGCCTCGGTCGCTCGCGATCACGAGGAATTTCACGCCGAGAAGGTTTACAGTCTTCGCGGGGCCGTTTAATGCCCGGGTAATTAAAATTCTGCCCGCTTGAGGGTAGCATTATTGTTGTTGAGAACTCCCGGGGCAATAATTGCAATAATTGTCTTGACTAATGCTGCCACGATTTTTTCGCTCGCGTTCCCCTAAGCCAGTTCTCGTTAAAGCAAATTACGCGATTTGAGGAGGGGGGGCGGCAACTTTGAATCGCATCAATTCAAGTTGTTTGATCCACGAGAAATTTGTTTAATTATTTCTGATGGAAGGAACCGTGCAGTTTCAATAATTACAGAATAAAAAAACCGATCTCTACAGTTGAAGCAACGTTAAAAATTGGGAGAAAAGATAAATACGTTGACTTGCGTTGCACGTGTCAGCTGAGACACGTATTTTTCAATGAAAAAAAATATGAACAAAAATACACACCGTTAAGGAAATTTTTTCTAATTTTTCTAAATTATCAAACAAACTTTTCTTCGGTTCCAGCAGCTAATGGTGCGGAATATTCGCAGTCTGGTTATCACTCGCCTCAATGTCCAATTTATTTCGCCATAAATTGCTGCGGTTAACTTACTTTCGGAGCAACCGCGTGCATTGAAACGGCACACCCGGTATAAGGGGTACATCAATTTCCATGTCCACATAATTTGGTTAAACAGAAGCACATGCAAATATAGAGGCAGAACGAACGTAAGTACAGGCCGTGAATGTTAATTCGCCGCGACAACAAGGGCGCAGAAAGCTTCTTATCAAAGTCTTTACCAATTCCTGGCCACTCGAGGTTTAAGGAAACGCAGGACTCGCCCGGGGGACAATGAATTACCGGGTTCCGGAGCCACCGGGCGAAATTACTTGGAAATTACCTGCAAATTATAACATCCGAACGGCGCACGATCACGACAAAGTTGTAACGAGCCATCGTAACTTCACGCAACCTGAAACCTGTCGCATTTCGTTGCCACGACAGACCACTTTCACGGAGAATGAAGGCACACCTGCACACGTATACAGATCGATATCAGGCTGATTAGACACCTCGTGATTGCGAACCGTGGCCGCATACCACTGAAACACCGAAAAAATATGGCCCCGTTGACAGGAAGTCCTTTAGAAATGAGACAATCGAAGTCGAGTTTGCTAAAAAGCTCATCGTCGCTTTTTCATTATTTCTTCGTGAAACCGTCGTGTTCGTGAGAATTTTCCGATTGAAACGAGTCCCCGAACGACACGCTTCGTATGATAATTTATTTGCTCGTTCAATTCACAATTCTGTCGAACCTCGATTATCCGAACGAACGATGTGCGAATTATTCGGGTTTTAAATAGTTTAATTTCAATCAGTGCAATCAATGTGAGTGTCCAATACACTCAGTGTAGTGACAGCAAGCAGTGTGAACACACGCATGTGCGTGATGTCACGATGCTCCTATTGAAATATTAGTTCACATCAAAAACAAGTAAGCTAGTAATTTAAATAATAGTTATAAAAATTTTTTGGCCAATATCTTTTGATATATTTTGAAAATTGTTATAATACGCATATTCTTACAGACGCAAACCAATACATCTTGAAAATTATTCAAAAGTGAATCGAAACGTCGATGATTATTTGATAATCTGCAAAATTGTTTATTGATTTTTTTAATTGATCGAACCGTAGCGCCAATAACACAATCAATTATTGTCCTTTTCGGTTCGGATAACAGAGGTTCCGCTCTATCGCGGATTAAACGAGCAAACGTGATCCAAATTGCATCGTGTTTGGTATCGTTTCTTTCGCAAAACTGTCGCGAATAAGATGATGAATGTTTCTCTAAAAAAAAAAAAATGATTAACCGAAAGCCTCGCGATTATACGAACGAAAGTCCGAGCGTGCAGTTTCGGTCCAGCGTAACAGTGTTTTTAATTTGCTAATTGACTCGTTAAAACGTTTTTACCGTTGAAAAATTGTACGGTCGCCGCATTTCGACCGTAGTGTATTAAAATGTAATCGTCGGCCGCCCGATGTAGGCCGATAATTTTTAATTTCGAGCGACGCGTATTAACGGTAATTCGAGTCGTGTGAAAAAACTTACGACGACACTTTCCGTACGGGCGCGCGTGAATGCGTTAACGATCACGTAATAACGCTAAAGGTGGGCAAGTCCTGCTGCAATTAATGGCCGTTAGGCTCGTTCCGGACGACATTAAAGCGACCTCATTACCGTGTAATAAAGACGCTGCTTCCTTGGGGACGGCTGTCATCTGCGATTTTCTCGATGCTTCTTTTCTCGAAACTGATTATTTCAGCTTGATAAAATTAACGATAGCACACGAGGCTCGTCGTAACAAACAAATTGTACCGATTGTTCGAACGCAATTTTTAACCCTGAATCTACCCAACAATAAACGCGATTAATACATTTTAGCTTATAAAAATGGCAAGGCTGTATTTAGATTTTGTGCAATTTTTATTCAAATAGGATAAAAAAATTTATGAATTTCCATGTAACTTCATAATTTCAATAATTGTTAAATGAAGAATATAAAAGCGGTTATTTACCGGCAGTGGTAGGTGCAGTGTTAACAATGTTAGAGAAAGCAACGTGTCTTGGCCCCACTCCCCCGCAAATTGACGCTAACAATTTTTATTTCCCATAAAAACAAAAAAAATGTATCAGTTTCCATATAACTTGTTAAATGAAAAATATAAAACCGATGATTTGCCGGCAGTGGTAGGTGCAGTGTTAATAATGTTAGAGGAACCAACGTGTCTTGGCCCCACTCCACCGCAAATTGATGCAAACAATTTTTATTTCCCATAAAAACAAAAAAAATGTATCAATTTCCATATAACTTGTTAAATGAAAAATATAAAACCGATGATTTGCCGCCAGTGGTAGGTGCAGTGTTAACAATGTTAGAGGAACCAACGTGTCTTGGCCCCACTCCACCGCAAATTGACGCTAACAATTTTTGTTTCCCATAAAAACAAAACAAATGTAAACAATGTTAGAGGAACCAACATGTCTTGGCCCCAGTCCCCCGCAAATTGACGCTAACAATTTTTATTTCCCATAAAAGCAAAAAAAAATGTATCAATTTCCATGTAACTTGTTAAATAAAAAATATAAAATCGTTTGACTGGCAGCGATAGGTTTAGTGTAAAACAAAAATTGTCGAACAATTACATTCGGCTATCAAAAACAATGGTCTACATGTTCCAAAATCCTCCCCAAAAAGAAAGAAACAAATTAAAATTGCAAGTTTGATCCTAACAGCTGTTAATATTAGCAGCTGCGGTGCTCGAGCAGCCATTTGATCGAGCATCGATTCGTACGAATTGTGGCCGGCTAGTAACAAAAGCGGCCAACCGATTAGAAGCACCGCGACGATCGGCAACGGTGTCTGTGATCGATAGAGATCCTCGAGGAACGATAAGAGTTTTGCTCGCGAGCGGTACAGGTCCCTCGCTACTACTATACTGCGAGGCCGGATGGGACGCGACATGTGCACGACGCCGAAATTGCCGTGGCGATTTTTATCTGGCCGAGATACGAGGGGCCGATATTCACGGTTCGACATGGAAGTTCGCCTGCGGCGGCCTGATTAAACGACCGGAGCGGGCTACACGCTTCTAACGTGTATTTAGAACAAGCCTGTACGCCCTGTACGTCGACGGGGACCGTGTACCTGCTCGTACCACGCCGATTAGGTGTACCGATCCCGGTGCAGATTATTTCATTCCGATCCTTGCTCTTCGCGCGTTCCCTGTCCCTTCAACGGACGACCGACACGCGTCTCGACTAAATGTTCCTTGGGAATTTATTTTGAACGATACGCTGGACCGGTTCTTCTTAAACTGTGGGGGTATTTTACTATATTGGCAATATAACTGTAGGAATTTTTTTGGCTCGATAGAGCTGCAGACAAGGTTGCTATAGTCGCTTATGTTTCAAACGTTGTCGCAGGTCTTCAGAGCTCAGTCTAATGTAAACTGATTTTTCAGAATTTATTTTGAACTTTGTGCTCGGTCGATCTTATTTAAATTGTGGGGGTATTTTACTGTATTGTTGAAGTAACTGTAGGAATTTTTTTGGCTCGATAAAGCTGCAGACAAAGTTGCTATAGTCGCTTATGTTTCACCCTTGTCGCGCGACTTGAGAACTCGGCCTAATGCAAAGTGATTTTTGACATTTTATTTTCAGCTTTGTGCTCGGTCGATCTTATTTAAATTGTGGGGATATTTTACTATATTGTTGAAGTAATTGTAGGAAATTTTTGGCTCGATAGAACTGCAGACAACGTTGCCATAGTCGCTTATGTCCCGCCCTTATCGCGCGTCTTGAGAGCTCAGCCTAATGTAAACTAATTTTTCAGAATTTATGTTGAAATAATGCCTAATTGAAAATTTCCTGAATTTATTTGAAACAATGTGTGGAACCGATATCCGTGCAATCAATGTGATAACGCAATTGAAATAACTGAAACAATTTTTTTTGTATCCAGAAATGCTATAAACAATGCTGTTATAATAGCTCATGTGTATGTGTTAACGCAACCTCTAAATCGAAATGCAATAACTTTGCCATTAACAATTTTTCGATCAGTTTAAAAGACTGTCGGGATTGTAGGGGGGCCCGGAATACGACTCTTTATTACCGCAAGGTAAAGAGAATTCAAAGGCTTAATTAATAAATTAGAAGTTGCAAGTGTAAGGAGGAACATGACGCGCGCGAAGATTGAGGCGGACGGTTTGACAACAGGTCTTACTTGTAAATCAATTTATTAGTAGACGGGCGAGAAGGGCGGGTTCACAAGTGGGGCTTATTAAAATTCGGGACACGCGGTTTTAACGATCGGGGACGGTGAAGAAGGTGTGCAGAAGGAGACAAGATATAGGTCGATAAAGCGCAGGTATGATGGAGCACGTTGACCGAGTCCGGAACGCGTCGTGGATCTGTTACAAATTGCTAAACATAAATGCTAACGATAATACGTAGGTCGGTTCACTTTGAAACATTAGCTTACGAAAAGCTTATAAAAAGTTAGAGCTAATTGTAATTGCAGACCGGGCCGCTCCTGTACGCAATTCCCTATGAAAAATTACCGCTCTGATGACTTCACTGGAGCCCGTTTTTAATGAATCGCAATTTGGACAATTTAGAAAGAAGAATGAGTCCAGTACAGAAACAGGAATAAAATAAAAATTAATAAAAATTTCCTTTCGACTATTTTATAACTTGTCGGAAGCAATATTCTTAAATTTTTCTGTCTTCAGAATTTTGAATATGTCCACTTTTCCAATTAACCTACGTTTTTAGTAATAAATACTCGGCAACATTAGGCAAAATCATAGAAAAAATTAAGTGAAACGAAAAATAGCAAAAATCCTATTAGAAAAATTTTATTTTGCACAGAAATCTACAGATTACTTGAATTTTGCAGTGCGGCTTGAAAGATTTTTCCGATTTCAATCATTGTAAAATAAAATTAAAACCAAGTATTGAAAGTACCCATAATGCCATTCACTGATATGTCGCTGTAAGTAACATTTATTTTGATGGATTGTGCAACGTTTCGACGCTACGTTAATATTGGTTTCAAGATAATCGATCGTCGAAACTGCTGAAAACAAAAACACAAAGTATACGTACATTTGGTAATAATCGCAGCGATAATTAAACGGAAGAGTCCGGTGCGCGAACAAAGAAAATGATACACGTTTATTCGGCTCGCGTTGATCCTCGATCCTGTGGCCCGAAATCAAATTACGGTAATCTCGATTCCGATGATCGATACACTGATTGTTTGCTAATAGCAGCTAGCAGGTGCAACGGATGCTCACAGGGAGAGAGGACGGCCGACTGCCGGCCATCTCGGACAACGCGAAACCGTGACCACATTACTTTTTCGCATTACGCAAATCACTCGTAATTCGTGCTTCTTCTCATCCAGTACTCCTTCTTATACTTAATTGGTCGCCGATCAATTTCTTGCCGACTTTTTCCTGCGCTACGTGTTTGAATTTATTTTACTCTCTTCGGCGAATGAACGCAATTCGTATTAACCCTGTAACCGGTGTACCGGGGTCTCTCGTGACCCGGACAACATTTCGCTACTGTAGTTTTCACTAATTTTTTGACGAACAAATGCAAGAGAAAAATTTTCGAACGTCCAGAACCAGAATACAGTAAAGCCCCGATCTAAGAAAACTTCAATGAAAATTTCAGTTTTCAAATTTTTTTTCATACCTCTATTGGTTCAAAAGTTATAACAAAATTGTTCACGATTTTCTAATCTGGACCACTATGTGAACCATTTGGCCAAAAAGTCAACTTTCAGGTATTGGCTGCTAAACGCATTCTTGTTTCTAAATGTCCATATGTCTCGAAAATCAAATATTAATGAAATTGCCCGAAAAGTTTTACAGAGAACGATCTCAAAGTCGGACATTTTGAGAATGATGTTTTTTCCCCAATGGAATTGCCTTTCTTCTAAGAATCTCGACGATTTAATATTTTTATTCAACGTTTATTTCTCGATGAAAAACATTCTTCCTCAAATGAATATTAGGTTGTCCCAAAAGTCCGTTCCGTTTTCGATTAATGTGTTTCATGCAAATTCAGGATAGTTTTTAAGAAAACCAACGGCATAGTTAGGAAAGGGGAAGCTTGTGGAATAATAAAACATTAACGAACACAATCGCGTTTGTAGTGTGTCAACGAGGTCACGAAGAAGTAGTAGAACTACAGGATCTAAGGAAACAGCACGGACCTGTAGCTATAAAAATATTAGGGGGATCGAACAGTAATTAAAATTTAGGTTTGCTGGCGAAAAACATTTATGTATTAAAAAAATTTTTAATATTAATCAACAAAATAATTTCCATCATTTTCTAACCCTTTTTGCCAGCGTAAAGGCAGTTGTTTTTAAAAAAGTCGATTCCCTTCTAGTCCTTCGACACAAGCTAACTATGAATGAGCTCATCGAAGAAATTTTGATTGCTTTTCGGTCCCCCGAATATTTTTCTTAGATCAAGACTTTCCCTGGCTAATGTAAATTTCCGAATGCGAGGACGGCATATAAAAGAACGCGTTTCCGGGACGAAAAGGTGCAGTTGCATCGTGCACTGTCGGCGGGAGCCATTGGCTGGAACGTTGATAGCGGGGGCTAATATCCTGGGACCCGCGAGCATTATCGTCCGGGGCAGGGTTGATAGTGAAAGGTTCTAAGGTTCTGAAGGTTTCTTAGGAGCGAGCCCGGTGGACGTTTCTCAGCGGAGGACGGGCCGGATTACGTGGAATTGATGTAGCGTTACGAACACCGCGACGGCTGTAATGGATGTACCGCTGGTGGTGGTGCACGATAAGCCGGCCAGAATGGATGCACTTTTCACGCATGTAGCGTTCAAGCTCGCGGCGATGCACTTCTACCGCGCTGCTGCAGGTGGTCTCCTTGTAATTGTGCTCACTTCTCTCTTGTGACAGAGCCGAGGCTTGTATCGCGCCGAATGAAACGCTCACCTGGACAGGTTGACTACTTGATGCAACGCCACCCTCGACTTCACCTTTCTGTCATTCCCGCTGCCGCTCCGCGATTTCCAACACTATGGCAATCAATCATTTTTATACTGTCCTTATAATCAATTATTTTTTTCCTCGGAATTGTTTTCTCCAGTCGAACCGTTTCGCAACGCTGACTGTCCTGCTGCAGGCTGCAGCCTGGGTCTACGCAGACCCGAAGGCAGACGCATTTCATCCGATCATGCGACTATTTCACCGTTATGTCATGCCAATATACCAATTTTCGATTTCTTTTTAACAGTTTTTTAATATTTGTTTTTTCTTATGGATTTAAATGATTTGAGTTACTTGTATGTATGTATGTAATGATATTTGGTCCCCTCAGGGTTTCAAATTCATTTTACCAACTTCTCCCCCTTTTAATTTTAATATTTGTTTTTTTCTTATGGATTTAAATGATTTGAGTTACTTGTATGTATGTATGTTATGATATTTGGTCCCCTCAGGGTTTCAAATTCATTTCCCAACTTCTCTCCCTTTTACCACTGTTCACACTATCGCCTAATTTCCAATTTCACCAGGACCTACTTTTTATTAAGGTGGGTTCCGAACCACCTATTTTGCCAACAACACGTGAAAAGCACCCAAGAGGGACACCTCCCGGCTTTTTACCAAGCGGTCACCCATCCAAGCCGCCTTCCACGCCCCACGCTGTTTTACTTCGGTGATCGTACGAGAACCGGTGTTTTTCAGCGAGGCAATGGTCGTTCACTGATTTGAGTTACTTTTTGAACTGAATGTATATGTATAATAGCTTTAACTGGCAGGCTGAACTATAACTTCAACTAAAATCTAATTGATACTGCTAATAATGGATGAAAAGGAAATGTTAGTTTTTAAAGTCAAACATTGTTGCTTTCCCAGATAGCACGCGACGTCTTAAAGACGTCTTTTTTACGTCCTAAATCGACGTCTTTGACCCCTTACCCTACAATATCGTGTCAGACTCGCGATGATGATTTTGAACAGAGTCTAATAAAAATGTATATTATCAATTTCCTTTAAATCGAAATAAAATTCTACTTTCGTTTTGTTAATGTACAGCTACTGGGGAATATATGTATATAGGCATAGATATAAATTTTCTCCTTTTTTAGGAAATTACGAACAGCAAAAAAGTTGTAATTACTGAAACCGTACAATAAATCGTAGGGCAAGGGGTTAACTCCTTGATATACTAATAAAGTACTGTGATATACTAATAAAGTACACACTAATTTGGCTCAACTGCAGAGTTACGTGTAAGCTTAGAAACAGAATATTTTAGTTTGAAATTTGCATTGCTATATAACATTTAATCAGGTTGTGATATATTGTTAATGGACAATAATTAACTAACATGATAAAATAATAAATTAGTAGTTCTGTAAAGTATGAAACATTTCGAAAGATTTTGACGTCTTCCAGACGTCATTGTATGCTAAGGGACTGAGACGTCTTTCTGGAGACGTCGCTTTAACGTCTGAACTAAGACGTTTTTCAGTGATGCGAATTCTAACCCGAACCCGGTATCGTGATCCAAGTAACCGAGTTTCGGAAATCTTGTGTAACCCAGTTAGGCGGGTTACACAAGACTTCTGCAACCCGATTAACCAAGTAATATGAGGGTTGCAGTAAAAAAAACTATAATTGTAATTATTTTTAGGATAGAAATACAAAATTCCTATAGACTTTAGTCCTAATACGACGAATACGGAGGTCACTTTGACTCCAAAGAGGTTCTTAATTTTTATTGCTTACTTAACACTCGCCAGAAATATCAATAAAAGTAACGAGTTCCGCATAGAACGTGTTAAGGTCCGGCTACTACCTGCAGTGCCATAAACCAAGGGTAACAAAAGACACGATACCGGTCCGCGAGTCATTCATACATTTGTTTTGAAAATTTCTAGCTATACTAATTACTATAACTACGATTACCCTACTTATTTGACGCCCTTTTCTTCTCGACACAATACGAACTCACAGTTTATGAGAGAGGTTTATGAAGGGAAACGAAAATTTCTTGTTCGTGGAATATGAAATTAATACACAAATGTCAACCCCCAACCTAGAATAATCGCATTCTATATATTTTTTCTTCATTTTATGGATATGAAATTGATATACCTTATAAAATATTCAAATGTTTAGTAATTGATTAGATACCAACTTATTTAACAATGTAAACAATATTTTGAATAATGGTACAGAAATTTTTAGCGGCGACTCTGAGTTGCCACTCGAGTACTAAGGGTTAATACAGTGTCGTTTTAAATCGATAGAAAATACTAATTTCCTTGCGAATTTTTCCACATTTAATCTTCGAATTTTCAATCTTCTTTCACATTAAAAAAAAAGAAAGCAAGTATCTTTGCTATAAAAATATGTATATATGTACGTGTATGATACAAAAATATGTGTAGATATATTTTTAGATTATTTCATTTTAATCATAACAATAACGAACCAGAAATAAAGAAACATGCAAACGAAAAAGTAGAATTGCAAGTGAGCTTCCTAGAAATTTTGTAACTAGCTGTTTTATAAATGCTTCGTTAGCCAGAGTTAATTTTATTTTAGACAGCGCTTGTAAGTGTGGTGCTTTTTTCAACGAAAATATGATGATTTCACTAGTTTTGATCACAAAACTCGATTTTTTGCAAAATCCTGAAGTCGTACAAAAATTTTGAGACCAGATTTCAAATCAGCGTGAAAAAATCTACTCGAAATGGTGTGTAGTATGTTAAAAAAAAAATTTTTCGCTCGTGGTATTGGAAAAACCAACATTTTTTTGAAATTTTACAAGTTTAACGAATTTTTACAATGTTAAAAAACATTTTTATCGTAATCACTCTATTTCTCCCATATTCTGCAAAGTTTCAGCTTTAATTTTTAAAAAATTCCATCGCTCTTCTCATTTCTATCGAAAGTTCTTTTGTCTCCGATTTCGACCAAATGTCCCACTGTGCGGCGTACCGATCGCTCGATCGGCTTCAAGTTCGAGCCCACCTGTCCTACCCGGTGGGAAGCGCGTCGAGCCCGAGGAGACGTGGCACAGGTACGAACGCGCCAGCATGTACAGTACCGCTTCGGAGCGGGCCTGTTTCTTGGTCGGCTTGGTCATTATATAGTAGTAAATATCGTAACGACCGGCGTTGGTCAGCTTGAACCGGGCCCCTTCTAACTTGCAACCGCTAACCACGAGTAATTATGTAATTGCCGAAGAATTACTTACCGGACTGGACGGACCCGCGGCCCGTCATTCAGTGACATTCCGTCCTTTTTACGAGGCTCTGAGTGCAGGGTCGTGCATAGACACCGAGGCCGAAGACACTCGGCTTGCATCGTCTCCTCCGAGCGCACTCTTTTCACCGCCACGGGATCCTCTCGTATTTTCCCTCATCCCTTCGACTCATTGTCTTTCCCCTCTATCCTCCTCTCTCTCTCTCTCTCTCTCTCTCCTTCTCTCGCGTGATAGCTCGACGTTCGGCTCTCGCGGCAGCTGTTCGGCCATAGGTTGTAACTAACTCGTTCCCCTGGTTTTATACCGGCACTTTTCTAATTTCGACCGTGAGCGACCGCCGCGAGAGAAACAGAGAGGGAGGGAAGATCGTTTTACTGCCGAACGGGCAAGATGCAATTGCATCTGGCGCGATCATTCCCAGAGAAATCCTGCACCCCCGGATGCCGCCGCCGTCGCCGCCGCGCCGGCTAATTTTCTGCGACCGATTTCGCCCGGCTCTGTGTTTTGCGTTTTCGGAGTGCCAGACAGGTTTCGATTGGTGCTGCGTTGCCTACAAACCAGACGAATACTCTTCTGTTGTTCGTCCCGGTTACCGTGAAATATTCATCACGGTCAGTACTCGCGCATTGGCCAGTTTTGTCCAAGAATGGGCACAAAATTCATAGCAATTCTTCCTTAACTATACACAGGTTACAAATTGTCTTAGCGGCTTCCTAATTCGTAGAATGTGATTCTGTTGTTCAACTACAATAGGAAACTACCCTCACAAAATTATTGGGTTTATCAACCTGAAGGGAGGAGAGAGTTGGTCAAGTTGCATGAAACTGGAATATACGCTTATTAAAATTGTTTTCATAAGGGATGTATCAACCTGAAGGGGTGAAACCTGCTGGGACAAGTTAGAATGTGATTTGACGCAAGTAATGAAAATTGTCTGTGTCTGTTACAATAAACTGAAATAACGAACTACCCTTACAAACAATTATTTTTATAGGGGTATATCAACCTGAAAGGGTGAAACCTGCTGGGTCAAGCTAAAATGAGATTTGAAAATTGTCTGTGTCTGTTACAAGAAGCTGGAATAAAGAACTACCCTTACAAAAAATATTTTCGTAAGGGCTGTATCAACCTGAAGGGATGGAACCTGCTGAGACAAGTTGGAATGAGATTTGAACATTGTCACATTTGAACTGTTACGAAAATAGAGAACTACCCTCACAAAATTATTTTTATAGGAGTATATCAACCTGAAAGGGTGAAACAAGCTGGGTCAAGTTAGAATGAGATTTGAAAATTGTCTGTGTCTGTTACAAGCAACTGCAATAGAGAACAACTACCTTCACAAAATTATTTTTATAGGGAGTTTATCAACCTGAAGGGATGAATAGGAGTATATCAACCTGAAAGGGTGAAACCTGCTGGGTCAAGCTAGAATGAGATTTGAAAATTGTCTGTGTCTGTTACAAGCAACTGCAATAGAGAACAACTACCTTCAAAAAATTATTTTTATAGAGGTATAACAACCTGAAGAAGCAACCTGAACAGCAAGAGGTGTGAAGGAAACAATGAAAATTGTCTGTCGCAAGAAATTGGAGCCACTTGGGAATGTTTTGCCACCCTTAATAATCTAAGACTACTTAGAAATAATGTATGGATAGGTCCCAGTTGGGATCGAGTAAGGAGTGCGATCGAATAACCTTTAAAAGTAAGAACTCAACAATGGCAAAGCCTTCTTTGGAAATAGCACTCAGGAAGTGAAATAACGATTTGCGAATACTAATTTCAGCGGACATGCAGCTGAAGTGTCCACTCATTGGACAGGTCACCCTACGTTGTCACTACGTCGTGCGATCACGATAAAATGTTCTTGTTCCAAGAATAGTATGGCACCATCGACGAGACATTCATAAACCCCTAGAGCCCCTGTGGTGTACAGGGTGTATAAAAATTATATGTCCCGAAATGGATTTGTGGAGATCTGTTAAAACAATGGACCGTAAAATATTGACCTTGACCCTTCCTTTCATGGTCAAAAAATTTTTTATCGCATAGTATAGTTTTCATCGCCAGGAAAAAAAAAGAATGTAAGAATGAAAGCAAGGGTCAAGGTTAATTTTGCGGTCCATTTTTTAACAGATCTCCACAAATCCTGAGATGTAGCATCCCTCCATGGTATTCGTGACATATAATTTTTATACACCCTGTACGTGTAGGGAAAAGTCGTTTAGATGACGACATATTTCAAATAATTCATAGTCTTTTAAATAATTTCCTTCTACTTTTCTCCACGTTTTCGTGCAAATTTACCCCCGTGGTATCGTCCCTAAGGGATGAATGATTTCTCGATTTCTTCCAGAGAGGGTGAAAAGTATCCTACGGTAGGTTACAGCCTCTGCAGAAAAACGCCGTAGCACTTTGCGCCACCGTCTGTGTCCGATTAGCGTGTACAATGGTTCTCGCGTACTTAAGCCGGCCACGATAAGATCGACCCTTTTCGCGGGAGGACTCTCGCGCCGCAATTTCACCGTCACACCGTTGCGCCGCGGTTGATGCATTAGCGCGATTATGGAGCCCCAATTTGTTGCTGTTGCGGATAACGGCCGGTTATCGAGCAGTGCGATCGCGGAACCCCGCGATATTCGCACACGAAACCGAACCTGCTCGAAGCTTGCGCGCACGGGCTACCGCATCGGGCCGGACTTATGATTACGTCCCGGCCCGTGCACGACCTGTCGTTCAACGGGATCAACCCTGACCCCCCATGGATACTTGTTAATTGACCATCCCTCCCCTCAAACCCACCGACCCATTACCAACACGACGTCTCACGTGGTTCTGCCGAAAACCGAATTGATGGGTCCCGAAGGCTCGGAAATTTCTTTTGCAATTTTTGCATTTTGACATGCAATTATGTTTTTTAACACTGAAACTGACTGGTCCGCTTTACTCGATGAAAAATGACAATTTATATATTTGTTATTTAACCAGTTGACATACAAATAAAATATAAATCAATTTGGCTCAACTGAACAGTTACACGTAAGCTTAGAAACAGAATATTTTATTTTGAAATTTGTGTTCAAAATATAATATTGTATGAAATATAATGTTAATGGACAATAGTTAAGTCATTGTATGCGAAGGGGTTAACTATCTCGAAAAAATTATTTTTAAAAATTATTTTAAATAAGATTCTACTCCTCTGATTTCTTTAGAATTTGGATTTCAGAGGGTTCCTGCGTAAAATGATTTCCGATGAACTCGTGTATGTCCATTGTTGATTTGCCACTGTGGTCGATTAATAGGCTCATCTTCACGATTCTCATACTCGACCGCAATGCTTTTCCGGTTCGACTGCATCCCACAATCGGGGAATCGATTGTCGAATTGGTTCGAACGCGACAAGTTCCTTTGGAAACCGTCCGGCTCGGTGTCGCGATTTTTGTTTACGCTTTTGACGACGCGACGATTGGCCGAAGACACGCGAATCCCGGGTTCGTTCACCGATGTTGCTTTTGTCCGATGCATTCAGAACGAAGACGCCTTTCAGCAGAGTTCATCTTGTCCTTCCGGTGTCGCATCCTGCGGAAGCTGCTTCGAAGGATGTCCTTCCAATTGAAGACACTTTTACTCTCGGACAAAAGGTGATCACACTGACGCCAACTTTGTGCTTCCATAATCGCTTCTCGTGCATTTCTGTACGGCGAATGCGAAACCGAAAGTTATTTCTCTCGTTTTCGGTTACGAAAAATTGTCTGCTAGAAACAAGAGCCACTTCAAAATTTCTTTCAAAATCTTTCAATTTTTCTGAAACTACTCAATTTTAAGAATTTTTTCTGCCTTAATTTTATTTTTTTTAATGGAATTTTTGGATAGAATGATTCTGTAGACTATCCCAGATATAACAGTATATTTTTTGGTAATATTATAGATTTGTAAGTTTGTTTAAAAAATATTTGCAGCGAACGCTGTTACGAGGGTGATTCAACCGTTGTAGTTAAATTTCCAATTTTAATAATTTTCTGGATAAACCATAAATGCTATGCAAATGTCACTAAGCTAGAATAATTCATTATACTCTCCCGAATAAAACAGTATATTTTTGCTAACATTATAGATTCATAAGTTTGTTTAAAAAATATTTGGAGCGAACGCTGTTACGAAGGTGATTCAACCGTTGTAGTTAAATTTCCAATTTTAATCATTTTCTGGATAAACCATAAATGCTATGCAAATGTCACTAAGCTAGAATAATTCATTATACTCTCCCGTATAAAACAGTACATTTTTGCTAACATTATGGATTCATAAGTTTGTTTAAAAAATATTTGGAGCGAACGGTGTTACGAGAGTGATTCAACCGTTGTAGTTAAATTTCCAATTTTAATAATTTTCTGGATAAACCATAAATGCTATGCAAATAATACTTAGCTAGAATAATTCATTATACTCTTCCGTATAAAACAGTACATTTTTGCTAACATTATAGATTCATAAGTTTGTTTAAAAAATATTTGGAACGAACGCTGTTACGAAGGTGATCGAACAGTTGCAGTCAATTTGTAAATTTTAACAATTTTTTGTGACTTAACCATAAATGCTATGCAAATAATACTTAGCTAGAATAATTCTTTATACTCTTCCGAATATAACAGTATATTTTTTGGTAACATTATAGATTCGCAAGTTTGTTTAAAAAGTATTTTAAGCGAACGGTGTTACAAGGTTGATTGAACAGTCAACTTGTAAATTTTAATAATTTTTTCTCGTTTAACCATAAATGCTATACAGATGATGCTTAGCTAGAATAATTGTTATAGTTTACAGACCGAACATATAGCATGTGTACTCGGCTAAACGTTTTGAAGCATTCAATTCTAGCGGATGGTCTCCCATATTTAAATAGTTCCGAACGCTGGAGGTTCGTTTCACGCAAAAAGCGTCCGGTTTTTGCGAACTATTGTAGTTCCGTCGAGCTATCCGCGATCAAAGTAATTCATTCCGGTGATTTTCTAGGAGAATGATCGAAAAACACGTTCGCGGGGAACAAGGGAAAAACTGGCCGGCGGGCTTGAAAATAAACGTTGACTCTGCTCGTAGTGAACGCGGCATTAAAAAACTGCGGAGCATGCAAAGGGCGTGCGCCAGGTGTTTCCACCAACGTGGAAATAAATTTCAAAGATTCCACCGGAGCGGAATAAAGAACAAAGTTTGAAGAGGAGGCGGACAGGTGAACGCAAACATGCATTCCTTCAGATTTATCTTCATTTGCAAAGGTGAAATTATCACGCGGTATTGCTCGATTTTCTGATCGCGTACCGACACAATCGCGAAACCAATTCCGGAAACGATTTCATCCACTTTCCAGTTTCGAGTTCTCTCCGTAGCAGCGTTCAGGCGATCTTCGCCTGGGAAAAAGTCGTGTGAAAATGGCGGCTAAATTTTTCAAAACCGCCACGACGATCGGTCGCAGGACCTAATGACACGGCGAGAGGAGTGGCGAAACGGGGTGCTAATTAAAAGTCAGCCGGAGGAATAGATTATCAGCGGTTCTAGGGCCGGTTCGCGAGAACCGGGGACCAAGATGGAAACGAACACACGGGGCCCACCTCTCCGGGCCCCGATTTGACACTTCATCATTCGTCGAGGCCCGCGGGACCCTGTCATTAAAACGAGATTAGTCCCGTAATCGTAAACCGCGTCGGGGGAGGCTCATCTTCGCGATGCGCCTCGACGTTTCAAAGTGGTGAAACGCGTTGCTGACCGAGGGGGCGGGTCCGTTTTAATATGTTGCTTTATTGTGCATCGTTAAACGTTCCGGCCAGTATTAAAACCTGCCCGAAGAAGACTTGACAAGCTCCTGCGAATAATCTCCTTTGTGCGAATCGTCGCGTTTTATTAGCTGCGGATGATCGTCTGACGCCATTCTCCGTCGCTTTAAACATTTTTCCTGCTTCAGCCCTATATGCTATGGGTATGTTTCTCGGATAGGACGATTCACCAGACTTTCCCAAATGCAACGGCATTTTTTTTAAACATTATAAACTTGTGGAATTGGCTTGAACAATATTTTAAGTGAGCGCTCTTGCCAGGGTGATTTTACAGGATCGGTCAAATTTTTTATCTTAATCATTTTTTCTGCTCAAACCGTACACGCTACGCAAACGATTCTTGGCTAGAATGATTCTGTAGAGTCCCTCGAATGTAACGGTATATTTTGTGTGTAAGTTTGTTTAAAAATTGTTTAAAGCCTCGGTCGTGTGAGGGTAATTTTACAGTTACGATCAAGTTTTCAAATTTAATCATTTTCCCTGCACAAACCACGGACGCTATATAAATGATTCTCAGCTAGAATGATTCTGTAGAGTCGCGCGAATACAGCAGAATATTTTTCCGTGACATTACAGATTTGTAAGTTTGTTTAAAAAATATTTGAACCGCGGTCTGCTGAGAGTGATTCAACACTTACAGTAAAAATTTTAATTTCAATCATTTCCCCTGCTCAAACCGCGGACGCTATACAAATGATTCTCAGCTGGAATGATTCTGTAGAGTCTCCCGACTGCTGCGGAATAGTTTTCCGTGACATTACAGATTCGTAAGTTTGTTTAAAAAATATTTGAACCGCGGTCTGCTGAGAGTGATTCAACACTTACATTAAAAATTTTGATTTCAATCATTTCCCCTGCTCAAACCGCGGACGCTATACAAATGATTCTCAGCTGGAATCATTCTGTAGAGTCTCTCGACTGCTGCGGAATAGTTTTCCGTGATATTACAGATTCGTAAGTTTGTTAAAAAATAATTCCAGCGCGCTCCGCTGAGAATGATTTAAACAGTAAAATTTTCAATGGAACCTACTCAGAATACCGGGAACCAGAAATTGTTAGGTGTCATTTGCAAGCGTGAACAGTACGAGTAATTACTCGCGAGCTGGTTAACAACGAAAAAGTCAGTCCGTTAATGGGTTAACAGGTTGAAACGGCGTCGGCCCTCGAAGTGGTAGCGGCCAAACGATTGAAGAACCCGACAAACAAGGGTGCGAATCCAAAATCTCTGGTCGATGGAGCAGGGATCAAGTTCCCGGCGCGGCCAGGGCCACGAAGAAGCAATATTTGTTGAAGGGGTCCGAAACACAACGAGCCCGATGCAATATTCCGAGGTGGTTATTTTTCCCCATCCCCTCCGTTAAAAGAGTGGCGGGAAGAGTCCACGGGGGAAGAGAGAGAAGACGCATTACCAGATTGGCCCGAGCCGATCGCATTCACCGGTCTTTTACATTCACGAAGCTTTTATTCGGTTGATTTGACTATACGCTTCGTATTCACGGCTCTCGATTTGATTTGCATTGATTGGAGTGCCCGCTTTCCCGATAACCGGCCCTGCACACCGTGTGCACCTACACCCACGCTGGGATCAGGATCCTGGACCCTTTTGCTGCTCCGACTTTTTCCAACTTTTAACGTTCAATTGTGTTTCTCCGCGTTTGCATCGTTGATAAGACGAGTAACAAGTGGTTTCATAAATTTCATGCGTTTATTGTATTTTTGCATTATTCTCGGTGGATCGCCAAATCCGAACTTCAATTTCTAGAATCAGAATTGGGCACTCAGAAATGACCCATTCATTTCTATTAACACGTTCGTCGCCGCGTCACCCATTTGACAGTGTCAAGTATGCTTCCGTGGGGGCCCCGTCACCCAAATATGGATGACTTTTCTTGTTCAAGTTAAATACGATGTTCAGTTGGTTTTTTGAAAGGAATTTAATGGAATAAGCACTGAAATATACATGTCGGAGGTTGGTCGTCGATTTCTCCCATACGTTCACACATCTCGTTGCTCAAAGATTACACACGCAAACGCACAAGAAATACTCTTTGTTTATAAATTAACGACGCAACAAGATAGACGTAAATGAGCCCACGGGTGCCACAGAATATTCTAATCCTTCTTTTTTTCTTTTCGTTACGTTTTCAGATAAAACAATTCCTTGTTTTTACATCCAAGGCTATCAAAAGACTGCGCCACCGTTGACAACGCAAAATCAATTCCTTTCCGATATTGCCGTGTTTCATACCGCACGGCCTGTTGCGATTGACATTTGATCAAGCCATCAGGAACGTATCTGTTCTGCTACCCGTGGTCACATTCAACAAGGATCCGGATCATTTTCGTAAGGAACCTTGTCTCGCATATCTCATTGCGCATTGTAATAATAAAACAAATTTATTACTGCCATCACGCCCCGACATACATATAGGATATACAACATAAAAATATTAAAAATATACACATTATACTATGCTTTTTATTAATTTATATTTTAGATGAAATATTACATTATACTATGTCGCATGGTATTCGTTAAAACATTTTGTCGGATTTGGGCCCTGCAAGAAACTCAATCGAATCGCGCTAGGCGACGAACGTGTTAAGTAAAACAGAAAACACAACTTGCGATATATGTAAAGTACCAGTTAACATTAATCATTCAGTAATAGAATGCAAAACATACGAAATTGAAAGGAAAAATGCTATGTTGCCCAGATCCATTCTGTTAGGTACTGAGAAGCATATTGCGGGTCTTGCCCAGTATATCAAAGACAGAAGAATGTATAAAATATTGTAAGAAATGTACCATGTTGCTAATGACCTTTGATATTGAAGCAACATTAAATAACTAAATAAAAAAAAATACCGTTGCTATTCGTACTTTTTCGAACCACACCCCCTATAATCTACTTTTTTACGAAAAAATCGTATTTTATTAATGTTTATGCATTTGTAAAATTTATAAATTATTTTGTCGTTGCGACGTTGTTCTCTCATGATTTATGGCTTACAAAAATGTTCAAAAAATGCTAAAATACATAATTCGATAGGATTTAGTACGATTTTTATTTGTTTTGGATCTAGTTTATCTGTTTCCATTAAAAATAGGATTTTGTTTCATTCCACTATCTTAAAATTTGTCTACAATAATTGAAAATTGCATAAACATCCGCAATCTAAGCGTGTATAATTTTTCTGTTCGCCTCTTTTCAAATTACACCTCTGTAATATACCCTTTGGGACTTCACGCGAAAAAATCGTGTTTCATTGGAGTTAGGGTGAGCATCGCGTAGATCGAGGATTTTTATCATGAATGATCAGCCACTTTAAAACAGTTTGGATTCACTTCTGCAACGAGGAAGAGACGGGAGAAGCTAGGAATGATCGTGGATGCCCGCAACCCCCGTCCGCCCTTGGGATTTTGCGTTTCTGAAGTCAGTGATCGGTGTCGGGCGTCGTTTCGCGTGTCTAGCGTCTGGAATCTCGAAATTGTAGCTCGTTTTCGGGTAATTAAAGGATTCTAGAGCGTAACACACGAGGGGTTGTTAGGTAAATAAAGACGCGGACGTGGGAAAGGTCCTGTTGCGTGTACGGAATCGTACTTCGGCGTTACTTCGCCCGGTGGAGCCCGCCTTGCATATTTTCGCACCCGTTGATTGCCCGAATGTGTGGCGAGCATTTAGCTCCAATTTAGCGGCCCGCGCGGCATCCTTCGAAGAACTTGTAAATCTGTTTCTGTTGTTTTTCGTGCATCTAACTACCCACCGTGTCCACGAACGACCATCTGCACCTTTCAACCGCGCCGCGCGGTCCCCAGTTCTGCTAACGTTTCTCGAATGATCGTGACCAGCGGGATTTTACACATTCTCGGGGACCACAGTATTTAAATGTTGCACCTGGATTTTTGTTCGAGACGATAGAACAATTAGCGAAAAGAATTTTTAAGGAAATTGCAATTGGTCGGAATTACAGAGAAAACGATAAAACTTCTTGTTTAAAACCTTCTTATGTGCGTCTACAGGGTGTCTCAAAACTCTTTCGACATCCGGAAATGGGCGGTTCCTCAGGTCATTTGAAGCGATTTTTCCAAAATGTCCGCCGGGGCTTCGTTTACGAGTTATTAACGAAAAACATGGACCAATTGGAGTCGGTGACAGGTCCCGCTGAGCGTCGCGTTGCCATTGGACGAGCCAGAGTCCGTCCGCTGTAGCCACGCTCTGATTGGTCCGTGTTTCGATAACTCCTAAACGAAGCCCCAGCGGACATGTTACAAAAAGAATAATCTCAGGAACCTTCCATTTCAGGGTGTTGAAGGAGTTTTGGGACACCCTGTACGTTGAAAATTGTAGATATTTTGGGAATTTCATCAAGATATCTCGTTAACTATTCGATTTGGGACATTTCAAGGTCGATGAGGTAGGCCATTCCATTTGAAAAAAACAATACTGTTCTGAAGGTCTCGGAAAAGAGATGCTATGACCTTGAGATGACCTTCACGCGCGTAGACTCGTGTCCCCTTCCAGGTACGATGACCGTCTCCCGAAACATTTTTCGCCAGGGGGACAGCCACTACGGATTTGTGCTTCTTTTGTTGACTCTGTAGCACTGAGAAATAAATAATGGGAATGAATAAATAACATTGTCAAGGGTCGAGTGAACGTTTAGCGGTGACGCAGAGGGGGAGGAATGTTGCGTCGGTTGCATGTCTCCATCACTTTGCCCCGTTCGAACAATTCTGAAAAACCATTGTTCGAGGGGGGTGGTGGAGGAGGGGATGGATGGGTGGTTCCGCGTGGTTCCCCTTATCCCAGGCACCCCGTAGCCCGTATAAGGCGAGAGAGGCGATCGTCGGAGAGGCTCGTTGGCGCAATAAAAATTTGACACGATCGTCCACCGCGTCTCCCTTTCTCACTATCTCTCATACTTTTTCCCTCTCGCTTGTTCCCTTGGTCGAGAGAGAAAGAGAGAGAGAGAGAGAGTGAAGAAAAACGGTCGACACGCAGAAGAGCGTTGCGAGACAGGGAGCAAGGGCAAGGGCAGGCTGCAGGGCCGAGTTTACGACTCGCGCTACGCGAGCCGGCCGAAAGGGACGACAGCGAAACTCGTTATTATCCGACCGTACTTCTTCGTGGTCTCGCCGAGAAGAAGACGGGCCCCGGACGTCGATGGCGACGCGCCAGTCCGTGGGCTCGATCCACGGGCCACTTTCAGACCATAAAGAGACAAAGGAGCGTTCCTCTTCTTCTTCTTCTTCTTCTTCCACCCGGCCAGTAAACTCTCATTTTCGCGAGGGAGATACTGCCCACGGACGCGAAAGCACAGAAACTCCTAACCGATCGCGCGGGAACAGCGGACGCGAGGCTATCGAAGGGCGCTGCCAGACAATCGCAATGTGTCCGTCCAACATCAGAGACAATGGGCTTGTCGAACGCTGCGGATGGCATTAGGTCGTAACATAAATTCGTCCGGTTTCTCCGCTTGGCGGCGGGGCATCGTTGTTTCAACCGGATGCCATCTTTCACGGAGACAGGTGTCGCATGCCGGTGAAAAGCGAGGTTATACCGGGATAAATCGCCAGATCAGGGGAATTGACACGAATCGAAGTCGCCGATTGGTCGCGTGTCATCCGTGACGCAAGCACGACAGAAGACGAAAGGTGACGAAGGCGAAGCGTGGGGGAACAGCGTCGTGGAAGGGGAGGATAGAGTGGGAGATAAATCTTAATCTGGTAACTCTGGAATTAAGGACTCTGGCTTATTCCAGTATATTTATATATATGTAATGATATTTGGTCCCCTCAGGGTTTCAAATCCATTCCACCACTTCTCCCTTTCCCAATCCTCAACTATCGCCTAATTTCCAATTTCAGCGGGACCTACTTCTTATTAAGGTGGGTTCCGAACCACCTAAAAAGTCTATTATATAAAATTCAGAAAACAATAGCGTTGCGATAGCATAGCACACGAAATGCGCGCGACGAATGTTGCTAGCTTTCTGCCAGCTCAAGTAAAGGGGGCCTTATATAACCCTGCAACGACGTCCCAAAAACCGTTAAAATAAGGGGAGAAACTTTCCATCCTTGAAGATGCAAGGAGAGAGTTTCCTCCCCCAAGACGCTACATATGTCGTTGAGGAACTGCAACGGGTCGGGTCGAGGTGCTGGCAAATGTCAACTCAATGACCAAAGGACGGAATTTTCGCGTCCGAAAATTCCTTCTTTCCCACGCACAGCATCCGCTACAAGTTCATTCTAAGGTATTCTAGCATATTCTTGTATAATTATAGTCATAGTACCAGGAGTACGGAGCACTAAAAGTGACAGTCATTCATTGTAAAAATAATAAGAACATATTTATTTAGATTTTCGGCCGCTTTTTATCATAACATATATGCTCAAAGAATCAATCTATTGCTTTGGCAAGAGGAATATTTTATAAATGTTTTATTTGTGGACATTGGGGCTCTACTGGGGATGAGGAACAGGCTTAGAAGTTGTGCTGATTCAAACGTACAATTAATTATGCGCATTAAGGTCCATTTATACTATCAGCACAGACACGTTCCGTATCCGATCAGACAAATATTCTTCAATGCATTTAGGTACAAGTGTTTATACTTCTCCGTATCGGAACGGCACCGGCACGTATCGGCACCGGTCTGACCGTCCAACATTCTCGCAAAGAATACTTTAGCGGTTGGTGCCGGTGCGAATAGTAGTATGCATGCGTTCCGACTCTGTTCAGACTAGGCTGAAAATCATGAGTCAAATGTTTGTAAATCCTAAGATTAAAACTTGGACTTTTGCATTTTCTCGCCAAAATCTATAGGTTTACATGAGAAAAAGGCAAAAAATTTCTGTTTACGCAAGGTACAGTGCAGCCTAAGATAATACTCGGAAAAAGATGGCTGATGCGAGGGTTGAATTAAAACCAGTATTGACGGTGAAGCCGTCAAAATCCTTCGAGATTCGTTCATAGGTCACTAAAGACTACAAGATATTAAAATTTGAACAAAATCCGAGACAGTTCGACGAACGGATTGGTGCCGATACGGAACGTGTCTTTGCGGATAGTACAAATACTACTGTCTGAAACGGAACGGTGCCGATACGGATACGGAACGTGTCTGTGCTGATAGTATAAATGGACCTTTACTCTGAATGTGTAATACAAAACGTCAACACAAGCGATAGGATCGTCAGTTGAAATAGAAAAATGGTAAATCGATCTCTTCGGAGTAACTCCTCCTAAGACAAAGGGTTGCAGCAGCAAGGCGAAGCCAGCAAAAGAGACGACGCTTTCGCCGGCCACGATCCGCGATAGTTGGAAACATAACCGGGTACGAAACGCATCGAGTTTCGCAATCAGCTTTCCCCGATATTTATTACAGTAACCCCGAGAGCTGACCTCTGGTACCAACCCCCAGCCGCAGGAACCAACGAATCATCCTGGTGGACGTTTCTCGATCCCAATTCGATATCACCGACGCAGACCGAACGAAGGGGTTGAGGATACCGAGTACCAGAAGAGGATGAAGAGGAAGAGGATATATCAGTGATCGGTAATAAATTTAGAAAGAAATTGCCGGTCACCCCGGCGACCCATCGCGTCGGGAACGCTTGTTGTTTCTGGGGGTTGTCGAGAGAGGCCGAGGGATCGAAGAGGAAGCTCCGGACCCCGGCTGCAAAGCAAACAACAATAATAATTATTTGATGCGGCCCAGCATCTATCTGCGATGGGGCCGGTTCTACTCGAGTGACCTGTCAGCCGGCGTTGAATTAATGGCAGCCGAGATTTCGCGTGGAAACACAGCCGATCGACGGCACCGACGCGAGCTGATCCGAGCGCGGCGCAATGTGGAACTTATGGCAACCGGCGCGGCGCGGTGAGCTGCTGCGAGGTCGTGGCTCACGATCGGTTGCGCTCGGAGCCAATGCAGAACGCTCTTTCCACGATGCTCCTAGTGTATAACTGACCGGAACAAATATTTGCTAAAGGAGAACTTCGGTTTGCTACGACATAGTAGATGAAGAGACTGTACGCAAAATAATAATTGTCTGCGTTCATTTCAGGACACAGAAGCTACATAGGTTTCTGTTCTTGATCGTTATTAATTAGATGAAAATAATAGGACAGCTGTTTTTGGAGTTATTAAAACTAATCCCACCGAGCATTGAAAATGGCTGCTATGTGTTGCCATAATTTTATTATAGTGTCTGCTTAAATGTGGTGTATAATCATTTCCAATAGAAGCATCTTCATGAATTTTTTATGGTGACAAATGGTCATTTGACCAGCGATGACAGTTGTAGTGTTAAATGTTCTTTCCATTCTACATTCGAGCTGCTCAGTTTTATCGTAAATGCACAAAATCTGTTAAAATTATTATCATTATTGTTGCTTAATTTCAACCTTACAGCTAAGAAATGTGACTTGGTTTACGATATCCTAATTTTACAGATCTATCTTAGCCATTCGGTTCACTCTTTCTCTCTCTAACACAGTCATTCCTACCCTTTTATATTTATATCTTAACATAAATATTATTAACCTAACCTATCACCCAAGTTATTATTAACCTAATTATTACAACCTTCCCTGTTTCCTAACAGCAAAATCTGTTAATAAGAAACGATGAAAAAGAGATGCTTCGTGCGCTACGATTTTCGTGAAGCGACCTGCGAAAATCGGGGTTCGCACGAAGGCCCCGTGGCCTGTCTACAAGTATTTTTTCATGGATCGGCCTGTGAGAGCCATAACGCGTGCTCTTACGCGGAATTCAGTGGACGGCCTCGACAACTGTGGGAATGACGGCCGTAACGATTCAAATTACTAATCACGGCGCTCGCGTGCTCACCGAGACGCCTGTTGCAAGCGTTCACGACCGAATTGTAGTGTTCACGACCGACAGAGATCCACGAGATGGGGTGGTGCGTGCGGAATTACAGAAATTATGCTGCTACGCTTATGCCGCGACCATTTTTATTCCGCCATGGCAATCTGCGAAGGCTGACGTTACGCTTCCACGTAAAGTACCCCCACAAATTTCATCAAATGCTCCCCATTAGGAACAACATATTATAAATAGATTGTAAATCTCTGTGGAATATAAATGTTAAAGTAAAACATTTAGAGAAAGAAAAACTCAGAATTGTTGCAGTGTTGTAGAATTGTTGCAATGTCGCAAAGTCGTTCGATGCACTGGGTCGAGGGTGACGATCGACGGAGGAATGACGATCGGAAAAAAGACGATCGGCATGAGACGCGAGTGGGTAGGACGTGGTTTGTACGTCGCCCCGAAGTTTAGTTCGATGTAAGATTCGGTAATCGGCAGGACACTCCTGGTTCAATTTTATATCACGCTTTAATAAAGATTAAGTTGTTGTAAAGGGACTTATTTCACTGAGTTGTAAGTTTATTAAGAGGAACTCCACTCCAATCATATCCTTTAACAATAAAAAGTGTTTGAATTTACTCAAAGCAACTATTTTGCTGTTTTTAGAATGGGGCACACCATGGTCAGATCTCTATGCAATGTAAGAATCGTTTGAGTCTATTCGAGGCAATTAGGGTAGTTCATTTCACTATTATTCTGTTCACTATAATGAAATAAAATTTATACACTCGATTAATGTTCCGAATGAATGGGAAGTACTCGTGTGGACAGGACCGACCTTAGAGTAGTCAGCGCCATGCTGCAAAGTTCTTTTATAGCGTCCCCTTATATTTTTTTAAAGACAACAGTGACTAAATTTCGGGTGATAAAAATAATCAAAATTTTAAAAACAGCATACATTTCATTTAAAAAAATAATCTTGTAACGCGATGTGCATCACTTGCATTGTGCCTAGGGTTGCTAATTTTTTCTGAGACAATCCCTGGACATATTGCCTGAACGATCCAGGCCAATCCTGAACGGTTGGAAACCCTAATTGTGCCTTGGGTCGGCCCTGCGTATGTCTTCCATAATTGCAAAGTCAGAAATTAATCAGTCTGGCAGCTCTGATATCATCGATATTTAACTCGACTTTCTTGGAAAACCTGAATCTCGAATGAACAATTTCTATTCTAATTTCCAGCATAGTTCTTTTCAGAAAATTGACAACGTTTTGTTTCTGCTCCAAAGTGATTACCAAATAGATTTGCCTCGCGCTCCAACAGCATTAGTTTATAGCGAAGAATAATGAAATTGTAGCAGTAATTTCGATGGTAGAATTTTTACGGACAGACAGGCCTGCGGCCGGGGGAACATCAAGCCACATTTCTCGGGTTGTCTGACGATCGCAGGAGGATGCAACGTCGCGGGCATTCAGACCAATCCGCCGAAAACCAACGAGGGTGGCGTTTCCTACGTTCTCTTGCATCGTGGTATCCCCGCGCATACGTAAGTGCCTCCTCAGGGCTGTTGTTCAAACGCGGAACAACGCAGAAACACGGCCCGGAGCTTACCGAGGATTAATGTCACCGCTAAGCACGGTCCACTCGATAACAGAAAACAGCATAAGCAGCGATAATGCACCCTTTGGAGAGCGGGCCGGATTCTCGCCATGTCGCCTTCCGCTATTTTCGGAATAGCCCTCGACTGTCGGAGCCGGATGCAGCAAACTCCGGGAAGCATTCTGGTTATCAACTTTCGAAAACACAAACTGATCTCGCCTTTGAGTACAACTGCATGGGTGCGCGTTCTTAATTTTTCGCATTCGATCAGCAGGAATCGTTGTAACACATTTTTTCTGGAACATATGAAACGATAACTCGCGGAATTTTGATTTCTTTCGCTTGGAAAAAATAGTGCACGTGCTTCAAGTATTCTCTGAAGTGTGTGCAAATTTTTAATGCGATCGGTTCAGCAGTTCTTCTGGAGAAAATTCCCAAAGATCAAAACACCCCTGGCTGACACTAGAACTACGTCGAGATCCGTCCGAGTTTCGGATTGTTCGAGACCACGATTACCGAAAATAAAAAATGTTTTCGTTCGAATGCACAGCGCGATAATAAAATCCTCGGAAATCTGAACACGTTAAACTATTGTTTAGTTAGACTAGATTAAAATTAAGACATTTTAGTGATTTGAAAATAATACAACAGTATATCTAGATTCTTCAAACAGACCATTTCGATGTGCTCAGTTTTCTCACAAATCCATAAAATCCGAATTATGACTATAAAGCCGTGTACACGAGTTTTGCAGCGCGCTCGGTGGTGCTAGCGTTAATTGGTGGATGTTTTGGCGACCGACGGTCTCGGGGAAAGTCCTCCCATAGCGTTTCAGGCCAGTTAGGGTGAACTCTCTGCCGCTTTGCATGGTCAGAGGGGGAGGGGGGTCCAGGTTCTCACGTTCGCGTGCAGCCGAGGGTAAAATAGTCGGCGGAGCGGAGAGGGCGGTTTGCAAATAAGAAATGCAAAAGCTGGGAAGCCCGGGTCCGGGGCCGAACGAGAGCGGGCGAAACCACCTTAAATACAGGTCACGCGTGTTTTGGTCTGCCGTTTTCTTTTCCCTCCTTGCGCGCGTCCTTCTCGTTGCAATCCTCCTTTTTTCTCTCTCTCGCTCTATCTCTCAGCTCTCCGATGCCGTGTTTACCTGCTGTCCGCGTACAAAAGTCATCGTTAGAAGGATTCCTCTTCTGGATGGGAACGCGGCAGCGTCGTAACTTCCACTCGGCCGCAGAACCCAATCGCGTAATTATCGGCCCCGATTTTTATCGGGTCCGCGCACGTCAGATCCCCGAATCCCGGAGGAACGATTGTTTTTATTCAATTCGATGCTCTCTCTCTCTCTTTCTCTCTCTCTCTTTCGGTCTCTCTCTCTCTCTCTCTCTCTCTCTTGACGATCAATGCAAACGCGAATTTTTAATTCATATTTTCTGAATAATTATTTGCTGTACCAATTAGGTCGTGGCTCTGCATTTTATTATAATTGTTAACCCTTATGTCAATAACTAAAATTTCTACGATACTCATCGATTCTACTTTACAGTTTGAATGCATATTTTTTATTCGATCATATCTAGGTTAATCTATAACGATTCAAGAACATTAACCAGAAACCCTTTGAAATAATCGTCTTGAAAATCGAGAAGGTCAGAAATGCGTGTTCCGTCCCGTCCGGGCCAAGTTCTGATAAAACAGCCGACAAACACGAAGAATCATCGCGGGTTCCCGTTTCGTAACAGCGTGCACCGTGTTCTTGCGTAACGATGACAGCATTATGCCGGTGTCAGCGGCAGCAACGATGATTAATCGATCGCCGGTCACAAATATCCCGGATTCCGTGACTCGACAGGGCTACCGGCGGCTACAAGAAGAGGAAGTCGATGAATAACACCTCGGCCACCGTAATATTCGGGGGACAAAGCCCCGTGGAAGCCTCCGGGCGTCCATTAATAAAAATCATACGATCGTTAGAGCGAAAATATTTACAGCGATCGGACACTGTCGGCGTTCCTTCTTCTTACTCCCATGTAGATTGGAACGATTGTAGAGCTTGCTAGTTAAGGCTCACAGAATGCTCGAGCATAATCATGCTAGTTGGGAAATCGTGCTGTTGGACAGGGCTGAACAGGTGTCCGCTGAAGTCGAGTCAAAAATATTTTTCGGTTCGCATGTTCAGCGTGCTCGAATTATTATCAGCAGATGTTTAAGCAGTTTCAAATATTTTAAACAAATTTTAAGAAAGCGGGAACCGATATAAAATCTTATTTTCACCGGCGGTAGCCACTATAAATCAAAAATGACTAAAATACGTAGTAAATTCTGTCGTGTTTTATAATTTAGCATTTATTGAACATTTTCATGAGACGCAGTCTAATTATCGGACTCTGTAATTACTATTCTATATGTATAACTGTTACCATTTGTATCATCAGTTCAAACTCGTTTAATAATATTCCATCGTCTACAGTGGGATTTAAAGAACAAAATTTTGTACTTGCACTATCTTATGATTAGCCCAATTTGATTTTTCAAGTATCGAACGAACGATTTAATTCTTGATACAGAGTTGGATCGTTTTAAATAAATTGTTACGGTATCTATGCGCCGTCCTCCAGTTTTTTTCCAGTAGAAAATGGCTGGGACGAGAGTCGTGAATAAAACGTCGACAGGGAGATTGGAGATTTAATCGTCGAACGGTGAGTCTCCAGTTCTTTTCTGCTGTCGAGCCCCGAAAAACGGGTCCACCTGGGAATTTCTCAAGATGAAATTGATTCGTATACGCGAGAGAAGCGTTTCGCGGCGCGCGGCGCTGCGCTGCGCGGCGATGTCCGTAGGTATGGCCGTTCGCCGTGGCATCATTCATCTCGCTGCTATACTATTAGTACAGTTATTTATGGTGAAAAAGTGTATAGATCGGCCGACACCTATTATGTATCGGATCCGACGGCGTCCCGCCGGTGATTTATGCCGGCCTGCAAATTGCCGCTTGTCCTTTGTGAGAGCCAGCAAAGCGACCCTGATTAAATCCGACCCGCGGCCGTGGTTTAACGACGTTTAGGACAAAATCCTCCGAAGAAAATCGACCTACTGTAGACGATCCTATCGCGCGAGCCTCTTCGAAACACTCAATTGTCTTTTAATTAATTTCTCTGCTCGCGTACGAGAGGAAATTCATTAAAATTCTAGTCTGCTTTTTCAAGTTTCCCCGCATTAATCCGAACACGCTGTATAAGCATCCGTCAACATGGCAGATCAATTGTGTATAGCTTATAAATACGTAACTAAAATTGGTCATTTTCGTAAACAATTACAGGGTAGAAGTTGCAATAATTACGACGATATCGGAAGATCGAATTACATTCCGCGCAATTGTCCGATATAAATTAACTTCTAATGAGTTTGCCAACTATTTATTTGAGCCACGGACGAAACCCTTCGAAAATAAACGTATTCACATACGTTCGACCGCACGACCCGCGTTCACCTCTATTTCTATTCACTCGGTCTATCGCTTTGACCCGTTAAATAAATCCACTACGGTGAACCCGCCAAAATTCGCTGCATAGTGTGCTTCCATCGCGGTCAAACGTTCCGAGTAATTATCGAAATTACTGGGTCCGATTTTATCCCGCTGTATTATACAATAATGAATGCTAAACTTCGGTAACTGCAGTCGTGCGGATCACATGGAATTTAAATGTTGGAAAAGTGCGCTAGATATCAAGCCCATTGTGCTGTGAACTTCAGTAACTTCGGTCGCATAGATCACGAGAATATTGGACACGTGTGGATTTTTATGTACAAGAATGTTCAGTGTTCAATGATCAAGGATGTTGCATTCCAATGTTCATTGTTGAAGGATCATCAATTTCAATATTCAATTACCAATGTTCGTGGATGCACAATGACAATATTCAATTATCAATGTTCGAGGATGTATAATTCCAATGTTTCATGTTCAAGGATGTTGAATTTCAATGCTGAATATTCTGGGATGTTCACGTTCATTGGTGTTTAATGTTCAACGATGTTCAATATGAAACAACCAATGTTCGAGGATGTAAAATTTCAATGTTCACGAATGTATCATATCAATGTTCAATGTTCAACATTTAAGGACGTCCAACTTCAATGTTCAAGAATGACCAACTTAAGTGTTCAATGTCGAAGGGTCTACCAGACCATTCAAATTCAAAGTAAAACTCAAAGAATAAATTTTTAACCGAAAACTTGCACTACCTAAACACTAAACCTAATACAACAAGCAGCGACCAAGCTACTGCAGCTTCTCTGCACTTCCAGTAAAAGCATCAGCTGAAAAGCTACCGAAACAATTCCGCGCCTGAAACAACTCAACTCGATTTCTCCCTGTTCGATATTCCCGTCAAAAGGAACAACCGCGCACGCAAAACTTCCACACGAAAACGCGCAGCTAAAAATCAAAGTCTCGAAGACAGCAATTACCGCGCAGCATAACGCGGCGATCCCAATCTGCAACATTGTATCTCTCCGGTCGATCCTTGGTACTTCATTAATCAATCTCGGAGATACCGAGGGAACACTTCGCGTCACTTGTATAGCAAAAACCTGTGGTCCGAGGATCGTTAACAAGTCCGACCGCGAGATCCGAGAGTCCAGCGGCGTCGGATCCTCTACTTGTCGTTGTCGTCGAGGAACTTGAAGTGGAAGGTGGGATACCGTCGGAGCCGGAGCAGCTCGTGCTCGGTCTGCAGCTCGAGCAGCTCCGCGTAATTATCCTGAAGCTTCTTGATCAGATCGGCTCGCCTCATCACCATCCTGATCGTGGTCTTCGTGTGCTGGCGCTGCCTCGCCTCGCCGATACGATCGCGGCGCAACTCCATGTCGCACCTCGACACGTTCAGATCGAAGATCCGCTGATCGAGTTCCTCGTTCTTGCTCCTGGTGATCGCGATTTCCTTCTGGATCGAGGCCAGCCGAGCTCTGTGGTTCTCGATCATCCTCTCGCAACGGGCCTTCGCCTCGTCGATGTCCACGTTCATAATCGCCAAGGTCTTGTTGTCCGGTAGACCTCTGGCTTTTCGCTTCAGATATTGCTGCATCTCCTTCGTTACAGTCACGGCCTCGAGGAAATGCAAGTCCTCCTGCAGGTCGGTGAGTTGCTTTTTCCGACAACCGTGGACCCATTCCTTTAGGAGGATACCTGGAATAGGGGATGGGGTGTGTTGAGTGAACTCCTGATCGAGCTACTTCGAAACTTGCACGTGGTGTGCCGACTAATTTGCAATACTATGTTCGAAGGACTACTTCCCTCAATGGGAAGAATAATTAATTGTGGACTGCGAGAGACTCGACTGTCTGTACAATGACTACGAAACTAAAGAATTTGCTAGCTTGACAGTCGAAGAGAATCTCTGCCCGGAGCTCGCAGGACCAGGATGAAGGAAAGCTGATTTTTCCCTCTCCTTTACAACCTTCAACGGGTGAGGGTGTCGTTGGAAAAAGGGAAAATACAAAGAATGATTGTCTAAAGATCTGGCCCATGAGTGGGCCCCGGAAAATAACTAAGATATGTCCAGAAACAAGGGTTCCTTGTTCTGGACCAAATCGCTATAGAATATATCCTAAACAGGGTAATAGGGTTGAATGTTGGAGGTCGGTGTTCAGTGATATTCAATGACGTCCAGTGATGTTGAGGGGTGTTGAGTGATGTTTTGTGAAGTTTAGTGACTTTTAGAGATGTTTAGTGATATTTAGTGGTCTTCAGTGATGTTCAGTGATGTTAATAAGTGTGAGTTCAGTAATGTCGAGTAAAAACTCAATACCCCGAAACTCACCTCGTTTGAAGTCCAACAGTCTCGACAGAGCCTCCAGCTTGCACTTGCCAGCCTCCTCTATCAAATGATTCACCCCCAGTATCTCATCCCGAGTGACCAGCACAACGTTCATAGAGTCCTCAACGTCACAGGTTAAATCGACCTCTACTTGTCCCATGTTCATCACGAACTGCATCTCGATATCTAACTCAGCTGTCGTCCTCTGTCGTCTATTCTCTCCGAGATTCTCCTTCGTTTGTTCAACGTCGGCCATGCACTTCTCGATCTTCCTGTTGAACTCTTCCATCACCTTCTCGGTGTCAGCGATCTCAGCTTCCTTCGTCTTGATCTTCAACTCTGACTCTATCTTGTGTCTCCTCAGTTTGACTAAATGCTCCCAATGGGAAAACTCCAAGGTCACCGGGAGGACATTGGGCCGGACGTCCAGGTGGTCCAGGGCTCTGAGGTACTCTTTAGCATCGGATGGGAGATACACGGTTCTGGCCTTGCTGGTCACGTGAGCTGTTAGGTCTGCAAGCTCGGAGGAACTTAGGTGTCTCAGATTGACTCTAGGTCGACGCTTATATTGATGTTCAAGCAGTTCAAGGTGGAACTTGTTAATCGACGAGAACTCGCTCTTGAACCTTTTCGTCAGTGTCTTCTCGCGGTTCATCAACGTCTCGTTCTGCACCGTCAGTTCGTGGTGCAGGATCGCGAAAATTTCCAAGTTGCTGCGCAGACTGCTCTCGTATTTCTGTTTCTCGGCGAGCTGCCGCTTGATGCCCTCTTCCTCGCGCAGCGACAGAATCCGACGATAGTTTCGCAGGCATCCACGGACGTATCGCAGGTGCATCTGGTTTATGGCCGACTCGATCTGCATCTTCAGCTGTGGGGTGCAATTCGATTTTGTTGACAGCGGTACGCATTAAACTGAGGACGAACATGGAAATTTGCTAGGAGATCAGCAGATTATGGGATCGCAACGATGTGAAAAGTTACTTAGGATAATTACGTAGAACAGATCGTCGAGTTTCTTATTGAATCTGTCGATCCCGTCCTGCAACAGTCCCATGACCTTGCTGTACTCCGCCTCCAGCATCCTGCGGTACCTCTCCCGTTCCTCCGTCAGGAACTGCACGTCTTTCTCGTATTTCTTCACCGCGAGTATGTCGTCCTCGTTGTAGTCTTCCGGTGTCTTCTCGAGCATGCAGGCGGGCTTGGGAACGTCTATCTTGATGACGTCCTCCCATCGAACCTCCAGCACGCCGTCCATCATCGTCATCAAGGCGCGTTCGCGAAAATCATCGGCCAGCAACAACAGCCTGATCCGCTCGGCCTCGGCCGCTTGCTTGTCTAGGAGTTCTTGTTGCGACGGTGAAACGTACGGTCTCGCCTTCACTTCGTGATCGAACACCTTGACAACGCCTTCTGGGCTCTCCTACGCAGAGAAACGAAGATTACCGGGACCCACGATCCAACCGAAGACAATGTGTCCGATGTTCAATCGCTGAACTTCTCCCAGCGTAGTATTGGAAATGAAGTACATCGAAATGATAGATAGAGATTGTTCAAGTATCAATTCTGCGTGACGATGTGATCTTATCAATAATTCGTAATTTATACATAGTGATTTACCATATACGTGTATATCCGAAATACTAACCTGCCAATGCCAAGTAGGATCGACAGGTATGTAAGACACTCTTCCACCGAACATGGTCTGCAGCTCGGAATTGATATAACATATCCTCTCAATCCTTTCTCTGATCACATTCATCTCCCTCTCTTTCAGTGTGTACACCTGCTCGAACACCGTATTAAAGTAATCCCGAATTTTCGCACAATCGTGCAACAAGAACCGATTGTTCAGCATCGCGTGATCGAATCCGTACGACTCGAATTGAGAATAACTGGACGACTGCTCTATAAACCGGTGTGCAATTGTTCCTACAGAATAAACAAAAAACGTGATATTTTATTAGTATAAACACTGTTTATACTACAATCCTTCAATATGAAAAATACTTGGATATTATTTCTTTGAGATTAATGCTTTAACCCTTTGCACTCGAAGCTATTTTAACTTGAAAATTAAACATTTCTTCCAACCTAGGATAATTCCATTCTATATTATTTTGCTTCATTTTATAGATATGAAATTGATATAATACCTCATGCAATACTTAAATGTTTGGTAATTGATTAGATAACAACTTATTTAATGATATGAACAATATTCTGAACAATGTTACAGCAATTTTTAGTAGTGACTCTGAGTCGCCACTCGAGTGCTAAGGGTTAATATTACTCAGACCTACAGGAATTGTAACTAACATTAAAACGAGTTCAGAGACCTGTTACACTGTGACTTTGAGATAATCTTGAGATGACTTAGAATGCAAAAGTTTTAGTTCTACCAACCTAGAGATTAAGACAGAAAAGTGATTTAAATTAATTATTAAGACTGTCATGCTGATAAAATTATAGAGATCTAATGATGACAACAATACTGATACAATAGCACAAAACTGCGTCATTATTGGATCTAGTTAATAAACCTGTTAGTTTGACAATGTTACTCTCACTTTGAACATGCAGTCAAATTTCGTATAGACAAGCTTTTGGAATCAAGGTTATCTCAAGGTCGCACGCAATAATAGGTCTTTTAATTAATCCTGACGTTAGCTACAGCTCCACCAAATCCAAAATGAACGATTCCACACGAAAATAAACGAAACATCCTCGACTAACCGCCGACAAAGAATTTTTCAAAATTTTGAAAAATCCTCACCATCCAGAGCCCTCTGCTTAGCCAGCTCCTCCTCGGAGATCCCCTTCTCCTCTTCCTCCTCCTCCAGCAACAGATCCATCTTGATGTCCCCCTCATGGTGCAGCGTCATGCACTTGTTAACCTCCATCTCTAGCTCCTCGGCAGTGTACACCTGCCACGGATGAAAAGTACTCTCTTCGATGATCATGTGCACGCTGTCCTTCGAAAACTGCGCGTACTGCAGCAGTTCCTTGGTCCTCGGATCCTCGGCAACCGAAGGATAATTCACGACCATTCTATTGCCAAAGATGGCGGTCACGGCCTTGCCCACCACCTCCTGAGGATCCCAAAAAGTCTCCCTCAGCCAATTCGACACCCTCTTCGTCTCGCGGATGTTATGCTCGAACTCCAGACGAACATCCTCGCACTGATTGCGACTGGCTTTCAATTTTTGGTCGCGTCCAGTTCGGTCCAGGTCGAACGCCGACACCGGAAGTCTCTCGATCTCGGGACAGGTCTCGTTGGCGTCCAACAGAGCCTTCACCTTCGCCTTCAGCACCTCGAAGTCCTTCAAAATCTGTGCCCTCTCGTCCTCGCTCGAAGCCATTTCCTTTTGCAACTGGACTTCCTTCCTCCACTCGGACCATGTCTTGCCCTCGCTCTCTTCCGAGTCGGGGAACTGTTGCGTGGTACCCGAAAGCATTTCCAGGATCTCTCCGCTCAAGTTCGAGTAGTCCGACTGGATCTTCTTACGGTTCTTGTCGTAGAGAGTGTAGTCCACGCGATGGAGAGCCGGCTCGACGTTCGTAGCATTCGGTGATGGACTATCCTGCGCTGGAGAAAGAAGGAGGCACGAGATTTATCGCAAGCTGAACGTTTTTCCTCTTTGTATCCCCATAGTCTCGCCTAGCCCAGAAAGAAGGCCTATTTTTCTTTTTTTATAATTTAGAGAGATGGGAAAAAATACGTTTACGCGCCAGCCCCCGGCAATAACCCGAGTGTGGGACTTGGGGCACAGATGGTCGGTGCCACCCACTATACACTAACAAGACCCATCTCGGGGGACTTGCAACCCGCTCAAGTCCGACTCGGTGTATCATGCACGCAGGGTCCTATAGCAATCATGGCGATCATCCACCGAGAGTACCTGCCACTGAAGGGCTTACTGATTTCCGAAAGCCCAGAAAGTAAGCCTGTGAACGCTAAACAACGAACCTGTTTCATGGCGACCAGGGAGCCGTCGTACCCCAAAACAACCACCAGATCTCCAGCTCTGTTGACAATAGCCTTCACACAGCCGAAGTCCGATCTATGGTGCGACATGAAACACGCAACCACTTTCCTCAGCGTCTTGTCCCTCACATAAACCAAACCGTCGAAGGCGGTGGTGGTTAACCACTGTCTGTCGACGAACAAATTCGCCAGTTTAACATGGTGACCAGTCAATAAACCATCCACCAGGGCGACACTCTTGAAATCCAGAATCCTCTGAACCCGCAGCTGCCGTGACAAATACGGTGTTCCTATGAGCGTCATCGGGTTCGAGGGATGATACCATAAGTTGCGATAGACTCCGGGCAGATCCAAGGTCTCTGTAAATTCATGGATGAGGTTTTTGTCCTCAGGAACGACGTACACTTTCAGCCGCTGGCCTGCGGTCTGATGTTTCGTTTCGCCGATCAGCAACAGGACCGTCAATCTCTTGGATCCTTCGTAGATCAACGCGTCGCTGATTCTTCGACGGGGTTGCACTAAAGCTTGCACTGTGTAGGCTTTCTCTGGACGGAGGCTGACGCAGTAGCAATTGCCGTGAACAGTCTCTGCTGCTATCAGGGACCTGTGTTTTGTTGCAAACAACGATGAAATGATTTATTACGAAGGATTTAATTTATTTTCACGTCACCTTCCACTATGGGAGAACCGGATCAGATCCAGAGCCCTCTTCTGCAGCTGCAGGTGCGCAATGATCTTCGGTTCCTCAGGATCAAGGAAGCTAACGAAAATCAGTCGGCCTTGCTGCGTTCCCAGGACGACCATCGGATAATCTGGATGCGACGCCTGGCAAGTGATCTCGCTCTGAATCTCCGGATCAACGATGGACACCTGAGTGCCGCTGTAGCTCTCGAGCACGATCAACTCCTTCGAATTATCCGACCCGACCACATGATGACACCAAGGATAAACGAAGTCCATGAATTTAAAACTGGCGCCGTAATCCAGAACGTCTTTCACTGTGGGAGAGTCTATGCCTTGCGACAGATCGATCTGCATCAGATACCCCTCGAACGTGTGATAGAAACACCAGTCGTCCCTGATCGGGTGAGTTATCAGGATGCACGGGTTCGTCTCCAGCTTCACGTACCACACTTTGTGCCATTTGTGCGACTTCGGGTTCTTCGAGAAGTATCGAATTTGGCAGAAGGTGGTGCGCAGGATGATGCCACCGTTGAACCAGTTGACGATCGGCACCTCGTATTCCGTGCAAATGCCGCACCGTTGGGAAAGGATGATGCGGTGGACGACGGTGCCGTCGTAGTTGCTCAGGTACACGTGACCCTCCATGTCTGTGACGGCTAGGAGAGGGTCATGGGTGGTGGGACACCAGTCTACCCAGAGGATTCGATTCTTGTTTGGCAGGCGTATCTCGTGGTCTGAGGATAAAGGATGGATTTTGGGATTTCCGGTTAGCCAACATTGGGTCACATTTGACCCGTATTTCTTACATGGCGGATTCGTCGCGTGTGTGCTGAGGAAATGCGGTGAGTTTTGACAATTGATGGTGGGAATGAATTTTTGGCGAAATATGGGGGTTGAAGTCGTTGAAAGAATAAATTGATTTAACACTAAATCTACCAAGCACTGAAAGCGATACAAATGTTTTAACTTATACACATGACAAGGCTCTATTTCGGTAGATTTTGTGCAATTTTTTATTTTAATATATGTATGCTATTAAAAAATTTATCGAATCAATTTCCATGTAAGTAACTTCATCATTTGAATAATGGTAAAATGAAAAATATAAAGTCGGTCATTTGACCGACAGTGGTAGGTTTGGTATTTGTTCTCCCTTGACTATCAGACACTGAACCATTTCTGTGGACATTTAAACTGAACATCTTGCAGGCCCAGATAGTGAACACGTCGGCAAATATTAATCCATCCCATATTTTCAATAATTTATTCCTTTCCTCCACATAAATGTAAATCTACGTTACCTTGAAGAATGACAGTCTTCCCGGCAATGTCCAGCTCCCAAGTATACAATTTCCCACAGCTCCTGCCCATCTGAGCAACAACGTTCGGTCCCACCTGAGTGATCCTCAGGATCTGTCCAATTTCATCGTATATACAAGTGTTCACTCTAGCAATCCTCTCTCCAGTCCTCCAAGCCCAGACGATCATAGGAAAATTAGGGTACCATCCAACGGACACCATATGGTCCCGAGCAGTGAACGCGGTGGACAAATACTTGTTCCTAGTGCCGCCTATGCACTCGGAAATCAGCGTCATCGAAGGATAAGAATAAATCAGTATTTTCGGTTGGTTCACTTTCTCGGCGAAGCAGAAGATCGGCAATGTGGAATGACCCGACAGACAATTCGCACCCTCGCCCACTTCGGTGTTGTAACACCATCGAATCGTCTCTTTGCGCTGCACCACGTGGTAGAACATAATGTGCACCCCCGTGCACCATGCGATCACGTCTTTGCCCACGAAGACCATGTCCTCGATGCTGCCTCCTCGGAGCCAGTAAGGCCTCCAGCCATCTTTCTGCATTTTCGGATAGTTGATTTTTCAATGGACTTCGCGTTCGGACCTTGATAATGATTATGACAGCTCCGGGAGAAGGTAACCTCAACAATTTTTATCTTCAAACAATTGATAAAATCGATAGAGTGCCTTGGAATATCGAATATCGTGCTTAGGTGAGTAGGTTGTTCCATGTGAAACGTCTGATTTTCAAATGGAAATTTTATGAAGCATTTTCTCACAGTCCGCAGGTAATTGTGCAGGGTGTAAAGAAATTATATATCGCGGCTATCATAGGATGATTCTACACCCTCGATTTGGTTGAAATTGAACTAAGGAAGATGGCGTAAAATTAATCTTGACCTTGAATTTAAGGTCAATGGGTCTACAATTCATTGTTGAGTTGCGACTCATGGTTCGACGAGTAAAATAAGATGCAATTTAAAAAAAAATTATTGACCTTTTGACACTAACCGAGCACTAAAGTCGATTAAAATCTTTTAGCTTATGAAAATGACAAGGCTCAATTTATTTAGGTTTTGTGCAATTTTTATCCTAATGTGTGCTTGGATAAAAAACATTTATCGAATCAATTTCCACGTAAGCAACTTCATCGTTTCAATAATTGTAAAATGAAAAACCGGTCGTTTGACCGGCAGTGGTAGGTTTAGTGTTAGAATTCGAGGTCAAGGTCAATTTTGCGGCAATTTTCCTTAGTTCAGTGTCAACCGAATCGTGGGTGCAGAATCATCCTACGGTACCGTGTACTTAAATAAATTTTATTTTAACGTCGATCAATGCGATTCTGGTGCATTCTGAAAAATGCCGAAAGGGTAATGGCGGAGCAAGAGGCTGACACGAAGGTCATCAGAGGCGAAAGCGAGCGCAGTTTCCGCACGAATGAAAGCGCGATGCGAATCGTCGGGCAACGCGGTGATAAATCGCGGAACAGTACCAAAGATGGCGGTGGTATCAACCACGATATTCAGTAGCCCCACCGACGCGCGTCGTCGGCTGGTTGCCCAATTTAAGAGGTATTCAAGGCGACACAAAGGGGGTCCGGTGGCTCATACGTCATCGTGGCAACTCTATGGTCCACTGTCGGCTTTGTCCGTGCATCGGCCGACGATAGATCCGTGACCATTTATGCCGCGTCCCCCTTTTTCGGCTCGTATTCGTCGCTCTGCCACCAGCGAGATACGCTCGCGAATGCTAATCGACGGTACCGACTCGCAACAAGCTTGCATCGTGTGTGGTCCGTCGTTGCGAACGCGGCCAAGCTGCCTTTTGACCCCTGCACCACTGGCTTCGGGTCCGTTTTGACCCGGAGTTCCTGGACGTTCCATTTAAATTTTTTGTGCCTTATTTTGGCTCGTAAGCGGCAATCAACAGTTTTTAGATTAAATCGCTTAGAAATAAGATGTCTACTGAAAAATTATGATTAGTAGTACTAGTAAAAATTGATTTCCTGGTACAGTTAGGGACAAAATTATGTGGACGTCCTTCAATGACTAATAAATTTTTTAAAATTGCACCAAACTGCTTCAGTTCTTTCGAGATATTGGAAGAATAATTAGGTAATCTGTAAAAAAAGTTTTTTGAAACTATTAGCGGGGCCGAAAATCTTAAATACTAATCAACAAAGTAATTTCCATCATTTTCTAACACTTTTTGCCAGCGTAAAGACAGTTGTTCGATTCCCTTTTCAAAAAAGTCCTTCGACATAAACTAACTATGAATGAGATCATCGAAGAAATTTTTATCCCCCTAATACTATGGCTCGGAATTTCGAAGAAGAGAGTGAATGTCACGATTTTCAACTTTTTCATCTGATAATGAAAATTTCAAATATGCCTTTCGTAGTTACGTAGTTACGGATAGTTCAACGCGTCACATAATTTTTGTTGAAACTGCTATTGCTCGAAATTCCGATGAAAAGAGTAAACGATTTTCAACTGTTTTACTGTGCCTATTACCAACATTTAGAATATGTTTTTTGTAGTTAAGGATGTCCGCTTAATTTCGTGTCTGACTGACCAACGCCAGCACTCGATGATAACGTTCGACGAGGTTCTACCGTACATTGGAAATCGAGCAGGAACTTTCGCAATCATCCAATGATTTCGCGGAGCAGGATTTCAGACTCCTCCCAAAGTATCAGCCACCGCCATTGGCCGACCGCCATTAAGATTGTCCTCGGCGCGGGTCGAAATCGCGAAGGAAGGGTAGTTTCCCACGCGGGTCGCGGGTACGTCGATAGGGATCGGTCGTATGGCGTCGGGTTATGCAAATACGAGTCCCAGCGGGCGTCAATTTAATGGCGAGGCCACAGGTTCGGCCAACGGACATGAAGGACCCCGAGAGCATCAGGAAAGGACGACCGGTGCTGCGCGTTCGCTCGCTTCGGTAGTGATGGACGTTCGATCGTCGATTTATGAGCCTCCGCACACCACCGGTCCCGATACGTATACCTACGTATACATATGTACAGAGAGAGAGAGACAGAGAAAGCTTCATTGTAATTACCGATCGCGTTCGCCCGATCATTTCCAAGACTCCCCGATTTAATTGATTCGTGGGCTCCGTAAATTGAAAACGGAATGAAACGGCCGGCAGCTCGCTAAACAGCGTTCACTAAAATGTTTAACCTTATGTGCTCGCAAATCGAACCCGCGACTCTGCGGCGCCACTGGAAACCATCACGACTGTAATTCAATGCGATTTCTATATTATCAAATTTCTGCGTTTATCGAGATAATAATTCAATTGAGAACACTCGTGACCGGCCACTCCAGTTTTTCGTACACATCATTTGGGGTGCTATGTTGGTGGAAATCAAATCTCAATTTGATTGTAACGGATAGATTGCTAATCGTAATTTTTGACATTACATAATTTTCATTATTTTAATTATGATTAATTTTTTTTTTGGTACAAACGACTGGCGCTTTCCTGATTAAAATGAGTCCAAACACGGTACTATTTGCATCGTTTAATTGACTGTCTGTTTAATTCACGGTTCTGTGGAACCTCGATTGTCCGAACCGATATTTAGATTATCCATCAAGATCTTCGCATACAACATGATCTATTGTACAAAATGGAATCCAGCACTGTAGCTACGTAACTGCTCTATTGACCGAATCTTGATGTCCCATTAGAGAGGTTTATCGTGATCGGAACTAACAATCATGCACTCAATTCAATCAGAAAAATATCACGTTGGAAGGTGTCGCACTCATATTGCAAATATAAAAGAAATTTTGTTAATGTTTTAGCAATGCCTCGCCCATGTGCACTACTGTTTAAAAGAAAGAAGCACCCAGTATAATTATAAGATACAATGACAAACAATATTTTTATGCAGATATTGTACTGTGCAGTGATTGATTTATTCCACTTAAAGTACTAGATAATCCACGATAATACATATTCTCAGAAATATTCAATTAACCAGCGAAATTTACCGTGTTCTTATTCGATCTTTTTACGCTTTTTTATTAAATACGGTCGGGTGCCACTTTCATTTGCACAGTAGCGTATCTAATCACTACACTGCGGATGTTCATGCAATTTTCAATTTTTCTATTGACATTTTAAGAAAGTAGAATCATGTCCAATGTAATTTTCAGCGGCAGTAACTTTCGTGGATTTGCAACGTTATTTGTAAATAAAAATCATACTAAATTCTGTGGAATTTCAGATTTTTCGAAAATTTTCGGAAGCCATAAACGCATAAATATCCGCAGTCTACTAATCACTAATCGTATTGTCGAGCTTCTATACATCTGAATTGTTGAGACAAAAATCCTCAACAGATAACAGAGATTAGTAGATTCTGTTTGAAGTCTTCACCGCGGGTGATCGCTCGAAGTCGCGTCGCAAGGGGTCGAAACGAGGCGTCGATTGTTTGTCGGAGCTGCGCGTTACGATATCGGAGTTCGAACTGTATTTACGGCCCTAGTCCGGGGAGTTCATCGCTGACGTTGAAGCATCCGCTTTGGTAGTCAGCCGGGTCTGGGCCAGGTCGTCGGGCAGAGGGAGCAAAAGGAGGGAGAAGGAGGTTGGCAGGCATCTGCGGGCAGTATATCACGTCGCAAGGATAAGTTTTTGATCGGTCCTCGGTATACGGATGACTCCCTGCTGCTTGACCTCATCACGCCACGCTATGGGGGTCTTTATAAACCACCATCGACTGCGCGTATCCTAATCACCTTTTGTCTTAAGCCTGCCAAACGCCTCTTCCTAGTTCCATCGGCTCCCGGCGGAACATCCGCGAGACAACGCTGTCTCCTTCGAACGTCAGCGACAAACTCGCGTGGTAAACGATGGGCAAAGTGTCGTCCACATAGGACAACCCAACAGCCGTACGCCACCCAACAGAAACCCCGAAGACAAAGAATCTGCGTAGGGGCATGGTCCGAAAGAAGGTTGCTCCAATTCGGTGGTCCCACGTTCCCGGTTCTCACGGGCTCGAAAACCGAACCCCGGCGTCCCGTGAGAGACTCCGGCAACTTTTGGTCCCGGCTCCGGCAATCCAGTTGGTTTCGTGCTCTATGGTGGCGCGTCGGGCTCGCAACAAGCATCCGTGGGCCGGGTCGTGGGCCCTTTCCAGAGGACCGTTGCGTCGGTTGGCGTGATACCAATTTTCGACAACGACCACCTCGGCCGCTATCACGGGTCGTCCGGTGTGCTCAGGTGCACAGGACTCTCTCTCTCCCTGTCTCTCTCGGTAGAGAGCAAGTGCGATTCACCGGTTTCTCGTTCGTTTTTTCGACGGACGGCCGTGATTGCCGTGATGTCCGAGAAACGAAGAGAGAGAGAGAGAGAGAGTGTGTGTTCTAAGCTGCCGGCATCCGATGATCGTGGAGGTGGTGTAGTTGGCCGTGGCCGCGCGATGTCGGCGAAGAAACGAGCCACACGAAACCGGCGCGGCGCGCACCGAAAAAAAGGAGCCGAGAGATGATCGAGGGAGCGAGGCGGTCGAGGATCAGCCTGTGGAGCGAGACCAGCCCGAGGAAGGACGAGGATGAACCCTGAGGTGGAAGGATAAAGACGGAGAGCATGAACGTAGATAGAGAGGGAAAGGAAAGCGGAGGATTTCGAAGAGACGGAGGGACGGGGGTGTAGCAGAGAGCAGAGGTTACTTTTAATGTCTCGCGTCACGCAGCCCAAGGCACCGTGAGCCTCGCCTCGTCCTCCTTACTAATTTGGCGCCAATTTCCAAGCAACCTCCCAAGCAAAAACTAACCGAGCCATACACACCGCTTCTATATACATACACTTGCGCGCGGCGTGCACTTCAACCGTGGGCTCTGATTAAATGCTACCCTCCTCCTCCTCCCTTCTATCTTTTCGCTCGCGTCTCCTTCTTCTTCTTCCTCTTCTTCTGCTTCTTCGTCTTCTTCTTAGTCTGTGGTTCTTCGTCCTGGTCGTCGTCGTTGCACGCTTTCTGTCTGTGTAGACGCGTTCCGTTCGGTACTCTCTCGGTTCGATCTCTTTCTCGCCTTCGTTCTCCGTTGCTGTCCGGTCACCACACCGTGTCTTGTGGTTCGTCTTTTTTTTCTTTCTTTCTCTCTTTCTTGCTTCCTCTTCTTCTTCTTCTTTTGCTTTTTCTTTCTTCGAGTTCTTCTTTTTTTCGTTGCTCCTTTCGTCGCTCTCTCCCGCCATTTCTCTACGTTTCGACCCGTGTTCCCACACTCCGTGGACGCGTACCGCACGAGAGAACATCGCCGGCGTGCCCGGGACCATCGGCACGCACGCGCTGCGTGTGCACCGTGGATCATGGATCCTGACGGGATCCAGCGCGGCGACGAATCTCTTATGGCTTCCTCTAATCTTCCGCGGGTTATCCCCGATCTCCGCTTGGCCGATCGGTTCTCACTTCCTCGCCGTTCAGGCTCTGTCGCTCGCTCAACAGCCACACACGACACGGACGCGTTTTATTATCAGATCTTTCAGAGAAATTGAAAATGTTCTGCGTCGATTGCGAAAAACGGGAGGCGAAATCTCTGTTCTTCTTAAACGTTTTTTGTTAAATCGGCAATAATTTAACTGCGGATCTTTGCGCGAGGTAAAAATATTCTGCATCGTTTCTGGGAAGCAGTAGTTAAATAACGATTCATTTCTACCCTTAATATTAAGAAATCTTCATAGCATAAGTGCCAAGTATTTTATTTTTCAACAGATCTCACCTGGAGTTGTTCAGAACATTTGCGACAGTCGAAGGTTAACCCTTTGCAGTCGGAGCTATTTTAACTTTAAAATTAAACATTTCTTCCAACCTAGAACAATTCCATTTTATATTTTTTTTTCTTCATTTTATAGATATTTGGTCACCTCAGGGTTTCAAACCCATTCCACCACCTCTCCCTTTACCAATCCTCAACTATCGCCTAATTTCAAGCGGGACCTACTTTTTATTAAGGTGGGTTCCGAACCACCTATTTTGCATTATTTCAGAGGGCCACTTCCCGGCTTTTTACCGAGCGGTCACCCATCCTAGTGCGTCACACGCCCTACGCCGCTTAACTTCGGTGATGGAACGAGAACCGGTGTTTTCAGCGAGGCAATGGTCGTTGTCATTTTATGGATATAAAATTGATATATCTCATAAAATATTTTGAATAATGGTACAGCAATTTTTAATAACGACTCTGAGTCGCCACTCGAGTGCTAAGGGTTAATATATTAAGATTTCTTCCCTTAAGGAAGAAATTTTCCCTTTTTAAGGATCGATGCAGAATATTTTTATATATTTTAATATCAATATTAATATATTAAGGGGAAAAATGAATTGCTATTTAAGTACTGTTTCCCAAAATCGATGCAGAATATTTTACTTTTGCATAAAGATCCGCAGTCTTACTAGTGCCTATTTAACAATTGTTAAATTGTTAGCTATTTAAGCCTATTTAACAATTGTTAAATTGACAATAATAAGACTGCGGATCTTTATGCAAAAGTTAAATATTCTGCATCGATTTTGGGAAACAGTAGTTAAATAATTGTTTAAGAAGGAAAGAGATTTCGACTCACATTTTTCGTGATTGACGCAGAACATACTCATTTTGCAGTAAGATAGTCGTTTTACGTTGAAAAAAACATAACGATATTCTCAGATTTTTTTATATTTTCCACTGTATCATATCTCGTCTAATTAATGTCTTCGTAAATGCATAAAAATCCGCAGTCTAGTAATAACGCACCGATGTTCTTAAATTCGTTGAACGCTCATTCTCATCATAAATGCATCCTCAATTATTATACATGTACCTGCACACCACCAAAGAAAAGCATGTGAAATTGTCACGCGAGAGTGCGCGAAGGTCAAACGTGATTTTCTCGATTCTAAAAATTTTGCGACATTGGTCTGTGCAATAATGAACTTACGGTTGATTAACGGATGTTGTCCAACGTTCTTCCATACGTTTCCAGGAACGTGGTAATTATTCGCAGATCGAGGTAAAATCGTTTAATCACGTTTACGAGAATGGCCTGCGCGAGGCCGGGTGAAAAGGTCACCGTTCACAGGAGCGAACGTCTCGGCGTGTCGCTTTACTATGAATTACGTTAGATTCTGATATTCACTCAGCAGACTCGTTTTCCAGATTAACCTTTAACTACCTGCACGGGGACGTGTAATTTGACAGCGGTTTGTCTCGCAGCCGGTCGCATCGTGACAGGGAATTCGCGGAGCGAGACAGCATCCACAAATAGCCGTCTTCCCGCTGTCACAGAGTGACGCGAGCGAAACACGTTGCAGTTGCAACGGTCCTGCAACTGCACGCAGCGCGCACTGTCTCTAGCTACCACTACGGGACCGTGTTTGACAAACTGAAACGGTGGAGTCTCTTCAATAACATATTCGAGACATATTGTGGTGAGGTGACAAGAAGGTCCATGGCAGCAGTGTCGCCAAATGAGGGCAGGGACCATAAATTGAGGGGAAAAGTTACCCTCTCTCTAAGGTAGACCGAGGCGAATCGGATCGAAGTAAGAAATAGTCGAAATTTGTTATGCTATCGTGGCAAAAATCGTTTAGGTCGTGCACTCCTCTCTCTACACCTCTTTCAATTGTTTTTTTATTGTTGTACGGTGTACCGTTCAGTGTTGTATCGTACAGATCTAAGATACACAGCTTACAATATCTGATTTAAAATTAAAAGTTAAGATTTAACATCTAAATGTGTTTAATGTTATTAGTTTTCATAGTATCCAAAAATAATATTTGATTTGTTTAGATATTTTATTTACATTAACATTATTATGATGTGGGGCGAATCGGATCACTCTTCATAAATTGAAACAGTTACATAGCTTTGATGAATTTATTATCGCAAAAACAATTTATCAAGAGAGTGACATCGCGTTTAATGCGAGGAAAGATCCATTCATCCACCCGTGGACGATTGGATGTGTGAAGTATGGTGAAGAATCAGCCGTTTCGAGGCACAACATTTTTAGGACAACCTGTATACAGTAATTAGTAATACTCACGACTCATTAGGATTGTTAAAGAAGTAACGAAACTTCCAAATGGCTAGTGCTTCTTCCAATAAGCGTAAACAACTGTACTAGCAGCATTTTAACACGCGGACAATTTTCATCTTGCGTAGGAATCTGCAGTCGAGCAGGCAGAAAAGCTGAAGTAGTTCGGTCCAATGTTGAAATGCGATTCCGATTCGAAGAGAGCGCGAACAATGGCGCCGCGCACCTTACGGGACGGTTAATTTATGTCTGAAATCGACGGCGAAGACGGCGACGTATAGTGATCGGGGGAGCATCGCTATGCCGCGGGCTGACGCCGGAGGACTATCGCGGCCCCTCTGGGACCGGTGAAAAAATTGTTGACCCTTTAGCGAGCCGGGGGCAGAGCGGATAAGCCAGGTAGATATATAAGAAGCAGATGCGTCTGTCATTAATATGAGCCGGCTGAGCTATTAATAACCAGTTAATGAGGCCTCTCGTCCCTCCCCCTCGTGTCGTATCTGCGTGCGTGCGTGCGTGGCTCGTATCACAGCACTGGTAGGGATGGAATATACGTGTATCCGTGAACGTTACCTGTGTACATACCAGTGCACACACGCACACGGAGAACCCCGCTTGCTTGTGTATAACAAGCCATATTGTGTGCGACCAGGGTGTGGGGTACACGAATGTCGGGTCGTCAAAGGGTCCCGGTGAACCTCGTGATTTATAATCCACCATACTACGCCATACCACGCCGTACACTCCCCCGCCACGACGAGCACCCTCGATCAGACCCTCCCAATCGCGGGAAAATTTTCCTTTTCTCTCTGACCCGCCGCCGTTCCACGGTGTCGCGCGTCCACGGTCCAAACTGCTTTCCAACTAATCAATTCGTTCACAAATTTTTTACCATTTCGATTCATCTAACCCTTTAGAAACCACTGTCGCGTCGCGAACACGTTTACAAATTATCATAGCAGCAGTAAACGACCAAGGAACCCTAACCGTCAAAATTTTAGTTTTTTATTATATACCTAAACCGTTTGCACCGAGTTTGCAGTCGAGTCATAAGTTTTATGTTTTCCACATGTTCATTTAAGATCAAGACGATCCTTGGGTTTATTACTCGCTATAACCATTAGTATATTATTTGCGTAGGGGATGCGCTCGGTACCTCCGGATGACCGTTAAAAAGGTCCAAAATTCATTGTTTCCTCTTTCGACCATCTCCCACTTCACTTCCAATAGCATTTTTAGTTTGAAACCCCTCTTTTTCTCAGCAGCCTATCAGCGCTCACGCCCAATCCGAAATAGGTTATAAATAGGAGATGGAAAGGAAAAAAAGTAGTATCTTGTCAATCAGGGAGTCGCAACATTGTAACATCAACACGAATAAACATAGTTACCCTGAGTCAGTCTCGAAGTCACTCCAACAACTTTATACAGTCCACTATTTTTAAATCGAAGTAAGTCGCACGCCGATACATCGACGTGTGAAGCGCGAAGTTTCAATTGTCGACATTAGACAAAAAACGCGCGCGCAACAACCACGAACCTCGGTTCGCATCTGCTCGGTGGACTCGATATTTTAGGCGTGATGTTGGAGTTTATACGAATATTTATTCAGTCAACGACCATTGCTAAAAACACCGGTTCTCGTACGATCACCGAAGTAAAACAGCGTGGGGCGTGGAAGGCGGCTTGGATGGGTGACCGCTCGGTGAAAAGCCGGGAGGTGTCCCTCTTGGGTGCTTTTCACGTGTTGTTGGCAAAATAGGTGGTTCGGAACCCACCTTAATAAACAGTAGGTCCTGGTGAAATTGGAAATTAGGCGATAGTGTGAAGAGTGGTAAAAGGGGGAGAAGTTGGTAAAATGAATTTGAAACCCTGAGGGGACCAAATATCATTACATACATACGAATATTTATTCACAAAGCACGAAAATCTATTGTATTTTACAACGAGAGGTTTGATTGTAATTAAAGTAATACAGTGGCTCCACTCAGTGTTCTCACAATCTTCCGGTTCACATACTGTCTACTATACATATGCTCTCTCTCTTTCCTTGGTACGCTCTACTCTCTGTACGGTTCTATACTCTACACTGTCCAGCACTATTCCGACAACGTTCTCGCTGCTCAATTGGCTTTCTCCCCAATTATCATATAGACATTAGGGTGGACCTTAGTTATACTTGACGACAATTATTTTGCAAGGTACTTTTAGTCTCACCCCCCAGAATTGTGACGAGTGTTGAGAAAATGATCTGGAAAAACTTTAGATTCAATTTTTCAAATTTCAAATTTTCAAGTTTCAAATTTTCAATTCTCATATTTTCAAATGTCAAATTGGATGCGCGTCAGGTTCCCATGATCCAATTCAAAATCATTTTCTCAACAATTATCGCTATTCTGAGGGGTGGGAGTAAAAAAATTTTTTGGTAAGAAAATAAGGTCCACCCTAATAGACATAGAGTCACAAGTTACCTAGATAGTAATCTCTCACACGCTTCGCGCCTAAAACCAATTCCACACGTGATTGATAATTTGACTGAAAAATATTTTTAACTAGTTTTTCATCTGTCCACTCGAACACGCGCGCAGCTACACGCTTAGGAATAGCATTACTGCGGATGTTCACGCAATTTTTAATTCTCGTATGCTAAGAAAGTGGAATTAAGTGAAATCTTATTTTCGGTGGTAGTAGCCATTGTAAATCCGAAATAAATAAGAATCGCACCAAATTCTGTCGAATTTTCTGTTCCAGCGTTTTTTGAGAATTATTGAGTGCCGTAAGCGCGTGAAGATCCGCGGTCTCATTGTTACTATGTAAAAGATAAAATTCATAAAGATGTTATGGCCGTCCTTCTTCCGATGCCCCAAGCAAGTGCTTCGGATTTTACGCAGTCGTGACAAAAATGAGCAGGGTAATTTAAGACAGTAAAAACATTAGAAAAATTGAGAAAACAATGTTATTCTGAACCTATTAAATGTATCAAAAAAGAAATTTCTATTTCAGTCCAGTTCGCTGCGATCCTGCTCCAATAAAATTTTTATTTTCCACAAAGATCCGCTGTCTGCTTATTACGGTTAACCGGTGCACCGTTGCGACGACTTCGAGCGACTACAGCCAGAAAAGTTTCCACGAACGGAATCGTGGATGATCGGGCGTGCGTTGCACGATGATGGTGTTCGAAGGAATCGTTTCGGCAAGGGGCAGCCCGATGATTCGGTTGCTCGCCGGAGCAGCTGCGTTTCGTTAAGTTGCATGTCCGTGGGCTTAGATTATAGATGCGTCCTGCGGGTGATCACAGACAAAACGTTTAAATCGCTAAACGTCGAATTAGCCCCGCGCGATCTCTACCGGTCCCCGGGTTGTTCCCGGGCGCCGTAAAAAATAATAGCCAGGGCCTCTAGTAGAGGGCCAGCCAGTCCAGGTCGGGGCATCTAGCTCCCGAGCTTTTGGTAGCGTCTCTCCAACAGCTGCGATTCACTAGGAGACGCTTATTTGCCCCGGTTGCGCTCCACGGTATTAATTCCTCCACGGGATCTCTGTAATCTTCCCTCGCCACCGTCGTCGTCGACCCGGGGCCTCCCCTTCGAAAATCCTCGAAGCCGTCTGGACGGGACCGATTTATCGGAAGAACGCGTGTCCGGGCCCCCCGGACTTTCTTTTTCTCTACGCTTTCCTTCCTTTTGTATGTACCCTCGGCCCGTTTCTCTCTTTCTTCGTTCGGCTCGTTATTCCTGCGGCAGTTTGGGGCCTCGGCGTGCCGCGCCGTTCGATCCGCGATATCGTTCACGGCTCGGTCACGGTGCGATCGTTGCGATCGTGTGTCCGTTCGGGTCCAGGCACAGGCCGCACCTGTGCAACGTCCGCGATGTTCCCGCGAGTGTGCTCCCGAATCAATTTCTGGGCCGGGACCCAGCTTTTGCGCAGCTTTTTTTTTTTTAATTTTTATTTGCTCGACATATGCAATATTTGCAAAGAGGCGCAAATAAAAATACTAAAAACTACCTTATAATATCGGAAGTTATACAGTTGATTGGTTTTTTAAACCATTGTAGTGATTATCTGTTTTTACAATGAGATATGAAGTTGGAGTTACGTTGAGTTCTACGCTTCGTGTCAGTATTCCTGGCTGTTTTACGTTAAGGGTGTTTCGACGCTTGTAACGGTATCAGTCTTGTCGTTCAATAATGCTCGCCGGCAGGTAAAAAGAAGAGAAAAAAAACCGATTAGCGTGATACCGCAGCCGCGCGGTTCTCGCGACAGTCGGCCGTGATTGTCCGGCTACGAATCGGCTCGAGTCTGTCGCCCGCTTGAGAACAACGCAACGTCATTCATGTGATTCGAATGTGAACGCGTGTGGACAGTAACTTCTCGAGTTACGACGAAAGAATTTCATGGAGAAATTTTTTAATGTGTCAATCTTTTATACAGACCGAAAAATCCCATCAACTCCCGAAAATAGGAGGTTCCTGAGGTGATTTACAGCAACATTTGCAAAAATGGTCGTCGCGGCCAACGAAAATGTTGCTTCAAATCACCCCAGGAACCATTTTCGAGTTGAAGGAATTTTGGGACACCCTGTAGTTCTCGTTTAAAGTCAGAAATGAAAGCTATTCATTTTGATACGTCTATTATAAGTATGTTATTTATTTTTGGTACCCATCTATAAAAAACGTACAACTACGTGGCCTCTACTCGCAGTTTGCGAGAAACGTATTTTTACGTATCAAGCAAGTAATTAGCGCCGGTCACTGTCGGCCGCCATGACAGTTCGCGCGTCAACAAGATTTAGGAATGAATTTTTATCGCGAACCCGAGTAAAGGAAACGCGAGTCTGCGATGAAGAGGGGACACCGCCCACGCGAAGGCGGGCGAAAGCCCGCCGGAAAAACGGCAAAAATGGCACAGATAGTTGCGCATGCATCCTCGGTGTTCCCATCGCGTTGCGTCGCGTTGCATCGCATCGCATCGCATCGCATCGGACGGAAAAGCTGTCGGCCGTGGTGAACGGTAATTAAATGAGAACCCCGGCGTACGAACGCAGGAACGCCCACGCCATGCATCAACCGTGACGTGGATAGGTAATGCTGCTGCAGATGGAGAAGATGGTCCTCGAAGATATAGCCCTCGGTTTCTACGTTAGTTAGGGTCAGCTATCTCGCGCGACCCATCTCCGCCTATCCAATCACACACCGCACACCGCAAGTATGGCACGCAAGCGATAATACACGGTGTCCCAATTATCCCGCGACACGGCAGGGCCCACGCTCTCCTCTCCCTCTCTCTCTCTCTCTCCTCTCTCGCCGTGAGAGAGGATTTTCAACACGCCCCTATCGCCCCCACCGATCCACGGAACCCGAACGATGCACCTACACCCAGGTAAATGCACCTACACGCAGGTAATATGCACCTACACACGGGTAACTGCAAGCTTACCTGCCTGGAGGATTCGCTGTTTTAACGTTTTTGGGGAATTCGCAATCCCCTAACTTTTCGGACCGTCTCCGATTAGGTTCGGCTTTCTAATGTAATTATAAAGTGATATTTATTCATACGCATTTAGACCAATCTGATAATAAAAATGTTTTCTATAAAGTTATTCGGTACTTCGATGGAAGTGACAAAAATTCCGAGAAAATTGTTTCTTCGATAAAAAAAACCGAGGTCACCTTCAACTTCATATTGTTGTTGCTGATGAAAAAACGAATTCAACGACCTACTGTACACATGGCCTTCTGATGACCTTGAGGTGTCCGAATAATTGCTAAATTAATGAATTTGGTGTAGCAGGTTTTAAATAAGTTTTCGACATTCGTGAACTTACAAGCTGCGTAGATTTCAATGTAATGAGGGAATCGTAATTGTTACTTTTCCTTTTCTAGCAGATTCTGATATACTTCCGGTGACTAAAGCATTGTAATTTACAGCAGCGATACCGCAGAATTGCACGCGTTCCAGACACCGACAAGAAAACGTAGGTTCGTTCGCAGCCATTTCATCGATGGGAAAAAAAGAATCGCGAAGTTTCTCCGCCGCGTTTGACCATTCGATAGCAATTGCGAGTTGCAGTTGGCGCTCCAGTGCACGGAAAGTTAGCGTCCTCGCTGGCGGAATCCGAAAAAGAATCGGCCGGTTCTCGCACCCTCTCACTACCACCTCAATTTCATGCAATTCAACGTAATTCCCCGTTCGGGTTACTCTCAACAACATAATTCAACATAGTCGATCGCGATCGATCCCCTCGCGCGATTCCAGCCAATTTTACCGGGGCGTCTAATCGCTCGAACTGGTTCGAAACCTGTCCGAGTGACAAACCTCGCAAATCTCGGAACACCTTCTACTATTCTCCGCGAAGTAACACTTACATTTACTGGAAATTATCGGCAAGAAAATTGAAAAAACTTGCAGTGCGAGAGACGAAAATTTTAAAGAATTTATCGATTTAATATAAGAAGTATTCTGTATGATGATTAACAAAGAAATTGTTTGAAACCAGTCCCAACGAAGAAATTATCTTTCAAAGTAAATCTTAAGTGGAACACTTAACAGCGAATGGGAGGAAAATTTAAAAAACTTTTACTGCCAGAAATGAAAATTTTCATGAATTTAATTCGCAGCATCGAAGCTCTTTCACGCGACCATTCTCTCGTTATCCCTGTATTCTGTATAATGATTGAAAAAAAATTGTTTGATACCAGTACCAACGAAGAAATTATCTTTCAAAGTAAATCTTAAATGAAACACTTAACAGGGAATGGAAGGAAAATTTAAAAAAATTTGTAGTACAAGACACGAAAATTTTGAAAAATTTAATTTAATTCGCAGCATCGATGCTCTTTCACGCGACCATTCTCTCGTTATCTCTGTATTTTGTATAATGATTGAAAAAAAATTGTTTGATACCAGTACCAACGAAGAAATTATCTTTCAAAGTAAATCTTAAGTGAAACACTTAACAGCGAATGGGAGGAAAATTTTAAAAAATTTGTAGTACGACAAGAAAATTTTGAAAAATTTAATTTAATTCGCAGCATCGACGCTCTTTCAAGCGACCATTTTCACGTTATCCTTGTATTCTGTATAATAATTATATCTTTATATCGATCGTATTTGTTAATATTAAATTACTAATGCTCTCAGCGCAAAGATTCGATCATTTGTTATTTGATTTACAAAGCAATTTTGAAACCAATAGAGTAATCCCGACGTTTCGATCTTTATTTAGATCTTCAGGGGGAATTTCGTTTGTGAAAATTTTCAAAATATAGGAATACATTTTTAGTTTTAATTGCTTTGTAAATCAAGCAACAAATGATCGAACCTTTGCGCTGAGGGTATTAGTAATTTAATATTGTGTAATTATTGAAGAAAAAATTGCTTGAAACCAGTCCCAACGTAAGAATTATCTTTCAAAGTAACTGAAACACTTAAAATTACATGGAATTATCAAAATTGAAGAAAAGTTCTCGGTACAGGCTGTTGAAATTCCGAAGAATTATCCGCGGCGGCCATTCGTCCGAGGACAGCAGTGTTCGCGCGAGGAATATGGTATCGGAGAAGAAATGAGTCGTCAAGGTGACAAGTGAAGCGAACCAAACAGGTAAGTTAAGTGCAGTCGCGGTGGGAAGGCGAGCATCGCGCGGCAAAGGTCGACGCACAGGTGAACGGCGTGCAATTATCGAAAGACAGCGATGGAGGTTAACCACGCCCCTGTCCCCTCCGGCGACCAATCACCGCTGTCGCTGGTGTCGCCCTGCAGCGGGGACACAGCACGACGACATTCCAACTCGACGGGAACGAATCCGTTCGCATGGAGATTCCCCGGCTCCGACCTATCCAGTGGTTTCCAGCCTGTTCCTCTCGAACCTCCACTCTACATCCACTGTCTCGCTGTATTTATCAGCTGACGTCATTGTCGAGACTGTAAATAATATATTTACAAGAATTGCTCCTTGGCGTCCCAAGTACTTTTTACGCTGTGAGCAACATTAACATCCCGGTTCTACGTCAAGCTAACTGGATTTTTGTAATATTTCTCAACTGCATTCTACGTAAACGTTCTTTCAACAATTTTTTAGGGATTTTTCAGAAGATTATAATTTTTGCAAGCATCTCGCGCACACACGTTTATACGGAGCACACCGAAGCAACGTAGAACCTCGACCATCGCTTCAATTGTTTATTGTCGGAATATATTTTACGTGCAAACAATTCACTCTGAAGCAAAAAAAATTCTACCAATTTCAAGAAACGCTAATCATATTAACGTTTCCCTCTTTCTTCGTCGATAATAATTAAATTCATTCCGCAGCTTTAAATTGCATCCGCTCTCCGGTAAATTTATTATGTAAATTATAAGTGAGACTCGTAATGATGATACCGAACGGATAAATACGAATGTTACTATAATTTCCTTGAAATAACCGAAATAAAATTCTATTTTGTTGTAGTCCATATACGATACGTATGTACAGCCTTTGCAGAGAATATTGTTTACAATAATATTCTTTTTTTGTGCAAAGTTTTGAACAAGAATTTCCAAATAACCAGAAAACACGTAGTAGTTGACGGGGTTGGTGAAAAGACAAATTAAAATTGATTTCTCGAAAGGTCAAAACTGGAATAATCCTTTGGATAGGGGTTGATTTGGATTACAGATGATCGATCCCGTCCCGAGGACGGTGGAGAGCAGCCGAGCAACAATCGGAGATGCTACTCGCCGGCGAGGGTCGTCCACGAATGTACCTGGATATCGATTCCCTCTTGCACCTCGGAGGAGGTTCCAGAAGGAGTAGGGTAGAAGGTGGGTGCTGGCCGACAGGCTTACTCGCGTCTCACGGACGACAAGAGGGTGATATATTGCCACGAACTACCCCCTGCCACCTTCCACCACCCCTTCTACTTTGTTCCGCGTGTTCCAGCGGTAGCGATGGCCTCGCTCAACAACTGACGAATTTTTGGAGACACCTGGTGGTTTTCCAAAGCGCCGACAACCACCCCATATATCTGTCAATGAACTGCAGATTTTTGTGCAAAATGTATACAATCTAGAACATTTTTTGCGATCTCAACACTGAACCTACCGTATAAAAATGACAAGGCTCCGTTTATTTAGATGTTGTGCAGTGTAACTTCATAATTTCAAAAAAGTGAAAAATAGAAAACCGGTCGTTCGAGCGGCAGTGGTAGTTTTAATGTTGAATAACGTTTCGAAATGCTTTTACAGTATGCAGGGTTTATTATACAGGGTGGCCCAACATTACAAATTTTCACCGTCCACTGTCCTCCTGTTCGATGATAAGTTTTTCCTGTGATAAGTTAATAACTGCATGCCACGATAAAATTAGGAAAAACTGCGATTTCTGGGAGGAACGAATCGAGTGCCCATCACTAGCAGCACTCCTTCCTTCGTCCCTTTTTCCCGGCACTTCAAACTACCCCCTGCTCACCCCCGTTTCCGAGCTTTATTCGAAGGAAGATCCATCTCCATAATGGCCCCCACGCCCTTCCCTCTCTCTCTCTCTCTCCCTCTTTTTCTCTCCCTCTTTACCGTCTCGCACGCTCTATCCGCAGCGTGTGGGTATACACACTCTGCTGGAAATTCGCGAGGGCGTGGGTGGTTCGCGGCTACGTGCCAAGATGTAGACGTTCGATTCCTTCGTCTCAATGACGAGCCTGTGACCGGATGCTGACAAATTAACGCTTCCGACCATTCAACATAGAGATCTTTGTACGAAATTAAAAATTGTTCGTATATATTGCTAGACGTTATTTCTTTCTCGAGCTGAAAGCGATACATTCTTCATCCCCTTCCACTGCATACATACGGTATAACATCGAGTCAGACTCGTGACCAAATCTACTTCATAAAATAAAACCTTCCAAAAAATCTTAAAATAGGGACTACAATATCCTTATTCCAGAATTTCTTAACTGTATAACGTCGAGTCAGACTCGTGACAATGAAGATTCCGAACAGAAAACCTGTCTGAAAATCTTGAAAAGTTCTGAACAACAATCGTCAAAAACCTCACGCGTTTAACATTACACCTACTGAGCATTAAAAGCGATTAAAGTGTTTTAGCTTATAAAAACGACAAGGCTTTATCTATTTCGAGCAATTTTTGTCACAATATGTGGCTGGATAAAAAAAATTTGTCGCATCAATTTCCACGTGTGCAACTTCGTAATTTCAATAATTGTAAACTGAAAAATATAAAACCAGTCGTTTTACCGTAAATTTATTGTTAAAACAACTATTGGACGGAACCAGTTTGCCCTCGGAAGGGCAGGTGGTGAATTCTAAAACCGGAAATAATCCCACGTGCGACAAGCAAAGTCTCTGAAATTCGAGAACGAAGGATCCCAACTTCGTGGAGGATCCTCGAAAAGATGTCGGTTCGCAGCCCCCGGCTTCCGGTTGCGAGACGGCGATAGAAGCGCGGCGCGGTGTTCGCGGGGGGTGGTTCGAGGAGAGAACCGGAAGGGGGGTTGTCCGGAAGAGGGAGGACAGGGAGAGACAGCGGAAAGGGAAGCGACGAAAGGAGGAAAAGAGGTCGGGGGAGAAGGCGTGGGTGGACGAGACGGTGGTTGTAGAAGCGTGGATCGATGTGTCGCCCTTGTGTCCAGCGGTCACGAGGCGCTTGCGCCCTGGCGAGCTACCCTGTCCTCCAGGACGTCGCCAGGCTCCCTGATTCGCCGAACCCCGGGTTGACAGTCCTCTCCGATTGTCACTCCGAGCACCTCCCTCCGTCTCCCTCTGTCTCTCTTCCTGCACAGCCACCCCTAACACCGGCAGACTGGTTCTGTTGGCTGTTTGCCGGCGTTCGTCTGCCACCGCGAACTACCTCCTTTCCAACCACCGTCCTCCGCTTGTCAACCAACTGCCAGCGACAGATTCCACACGCAGGGTCGCCGCCCTTCGTGGGTGTGTCCCCGAGCTCGAGTTTTGCTCCCACGGACACCGACCTGGCGAACCTTGTTCTATCTCGAGTACATGCCCCCTGCAACCCCCCACCCCTCCCCCCGCCGTGGGGGAAAGTTCCTCCGCAATTTCGCTGCAGCGCGAAATGAGGTTTTCGCGCAGATATTGGTGCGGAGGATCGAATGAGTTTCAGTTGACAGGATTCTTGAAGGTAGTACTGTGGGGAAAAATGTTTGTTATTTTAAGGGTGATTTTTGAGACGTTGCGTGAGAATAGATCGCGGATTTTATGCATTTGTAACAAAAACGAGTAGACGTAATTTAAAAGTATGGTAGGAAGACGACAAAATGAGTAATTTTTTATTTTTTTAAATTGTTGGAGAAAAGAGACTATTATTTTGCATAAAGATCTGCAGTCTAGTGATATGGACGATTGCAAAAGGGGTCTATGTGGATCCTGCAATCGCCAAATGGCAGACACTGTGACCAAGAGTTGTATTAGAATTTTTCGAATAATTTTCGTTCAGAAAGGATAGTTATTGCAATTGTAGGGAGATGAAAAGGATATCAATGACTAATTTTTCATTTTTTAAAATTGTTGGAGAAAAGAGAAAATTATTATTTTGCATAAATATCTGCAGTCTAATGGTACCAACGATTGCGAAAGGGGTCTATGTGGACCCTGCAATCGCCAAATGGCAGACACTGTGACTAAGAGTTGTATTATACTTTTTCGAATAATTTTCGTTCAGAAAGGATAGTTATTGCAATTGTAGGGAGATGAAAAGGATATCAATGAGTAATTTTTAATTTTTAAAAATTGTTGGAGAAATGAGACAATTGTTATTTTGCATAAAGATCTGCAGTCTAATGGTACCAACGATTGCGAAAGGGGTCTATGTTGACCCTGCAATCGCCAAATGGCAGACACTGTGACTAAGAGTTGTATTATAATTTTTCGAATAATTTTCGTTCAGAAAGGATAGTTATTGCAATTGTAGGGAGATGAAAAGGATATCAATGAGTAATTTTTAATTTTTAAAAATTGTTGGAGAAAAGAGAAAATTATTATTTTGCATAAAGATCTGCAGTCTAGCGATACGGACGATTGCAAAAGGGGTCTATGTGGACCCTGCAATCGCCAAATGGCAGACACTGTGACCAAGAGTTGTATTAGAATTTTTCGAATAATTTTCGTCCGGATAGAATAGTTGCAGTTGTAGTAGTTCTCCCACAGTCGACCGACTGTAGAACGCAGCCTGCAATTGATACATCGCGCACCGTGCAACGAGTTCTGGGTGAAAATCACTTAAACGGATTGGGAAGCGATCGATGGGGCGCCGTGTACCGCCTCCGGCCCACGAAAAGCCCCACAAAGCGATCGAACTTTCTAACGCATCGGGTCTGCGCTTGACAACCGGATGTCAATGCAACGGTAGCAAAGGTCACGGTGCATCGGGTTTCCGACGCCCTGCGGCGGTTCGGTTTACGACCCTTCCAAGGAAAGAACTACAGATTATACTACCGACAAAATTACAGTTGTATCTCTGAGATTAACAATTTTTCGACGTATACAGGTTAGTACTTTTTCATAGAGAGTGACGAGCTGCATCGGAAACTGCGTTGCAAAAATTTCTATTAAGAAAAATGAGGGTGACCTTGAAATCTCCGAAACTTTTTCAACTACAAAAAAATACTATTATTGCCGTTTTGTAGTCCTCTTTATGTTGAAGAACTATGGGTGATGAAGTTTTTTCATATTTTCGAAAACAGCAGAGATGCTAAGGGCGAGATTACGATTCTGCAAGTCCCAAAATTTTTGCACTTATGAGCTTGTAATTTTACTAAAATTATCCCTAATTTAAATTAAGTTCAAAGTACACTGACAAAAAAAATATGCTTTTTGCGTAATGTCTTTAAATATTTTTTTATGTAATATAAGTTTTCTCTCCTGATATAAAATAAGTTGTTTTTTTTCTGGGGTGGAAAAAATTATATTTCGCGGGGTGTCGAAAATTTATAGTTCTGCCACTGAGAAATGTGTGAACCCGTAGCGCTCGAGTGGTGGCTCAGACTCGCCACTAAAAATTCACAATATTCTTGACATTATTAAATATGTTGCTATCTAATCAATTACCAAACATTTAAGTATTGTATGAGGTATTATATCAGTTTCGTATCTATGTATAAAATGAAAAAAAATCGTACACAACGGAATTCTTCTAGATCGGCAGAAACGTTTAATTTTCCAGTTAAACTAGCTCCGACTGCAAAGGGTTTAATATGAACCGGACCGCCCTGTAATTTATACCGGTATTCCATAGATTTACGAAATATCGGTAACACAGTGATTTGTGTCGAAACAAATATACCTAAAAATGTGTTCGATCTCTGAGCAAACAATCTCCGCCGATACGTGTTCCCCGCAAAAAAGAGAAGATTCTAGGCCAGGCCTAGACGTTCAAATTGATGCTGGAAGTATCTAAATGATCGTGTCCAGCTAAACGGCGCCGGGCCGGAGCGATTAAAGCCACGATTCCGGTAGGAGCGTTTTTAAAAACCGGAAGATGGAAATCGACACGGCTCACGGAACGACAGGAACATCGGTAGTAGCAGCAGCAGAAGGATCTACGGCTAGCGTGCAGATCCAAGGATGATCGCTCGGATTCCGTGCGTTTTTCCTGGGATCTAGGACGCGAGGGAGCGCGCTCGCGCGTCTTCTTACTCCGCAGATACACTGCATACATATCTACATTTCGGATTTCACGCGAGCCCGAAGTTCTCGGGGCCCGGTGTGCTGCTGCCATTCCGCGCCGCGCCCGGACTCTCTTTCCTCTCGTCAGTTCTCACGCTACGCCTCTCGCCATCTCTCCGCGGGGCCTTTTTTCTTCCTCTCTCGGGGGCCTTATTTTCTTCTCGGGTGCTCGTGCTCGGGGACTGGCTCGAGCCTCGGGAACACGAACCTTCGGGGGCGCGCCTCCTATTATGCGTAACCGATCCGCGGCGCCCGAGAAACGATCGAGTTTCTGGGTGTTCCCCTCCCGGAGACGTGTAACGAGTCCTTCCGACCCAATGGCAGGCCTCCGATCCATCGATCTTGATACCTACATCAGTTATCTTTCCGTATAGGACGTACTTCGCGATACCGCGATTCCTAGAGCAGACTGTACGTCTAAATAATTTGGGACTCCTTTGTTTATAATTATTTTTTTGTCGAGCTTTTATCAACGGTTTCGTGGCGATTTTCCGATTGAAACGATACCAAACACGGTACGATTCGGACCGCAATTACTCGTTTAATCCGCGATGAAGCGGAACCTCTGTTAACCGAACACTTCCGATCCATCGATCTTGTTACCTACATCAGTTATCGTTCCGTATAGGACGTACTTCGCTATACCGCGATTCCTAGAGCAGACTCTACGTCTAAATAATTTGGGATTCTTTTGTTTATAATTATTTTTTTATAGAGCCATTATTAACAGATTCCTGGCGATTTTCTGATTGAAACGATACCAAACACGTGACGATTCGGACTACACTTATTCGTTTAATCCGCGATTAAGCGGATCCTCTGTTAACCGAACACTTCCGATCCATCGATCTTGTTACCTACATCAGTTATCGTTCCGTATAGGACGTACTTCGCGATACCGCGAGTCCTAAAGCAGACTCTACGTCTAAATAATTTGGGATTCTTTTGTTTATAATTATTTTTTTATGGAGCCTTTATTAACAGATTCCTGGCGATTTTCTGATTGAAACGATACCAAACACGTGACGATTCAGACCGCAATTACTCGTTTAATCCGCGATTAAGTGAAACCTCTGTTATCCGAACGCTTCCGATCCATCGCGATCTTGATACCTACACCAGTTATCTTTCCGTATAGGACGTACTTCGCGATACGGCGATTCCTAGAGCAGACTCTACGTCTAAATAATTTGGGATTCTTTTGTTTATAATTATTTTTTTATGGAGTCTTTATTAACAGATACCTGGCGATTTTCTGATTGAAACGATACCAAACACGTGACGATTCAGACCGCAATTACTCGTTTAATCCGCGATTAAGCGGAACCTCTATTAACCGAACGCTTCCGATCCATCGCGATCTTGATACCTGCACCAGTTATCGTTCCGTATAGGACGTACTTCGCGATACCGCGATTCCTAGAGCAGACTCTACGTCTAAATAATTTGCGATTCTTTTGTTAATAATTATTTTTTTAAACACAGACCAATCAGAACGGGATCTAGAGGCGCGTTGGCAAAGATGGTCTGGCGTGCCAGCAGGCTCCACTGAGGCGAGCGTTAGCGATGCGCCGCGACAAAAAAATGAACAAGAGAAACTAGCAGAAATTGATTAAATTATTGTAAAAACTCACTTATTTAGCCGTAAATTCACTTGCTGTTTTGAAATGTGGGTCATTGGGCCACTCGGAGACAAACTGCACAGCTGGCTTCAGGTATACGACAGTGCCGAAAGCTAAGGGACGTACGGCCAAGTCGACGAACTGCACATCTGGCGGTAGATAGTAGATATACGTCAACCTAAGGCCTCTGGGATGTGCGGTGAAGTCGACGATCCGGACCTTCGCTTTCACTTCCCAATCGATAAATAAATCGTATGTTTGTTTCACACAGATCCCCTGAAGTATTTCCACACTTACGATCAGTTCACATTTGTCGACACACACCTATGCACTAATAACAATTCCAATATCACTTGAATTGCAGCACAAATCACAATAATGAGATAATGCAATCTGTAGACTGCGGTTTTCGTGTATTTGTAGCAAAAATGAGGAAGGTGCATTTTAAAACAGTAGCGAGGCGAAAATAATTTAAAAACATCAATGCATTATTTTCTACTTGTTAAAATGATTAAAGTAAAAATCAAATATCTGGCTCCTGTCCATTGCGATAGCAGCAGCCAACTTTCATTTTGCATAAAAATCCGCAGTCTAGTGATTAGTTTAAATATCACTATTAAAAACGTACATTTCGACAAGTCTTTAGAGATGTCCTCTCTACCGCGGCTCGAACGACACTGATTTTACGGAAGATTCTTCGGAAAAGTTTTGGGAGGGCATTACGCGGACGAAAAGCAGGATACGAGAAGAACCGCTTTAAGACTAGAATTTATGGCGATCACATGTTTCGCAGATTGGGACGCAGAGTCGATGGGTAACTGCTCGAAAACGTCGTCCGTCCTTCTTTTAGAAAGTTTTTTGAGGGTTGCATAGGACAATAGGGACCCTGAAACGCCACGCAGACCTGGCACTTCTACCTCGTGCTGGGCAACAGGACAGACGACGTTTTCGTGCAGTTACCCATCAATCTGCGAAACATGTGATTGCCATAAATTCTAGTCTTACAGCGGTCCTGCTTTTCGTACGCGTTATGCCGTCCCTAAACTTTTCCGAAAAATCTTGGATAAAATCAGTGTCGTGCGATTTATACTCCAACAGGATTAAAAGTGTGGACAAGACAAAAGTGATGCCTAAGTCTGAGCAATTGAATTTTTGTAGTAGAACCAATAATTAAGAGATCAAATAATTATTTTATATATTCTGAGATCTTAGCTATAAGTAGGTGTGAATATTATTTGACTAAGAAATGAAATTTTTAAATAAATTCACAGTTTATCTGAAAACATACAAAAAAGCCTATTTTTATGCGAATCGTATGCATTTATAGTTTGAACATCGAACAAAAACATATAATTTAAGCCCTTTGGCAAAAAATAATTATCACGCATAATAATTGATATTTTAAAATAAATTGGAAATCCGACGTAACTTAAATAATAATTATTAATTTACTTAATTATACTTATTTATATTATTACTTAATTTACTTAATTATTACTCTTAATTATATAATTATTAACTTAGAACTGTTTTGACACAATTAGAAAATATGGAGGAAGAAGTGTTGTCTCTTGAAATGCTTGCTTTACAGCAAAAAATTAAAATTAAACGGGACCGAATTTAATATAATAATATTTTTATATGTAAATCATTAAAGATTTAATAAAGTTCGACGATATAGATATAATTATATGTGAATTAAATTAGTCCGGGTATAGGCTTTACTTCTGTGTACCAGCTTAAATTGGATTTAAAATCAAATAACGTTTTCGGCGCTCGGGTTCGATCAATTGTTACTCTTTAATAGCATATTTGCAATATAATTAACGACGTTTTGGTCTTATCATTGACACTGTTTTAATGTCTATCCTACGGTCATGGAATTGACACGTGTGTTGTGTATTGTCGCGTAAAAATTAAAAAATGTTAAAATAAGAGGGTTTTTCTGTTCTTAAAAATATGTTCTAATTTCTTTTCCCATATAGCAAACGCAATTATTTTTCTTCAAAATGGTCTAAAATAAGACCGAAACGTTGTTAATTATATTGCAAACATGCTATTAAAGAGTAACAATTGATCGAGCCCGAGCGCCGAAAACATTATTTGATTTCAACAATTTACGATCGATAAAAATAAGTTGAATATTTAAATTGGATATAATATGTCCAACTGCAGTTTAGAATTATTCTTGTTACTGCAATTAAAATATTAATCTAAACAATGGTTCCGAGATTTTAAATTACTTCGCAAAATCTGAACTTTACGTTAAAACTCTGAAAAAATCATGTTCATCTATCTAAACTGGTAAAATTAAAGCTAGCAGAAAATGCTGTCCAGGCTTAGGGCATTTCACCAAAGAAAATTGTATGTACGACTATACATATACAGTGTACCAATGTTCAACTGTATTTCAATGCACGAAATGTAGAACACAACAGTAGGACAAAATGGCAATTTTAGAAAAGAAAAATTAGTCCCGAAGAACAGATCAGTGAAATAAAGGACATAGGGCGTCACCGTGTACATTGGTCATGCTCCCAGCGTGTGTATCCTAGATCCCTATAACGGAATGAAACGGTACGTGCAGCGCAAAGACAATTCACCTCGCCGAAGAAGATGGCGAGGAAAAATTGATTTCACGAAATTTCAAGAAAAAAAAGAAAAGAAACGCACGCACCCTTAACTCCGACAGTTCGATCTTGCTGTGGCCAAGAAGGGTAGGACGCGGCAGGGTACAAACGAAAAAGTCTCGGCGCAGCAAGTGTCGGAGATAGCGTAGAGAAAGGCGCGACCGTAAGGAGGGAAAGAGTGAAAGAGAGACGGAGGACGTATCGGAGGGCAGGCTGGCCTCGGCCAGGAGCGGAGAGGGATAGTTAATTGAATACTCGTGGAGCGAGGATTGATGCCCTGTGTCAGTAGCCGTGTACAGAGGCATCGGCGTAATAGACGTATTACGGGGGCCTTTACGGGCAATTATGCTAAGGCCGAAAGGCTCTCTTCTCCGGCACGTTCTACGTTCTGCTCTGGGCACCGCTAGGCCGATAGTCCTCGCCTCCTAGCCGTCACGTACGGATAAATGCACGCCGTTGCGTAAGCCTAGTCGCAAACCCGATACGGGCCGCGATCACGATCCACGGTTAGGTGCTCGGTCGATGCCGGTATCTCTCTACTCTTCCCCACCTATAGCAGTCGGCGCTCGGAAAGACGCTAACCCGGCTCTTCCCTGATTGCAAGGATCGAGACGATCCTTGTCCCGCCTCGGAGAACTTTCCCCCCGCGGTTCCACGCGTAATCATAAGGATCCGAGAGCAACCGAGCAAGGCGTAACACGCGCTTATGGAGGTTCCCTGCGTTCCTTGAATACGAGATCGAAGGGAACTACGCCGAGGTTGGAAACCGGCCGTTCCCGGGGGACGAGGCTGCGAATTTCTCTTGCGAAACAGCCCCGATTTCTGTTGCAGTTGTGTTGTCGCAGACTTCGCCGGGGTTCATTTTAACTAGCGCGTCGAAGAAATTTTACACTCTCTGTTCAAAAAATAACCGGAATGACTCTAGTTTTGCGAAAGTAGTGGTGCTATGTGTTAGGCGGAGATTGATTTATGAATCGTCAACTGTTTTTACTAAGCTGTAAAAATTTCATAACATTTCGTTCATTAGAAGACAAGATAGGACGCAATTAAGTGATAGTAGTTTGGATAACATCGTTTGAAAAATGAATAATGCACCTGCTCGATTTTTTGACCAAACATCACATTTCTTTGCTTCAACATCCCCCGTATTCACCCGATGTGGCTCCCTGCGACTATTTTCTATTCCCGAAGCTGCATTCGTCGATGAAAGGAAATCGTTATGCATCGATTGAAGACATTCGACGGTCAACGACGAGAAATCTCAGCACCATTCCAATCAGCGATATAAAAAAGTCGTTTGATGCGCTTCTTGAGCGTGCGAATCGCTCTATTTCTGCTAGGGGAGAATATTTCGAGTAAATAAAATGATTTTTGTCAAGATTGTTTTACAATTTTTGTTTCTGTATAGCCATTCCGGTTATTTTTGGGACAGAGTTTGTAATTCTGAAGTTTCGGCGCACTTGTGGCTCCGAACCGAAGGTTCCATTTGCAAGAAGCACAGGCTACTGCAATATCTGTACCGAGTCATTTAGAACAGTTAGGGAACAGTACGGTTGTTCCTACCTACAGTGTAATCGTGACGAATCTGAAAGTCGACGTCTGGCTCGAGTTGACAAGCGACAATTTCACAAAGTTTTGTTTGAAAATCAGTGTACGAACAATTTCTACACCTGCTGTAGGACCACAGAGGAAGCGAATAAATATTTTTGAAAATTCATTGTGACCAATGGGTTGAACGCGTCGTTCCGAGTCTAGAAAGGTAGGATTAAATCAATTCAGCGGAAAATCGTCGGCAGTTTCGAACAACGTATGAAAGCTACCAAGATTAAATTTGATTACGGCGTGGCTGTAGACGATGCTTTACGTAAGGCCGGCTACTTTTCAAACGATTCCAGCCCCTCCCGCCGACTCGCCTGTTACAAGTTACAAGGATCGAGGATCGCAGAACGCGAGTGCACGATTTTGGACAGATGTTAGGCCTTCGGGAAGGTCTCAGTTAAATATAGATTCCCCTGAAACGTATGCAGATTCCGAATCTGTTCGGAATATTCGCTAGACGAGTTCTCGCATAGCCTCCGGAAACATTATGGTTTCGCTACTCCGATGCTAGAGGGCTGCCGCAATCCCTCCACCTTTTTCCCGGATACTTGTGACCGGTCCCCGTCTCACGCGACTCGTTGTTCGCTTGACGTCACGTTCTAACTCAACCAACAAAGTTTCATCCCTCAACCCTTTCCACTCCTATGAAGAGTGTGACTCGACATCAGTTTTTATCTCGGGAGTTCCTTTGTCGAGTCCCACTCGGCATTTTGTCATGTTCAAACCGATAGAAAAATAAGCAGCAGTAAAGGAATTGTCCTTTAAAGTAAATTTCGAATAAAAACAGTTGGGAGCTGCTGGTAGCAAAATTAAGTGATGAGCAAAATAGTGTGACTCGACATAAATTTTTATCTCGGGAGCTCCTTTGTCGAGTCCCACTCGGCATTATGTCATGTTCAAACCAATAGAAAAATAAAAATTGTTAAAAATAAGCAGCAGTAAAGGAACTGTCCTTTAAAGTAAATTTCGAATAAAAACAGTTGGGAGCTGCTGGTAGCAAAATTAAGTGATGAGCGAAATAGTGTGACTCGACATAAATTTTTATCTCGGGACCTCCTTTGTCGAGTCCCACTCGGCATTTTGTCATGTTCAAACCAATAGAAAAATAAGCAGCAGTAAAGGAACTGTCCTTTAAAGTAAATTTCGAATAAAAACAATTGGGAGCTGCTGGTAGCAAAATTGAAAAATAATTCAGAGTGCAACGGGCTAACCCGTTAACCGGGGAATGAATTTTTATATCGCTCAAGTGACAGATTGCAAAACCGTGAGAGTACGTGACCCGTCAACAATATGATGGAATATTATCACGCTAGGTATTTAATAGATAAGACCTACAGAAAACGTAATGCGTTCAACATATTACAATTAAATGTCGTAAGCAGAAGCTCCAATCTAGTCTAAGTTAAGTGGCGTATTAAGATATTGTATGTATACTACCATTCCTGGTTTATAGCAATAAATAAATAAATAAATAAATGAAATGTCGTCATGCCCATTGAAATAGTAGTCCGGCGCCCAGTTAACAGGTTAAAATTCAGTAGGGGTAGTTCTCTGTTGCCTGGCAAGGCGACGAATGCCGAAAATCATGTTCCACGAATCGGGAAAAGAGCTACCGAGACGCGCAGCTAACAAACGTACGATATTGTGAATGTCTTCGAGGAAATTGACCGTTGTGCAGCGTTCTCGTACGCTGAAGAGCCAACGGGATCCCGAAGTCGGCGTTTTCCGTGCTGTGTACAGCTCTCGTTGAAATTTCGCCGAAGGATAAAAAATTCCAGAAATCCACGGTGTACGGGGGCGCGTGTACACACACCTGCCGCCCCGTGCCGAGTTTTCCGTGGCTTGGCCGAGAGGGGCCGGCGAACAGATTAAGCTTTAGGAAGGAGATTTATGGGCGAGCGTGTAACGAGCAACTTTTTCATACGATGCGCACGCCAGGGTTAGCCCGCGGGGGTGGGATTAGCATAAGATCCGGCAGCTGCAGACCGCGCTTCTCATCCCTTGGCACGAGAGGACGCCGCCCTCTTTGCCGAACGACACCGTGTCCACCCTCGCAACCCACCCTCGTCGTCGGCGTATCATCAAAATTGCTTTTTCCGAAATGCGAAATCCGTGCGAAAGCATACAGCGGGCGCAACCTCTGCGCGAACACCGCGCTTGCTGAGTCAGACTCGACAAGAAATAACGAAATCAACCGATAGTGGTCTTAATTAAAAATAGTTGAAATTGAAGATCAGCTGGGACTTGATCATCAAATGTCACTCGTAAAGCTGTTAAAATAATGAACACCTATTTTTCGCAAGAACGCGCGCAGGCACAAAATGGGCTGAAGGAAAGAGGGGAATTCGCGAGAATTTTTACAACTCAAATAAACATCTCGTGCGACAACGACTGTAAGTGCGTATGCGTGTAGACGTGATCGAGGCGCGTCAGCTCGCGGCCAATGAGGACCTCGGGTCCGAGGGACCGGCTGGGGCCCGGCGAGGTCGTGTCTCCTGATATTAATGAGAGGACAGAAGGAGAGAAGCTGGAGAGAGACGAAGAGATGAGGCATCCTCCCCGGATCTCGGCGGCGGACTCACGGATCCTGGCTCCTCGCGAGAGGTTACCGAGAGTTGGCTCGGCCCTCCTTTACCTCCCTGTCGGATCCGAGACGAGAAGCATCGACGGGGACGGAAGGACGGCGAGGGGCTCTGGGAGGCTGAAGAGGAGGAGGAGGAGGAGGAGGAGGACGAAGAGGAGGAGGATGAGGAGGGAGGATCTCCACCCTGATGGAGGGAGGACGTCGTCGGGTCACGAGAAGCCGAGGGAAGGACAGGAACGGTGGCGGTGGCGGAGGGACGAAGAGGATCGTCCCTCGAAGAGAAAGAGAGAAACGGACACCGATCTACTCTGAGACCGTTTCGAGGCGCAGGAGGGAGGACCAGAGAGGACCAGGAGGAAACGGAGGTCGAGAGACTGGGAGGGGGTGGTCGAGAAGAGAGAGGGACCACGGAGAGAGCCGGAGAGAGACCTGGAGCCCACGTAGGAGACGTTCAATACTGTAGCAACGACGCCGAGCCAACGCCATTGGCTACCATTTTCTCTCTATACCTTCTAGGCATACACCTTGTACTCTATTCCGGTCTACTCCACTTTATTCCTGCTGCTGGTGCTGGTGCTGGTACTCTCCCCTTCGCTGTTTCACTCCCCGTCCCCTGTGTTTCATTCTCCGTCCCACTTTCTTCGCCCTTCTGTCTCTATCCTCAGCCACTCCGACGGCTTGCTCGAGCCATCGAGATCGCGGACCGGGAGCACCCGGACAAACGCGAGGGTTTCTCGCGTTGCCTCTCTTTCTCGGGCTCTCTGCCTCTTTGCCCGTTGCACGACGATCTAATGGAATCCGTGTCTTATTGTTCCTCTCTAGGGCAATTCCAGGTAGGTTCGCTCCCGAGACAAAGTGCTCGACCATGTGAACGAAGCACCCGTGGAAAATTGTTTCGCGGATATCGCTGGGACGTTTGATCGGAGGTGCTTGTATGTATAGGATCGAGCGCCGGCCGGTTGTCGTTCGCCCGGAAGTAGATGCGTAAAACTGGTTAATCAGAATTTATTCGTGGTCGGTATTTAACCCTTTGACTACGGCTGTCGTCAATAGACGACGATGGTACGAAACTTTCGTGAGATACCACCGTCGTCGATAAGCGATTCGATGAATTATGCCATAAAACAAGCGCATAGAGTGTTTGTTCTATGTATTCTTACGTAAATCATCTCATATATGTCGATCAGAAATGGATGTTAACATTTCTTTTTTGTTTTGCTTTTAGACAGACACATTTGTGAATTATACCAGTAGTTAAAGGGTTAAAAAACGTAGCGTCTTCTACAATTGCCGTTTTCTCAAGCAATACCGGAAACGGCGATCGTCGACTCGCTCTCTCGTCACGTACCGGCATCTCGTTGACAATATCACGCATTGCAATAATCGCTCATATAAACTGCAATTGATATAATTCAATAAAGTTTGTCAAACTTGAATGAAAATGTTTTTGAAATCCATTTCATAACGTACCCAGATTTTACACAAATTCTAATATGATTCAATAAAGATGGAACACAAATTTCCACAGTCTGCACAGAATTTGTGCAGATGTACGATTTTCATTAACAATTCAATAGAGAAGTTCGTGAAAATATTTTAGACATCTATTTTACGACGTATTTCGTACTATTTTTAATATAATTCAATAAAGAAGTTCCCGATGCATTAACGTCTGAACGACATTGTCAATCGTGAAATAACAATAAAGTGACAAGTGGTATTGACCTGGCCCCGGCGTTAAATCGTGCGAATAGGTCGGTATTTTTCAACAAAAGGTGGAGATTCGCGGGACCAGTTTGTTCGGAGCGAGGTCGAGCGACCACCTCGGGGGTTGAAACTTAATTTCTGCGTTTCGGAGCCGCGTGGCGCCAGATCCCGTAACGTGATTCGATAATTGCCGTAATCTGGCAGCGAGCCTTTCCTTATTCCGGCCATATGCCGTCCAGCCCGAAGCTACGGGCTCTGAACTACCGACTGTAAAACTTCCTACTGGACGCGTTTCGCCTTCTTTTTCTCTTCTGCCCTCCGTTCCCGGAGATTCGAAGCTCTGGAAACAGTCGGCCACTCGGTGCCGCGGGATTCGTCAGCGGATTTCGATCCGTTTCTTCCTTTTTCACCTCTTCTTCTTCTTCTTCTTCTTCTTCTTCTTCTTCTTATTCTCATCCCTCGTCGTCTTCATCTTCTTTGTCGTAATCTGTCTATTCGTTGACGTATTCTTTGGCGTTTCCCCACTCGTTTCCACTTGCTTAGAATCTGTATGAAACGCCCAATTATTTACAGTAACGTTAAACAAACATAACCCGATAAATTTATACATCAAACCGATGAATTAAAAGTTTTTTTATTGCCTTACAGTAGAAATTTCATTTTTCGGTCGTTCCTTGTCCGTTCTTCATTCACAAGATTTCCGTTTTGTAGTGTTCTCTGCCATCGATGAATTTCTGACCAAAAATCACGTGATGCTGTTGTTAATATATTATTCTTCCACTGAAGCGTTGTACCTTAAAATGATGTATAATAATTTTTTATGGTGTATAACGGTTTTATGGTTTTTCAGGTACGAAATGAACAATGACGGACCAAGGTGGTCGTAGCGCAGCGTTCGAATAAGACGCGCTTCCGGCTGACTACTGATAAATAATCGGGTGCTGAGCAGAAGTTTCTCTATAGCCATTTTGTTGAACTCCGTTGCACGGCTCGTTGGAATGCAATTCCGTGTTCCGCGATGCATTAGCCAAAGCACGAATGTTACGGCGTCGACGAAACTTTTTGGCCGGCGGAATCCTCCGGATAATTCACATTACCGAAACACACAGATTATTCCTTTTACGGTCGACGGAAACTCGGAAAAATCCACGGGGGATGAAAAAAAAAATGCTCGAGTTGTCTTTGAACTGGGATCAAACTGAAAAAACTAATTGCGAGCGAACCGCTGCGAAACCGCTGATGAACCTGTAGGAAAGAATTCGATAAGAGGAATTGAAAATTAATAAGTTGCGTGAATGAAACAAATCGATTAGTTCCACAAAATATAAAATAAAGAGAAGAATTTATGAAAAAGTGTATATTCACCTGTACAAAGTAACTTCTGTCGCTCGGAGTTATTAAACCTAATTATTATGGGAATTTATTCGAATTGGTTTTGCGGTAAAATGTGAAAAAACTGAAAAGGTTTTACAAAATGATTTACAAAAGTAAAAGATTGTATAAAGATGCGCTCACTGTTAATTAATTACGCTACTGTATGCCAGTTACAATTAATTACCCAGAATTAATTTACTAGGACCAGTCATCGATGACCGTCATTAATTGCAAAGGTATCATCTATCTACCGAGCTCCTGCTAATTAAATAAAAATTGTTTAATTGGCTACAATTAATCTGAACAACGTATCTTTGAAAATTAATATAATCGTTAAAAAAAATGAGAGAGAGAATCGTAAAAATATCTATTTTTTTGAAGGGTTACAAAAATATGTTTGAAAATTAATACAGTCATCAAAAAAAGACCTACTTCTTCTGAGGTTTATAAAAATACATCTAAAAAGTTCATGTTTCTCTAAATTTTACACACAGGAAAAATAAACATAGTATGCTCAAATGATTTTAATTAAATGTTTTGCTGTTCTTCGTGCGAAAATAATATTATCTATATTAATTGCAAAAAACTGGAGTTACACAAAATTCTGTTCTGCATGATTTCAACAATATTTTAACAAGCTTAACTGCTATCAACTAATGAAAACCAGTGGAACAGGAGTGGACACAGAGACTGTATATATATTCTGAGATTTATTCACTACTTTGTATTATAAAATTGTAATTGTTTTCAGTTGACGACGCCTCAGGCACTTAAACTCACTCCTCTCGTTTCCCCGCGAGAGATTCTTTTTCACCAACGGACAGGTCCAAGTCGAACTTTCGACTTCTAATTACACGTACGCTTAATTGACACTCGTAAAGCTTTTGCTCTCAACAGCAAACCAAACAGACTTCGGAACAACAGCGCTGTTAAACGTATTTACTAAATTATTCCGAACGAAAGAAATCAGAGTATTTACGATTCCCAAACGAAGCGAACCCAATAGACTTCGATACAACAGCGCTGTTAACCGTATTTATTAATTTATTCCGAACGAAAGAAAGCAGAGTATTTACGATTCTCAAACGACTACGTCTCGCCCAACAACTCTCGAGCACCAACACTCTTTTCAACTTCAACTGGAATGTCATCCGTCTACCGTGTAAAACAATTCGACATTAGAAACTCGCAAAACGACCAGATTTCGAAAACGTCCGATTAAGTGTTTAACACTTTGAATCTAAAATACTGTAGAGGTTCGTCGACTTGTTCTAAACGCAGATTCAGACGTCGTTGCTCGAAACAATTAGCTGAGTACAGATTCAAGCAACATTATTATCGACGGTCCACATTCAATGAACTGTCACACTGCAATTAAAAATCTCGACGATATAGTAAACTATACAGCGTAACCACTGTTAACTATAATAAATATCAGCAGCGTATCTGGTCCTACGGTACGGACTATAAAAATAGAATAAACGTGGGAGTAAAAATAGTATCCTACGTGACAGTACAAATTTTCTCAGCTCTCCGTCATCTCGAATATTTTCGACCCACATAGATCCATAGAAAAATGGCACGAATCATATGGGGAAGACATATCGTCGTATCCAGCAAGAAATATCGAAACAACTACACCTCCTCGACAGTAACAGTAACATAACAATAGGATGGTATATAGGCCACAAACAGGACTTTGTACACATTTCTATCCGCATTTAAATAGTAGACCACAAAGAATCCACCACGTAATTTGAATCCGTCTTAGTACTACTTGTTTATCACAAATCGTGTTTCCATCTTTTTTTTCCCGGTACAAAAATTTTTACAATTCAATCCTCTGTCCCCTCAATCAATCACAATCTCCGTCGAGCTGACTGCAACTTTTTTCGGGGTGGACTTCCTCTTCTTCTCACGTCCTTTCGCCAGCGGAGAAGCCTTATCTTCATTTTCGTCTGTCTCATCCTCTCCTTTCTTGCTGCGGATAAACCTCTTTAGAGGACTCTCTTTAGCAGTTTTAGTAAGCTGCTCTTCTCTAGCAACGGAGATCAAGGTCGCCCTTTTCTTGACAGGATTTCTGTGAGGAGAGGCTACAGGCGACAGCTGTTTCTTCATCTCCTCTTGCGTGATCTTCTTGGTGAACTGTGTGATCAATGGCACGCTGCTCTTCTCCTTGTCCTTTTCATCTTCCTTCTCCTCGACCTTCCGGCGACCGCGTTTCGCCGTGATGGCGTCAATGTAGGACCACCGGTTGGGTAACTGCAGGTCCTCTTCAAGGTGCTGTTTCCGGATGTCTTCGGAAACGTACCAGCAAGCTTTTCGGTGCATGGGACCCTCGTCGGGGCACACCATATACTTGGCAATCTCGCGGATCTTGACTATCAGGCCGGCCTTCGTTATCGCGTTCTCGGAGGACTTGTGCTCCTTGTTCCAGAACGAGATGAACTCCCTTGCCAGGAACCTTTTGCCATGTGGGTTGCCATGCACCAGGCGAATCAGCTCGGGCATCGCTTCCGATGGGATAAGTGATTTCTTGGAAGATCTTGAGGCTGATTGATGCGCGGATGTGCCGCATTCGGTGCCCGTGTCGATCTCGACTAGCGTAGACAAGTAAACTGGGTTCTGACGCACCCAGGCCTCGCAAGATGTGAGGAAGTCCCTTGTCCTTTGAGGCACTGGAATCAGAAGTTAGCAAGCTGCTTAGTTATACCTGGCTTGGTGAGTGGGGTGAGAGGATAGTGACAGAATATTGTTGCTTTGTTAGCGTAGTTATTTAAGATCTTCTAGTTTTGGTAGAAGTGTGAGCACACTGCGAGACGTTATCAAGGACAAGCATAAGAGACGGTAAGGAGTGAACACTATATTTTATCTTCGCTCTCTCCGTATGACAACATATCGCCGAATTAAGAATCGAGAATAAAAAAAAGGAGGCAGAAAAAAAATAAAATTAGTAATAAAATTGAATTGATTTAAAATTTATATGGAAAAGTTTATTTAAATTAAATTTTATAGTATATTAGGGGTATAGAATAAAATTTAATTTTGATAGGAATTTTTATATAATTTACATTGATTTAAGTTTTTGATTTGATTTTGTATAATAAAATTACGATTTTATAGATAGATAATAATAAGTTATTTGTCATATTAAAAACAATAAATAATAAAAAAAAAGGAGGCAGAAAAAAATAAAATTAGTAATAAAATTGAATTGATTTGAGATGAAAATAGAACATGAACAAAAGTGAACGTCTGAGATAAAAGGGGAATACTGTCTTTTGTCTTCACTTTTAATTCATCGCTCAATCTCAGATCACTAATTAAATACTCAACTTTTATTGTGGTAGATGTGTGACGAGGACTAAGTTAAATATGAATACTCACCATTTTCAAGGAATAAGTTTTCCTTTCCTCTCCAAATGCAACCAATAATTTTCGGCTTCAGTTTCGACGTCTTTGTATTCCTCTCCGATTCGAATTGTTCGCCCAGCACTTTCAGCTTGAACTTCTGTGTTTCTGGTGTCTGATTATAGACAAAAACCAATTGAATGTTGACAATGAACATTAGCAAATTAGGATAAATTTTTTAAATAGAATTTCGAAGTGCATATTAATGTTAGCATCGAACAGTCTGTTATAAAAAGATTATGTTTGTGCCATATATTCAAAATATCCATGAAAGAATGTAAGTATCCCAATACTTTTGGACGGCAGTGTATACTGATAATCTTCCAAAGGAACATTTTATGCACTTACCATGTTCTCGTTGTCTTCTTCGTCAGCCCGAAGTTCCTCGTCAGACAAGTATCTATATTGTTACAAAAAAACAACATTGATTACATGCCAACAACCATTTTTATAAACAAATTATTTTTCCATTTAAACGTCATCATTTTTTTCTCTGGTATGTTCATCATCGATAGCAAGTTGAATATTTCAGGTGGAAAAATAAGGTGAACAATGGAGGATAGGCAAGACTCACCCATGAGGAACCATAAACTCGTTGTCCACATCGTATTCATTGTCATCCGGATTTTCTTCATCTTTTTCTTCATCAGAACCATGCAGGGACTCGCCTGGCTCTTCTTCTTCCCATTCGTCGTCCGAATCTACCTCGTAGTTGAACCATTTCTACAAAAATAATAAATAAATATTTAGTTTCCACTCTCAGCTCTCATTCTTTAAAATCTTTCAACAGTTTTATATGTCAACAACTAATATATCAACAGTATTATATCTTAGACCTTCTGACGTTTTTATAAAACGTATAACAAACGCGCAGCACTCGCCAAAGCATAAAAATGCTCGAAACTCAAAAATTCCGAAAAAAATTAGTTCGCTCCTCAAGATCTATTTAAAAAAAAATCATTAATAAATACAGAGGTCCAAAGCTCGAGTGAGAATTCGCAAAGACGAATGTCCGAGAGTTTCATTGATCATTTAGCGTACTTTTGAGCGGTACTGTAGCGAGATCGACGATTCGTGTGGGAAGAACTGTTCGTTCGGCCGCGTTATCATCCGTTTTCCAGACAGTTTATTTTAGTTACGATCACGGCCACTGGATTTCACTGGAGTATGGCATGATTAAGCAGGACGTCGGTATCAAACGCGACTTCCTTGACGGGCGATAATCGTGGTCTCTTCTGTTAGTCACGGAGCAATACGGGCAAAATGTAGATGCTCTCTCCGCGAGCCGATCCGGATTCGAAAAACGCGAGAATCGCTTCCGTCGCAGCTAAGGGTGGCCCGCTCGGAAAAATCAAAAGCGCGGTCAAATGAAATTCGAACGCGAAGTGTATCGAAAAACCTCCACGGTGCTCAAGGCTGTGATCATTCGACAAAGACTCGACTCGGATTCGAATTCGATGAATCGTCGCTGGTACTGGGTCTTAGGGGATGGAAATTGAAAGATCGCGGTGGAACGAGCTGTGCGGATCACGCTGGAGAAATAAAATTGCCAAAATTCAAGTAAAATTCGAACTCTGAAAAAAATCAGATGCTGCCCTCGAGCCTGAAAGCAAAAAGTTTCGGATCAATTATCCAGAAGAAAGCTGTGAAACGAAAAAATCCGAAAAGCTCTCTGGTGGACACAAGGAGTCTTCGAGTGACCCACCTGGTGATCTAACTGCAGGATTATCGCGCGTTCTCGCGTCGGAAATCGAAAAATTAAGGCGCGGAGGTCGCCCGTTCGATAAGTGCAACTTGGTAGCTTGTGTTTGTAGCTATTTTAACCGATCTATTTAAAGCGATATCGCGGCTATAGTCGAAATTGCAAAACGATACACGGCAGCGAATCGAGGGACCGTGATTTTTCGAGCGAGAAGGAAGATTGCGAGATTTCGACTCGCGTAAGAAATTAGGCTCCGCTAAGGAGAGAAAGGGGGAAAGGGAGAGAGAGAGAGAGAGAGAGACTTGTCGGAGGAAAGTCGATAAATCGTCCGGGGGTTTTCTCTCTTGTGGCGGACGCCGGCCGATTCTTTTGTTCGATAAATCAACGTCGATTTCATCCCCGCGCGGGCATCAATTACGAGACGCGACCGAGACATTAATTTATTATTGGCGCGTCCGCGTCGAGACGCCGCGCCGCGCCGCGCCGCCACGCGGAAAACCGGACGCGCCGTTACGGAGGGAAAGGGCCGGAGAGCCCTGGCTAGGGACCAGTTGAGCAGCTTTTGGCAGCGACGAAGAGAGGTAGGTGAAGGTAATTAACTAGACTGCGGTTTTTTATGGAAAATAAAAATTGTTTGCATCGATTCGCGGGGGAGTGGGGCCGTGACACGTTGCTTCCTCTAACAATGTTAACACTGCATCTACCAATGCCGATCAAATATTTTTCATTTCACAATTATCGAAATTATAGTCACTTGCATGGAAATTGATTCGACAAATTTTTCTATCCGAGCACATATTGAAATAAAAATTACACGAAATCCAAATAAATGGTGCCTTGTCGTTTTTATAAGCTGAAACATTTTAATCGCTTTTAGTGCTCGGTAGGTTTAATGTCTTTATGCAGAATAAAAATCGTCTGCGTCTGTTGCGATGAGAACAGCAGCCAGATAAAATATTTATGCTTTCTTTAATCATTTTAATAAGGCGAAAATGGCACATGCTCCCAAATTGTAGTAATAATAATCTCATAAAAGTTTTTCAAGATATTCTTGCTAGAGAAGTAGTCTCGAGAATGACGAAAGGTAACACAACAGAATGGAAAATATCTTATTGAATAAGTCTGCGAATAAATATTGAAATATTAAATTTAATTATTAATTAATTCAATCTAACAATTAAAATTCCCTAAATTTAAAATTTAAATTCACTAAATTTAAAATTTAAATTTTGTACAATTTATTAAATTTAATAATTAAACAATCTATTACACCGTGAAAGTTTCGATTTTTGTCCATCGTCGACGCACTGGATTTCCAATTAATCACGAGGGACGATCTAAAGATCCCGCCACGATGCACAGGGGGTGCGTGGAAACGCGTGCAACGTCTGGAAAGATGCACCGGGCAGCGTCGCGTCGTCGGGGGAAGCGCAGTTATCGGTTTTGTAACGCGACGCGTAAACCACACGTCGAAAACGATGGCGGTGCCTGGCGAAGAGCCCGGCGTATACATTATTTACAACGTGTTGTCACCCGCCGGGCCATCTGTAATGGCTGTTTTATGCCCCATTAAGATTATGCTCGGTGCTCCTCCTCGTGCACACCGTTAGTTGAGAGATCCACGGGATCTCCCCATGCGCCACCATTGATTTATTCCCGAATCGGTTACGCGTTTTATGGCCGCTCTATACGCTCCTGCCACCGGCTCGCCGCGATTAACAAACGCTTAACGCACCTAGTGCGAGGAAAAAACTCTTTCAGTTTGGTTTGCTGCACGGTCGAATCCACCGACCGCCACTTCTGGATACACTGCGCTCGGTGGTATTAGGGTCAAAACTGATGCCTCTCGTGGCTTATCTCCAATCGCGAGATTAGGTGAAACAGGCGTATTTTTAAAAAACGATTTATAAGCAGCTTTTATGCACTTACGGTAAACAGTGAGCAAGTGCAATTCAAAGGAGTTTCGAAGAATTTAAAAATACTGTTACCCACGTTATTTTCAACGTATTAACATTAAACCTACCACAGCCGGTCAAATGACCGGTTTTATATTTTTCATTTCACAATTATCGAAAATATGAAGTTGCTTACAATGCTGACATATGAAATTGATTTGATAAATTCCTTTATCCCAGCGCATATTGTTTAAAAATTGTACAAAATCTAAATAAATGGAGCCTTGTTATTTTCGTGAGCTGAAACATTTTTATCGATTTTTGTGCTCGGTAGGTTTAGTGTTAAACACATCAAGAAACTAAAGAAATCTTTATTTCAGTCTTTTATTTCAGTTTTTTTCTGGTAAAAAAAATTAGAGATAGGAAATAGATTAAAACTATTTAGCAACTGTATTAGGAAGAAAAAAATTTCTGTGCGGCTACTGATCGCTGTAATAGATAGAAACAATTTTTATTTTGCATAATAACTCGTATAATAATGTGCAATACTTTTATGCATTTATGGTTTGAACCCTACTCGTTTGAAATTCCAAACAAAGCATGAGTAATAAAAATTTTAGGAGATCTGAATAAATTGAATTTTGGTTATTTATTCAGACCTACAATATTTATCGTGATATAAAATGTTTAAAGGCATCGTAAAAGTTAATAAAGTGCTCGTAAAAATTCAATCTGATGAAGCAACAGGTATCGAGAGACTGAAAATTTAAAACCAATCTTCTAAATAACAAACAGGAAATGTTGATTAACCATTAGCATTTGTAATAAAGTATACAATTCCATTGTCTCGTATAGTTACAACTATCTAAATCACGTGCGTCAACGATAAATTTTTGGCTCGGCGAACGTCAAACCGAGCATCGCGAATCGTTTTCCTCGAAATTCAGCGATAGGACGTTTATCTAATAATGACGCGATTGAAGACAGCTCTCGCCGGTTGAAACCGTTCCCCGGACCGTTTAATCGAAATCGAAAAAATTCATTTTTTCTCGACGATGATTGCTCTATCTACCCTTCGCGGAGATTTATGAATCGCGGGATCGTTGCGTCACTTACTCGCGCCGATAAAGAGAGCTCGCGATTCAATTTGCGAGCAGCGATACCGACTCTGCCATTAATTAAACAGCTTTAACAATCTCGTTGTCCGTGGAACGAACCTTTAATCAATCTTCTACGTGAGCGGTATGAGGTCCAGAAACCGGTGACTATGATTGTTGCTAAATGATTGAGGAATAATTTGAAGACAGGTGGACTCTGCCGAATTTTATGGTATTTTTATTATACATATTTTAAGCGGAACTTCAAATTGATGACAAATTTCTAAATATATCGTAAAATGATACACAAATAATTTGTTCATTCTTTTGGAAGAAAGATGGACTTGTCTGCATTTAAAAAATTTCTGAATATCTTGCAAAATGATTGATAAATAATTTGTTCATTCTTTTGGAAGGAAGATGACTATTCCGAATTTTATATTATTTTTTAAATATGGGACTTTCCATTGAGAAATGAAGAAAATGTTCTGAATATGTTGCAAAATGATTGAAGAAAGATTTCCGATTTTATAGCATTTTTATTAATTTTTAAAGTTGGGATTTTCAACTGAAGAAACGAAAAAAATTTTCTGAATATGTATTTTAACAACTGTAATGCGACAAATGTTTTGCAGAATTTTTACATGCAAACAGATAGTGAGTATTTATGTAAAATTACACTTTCAATGGTTGCAATCCTCTAAAATGAAAAAATTCAACGCAGCACATTTTTTCTTAATAAGCTAACGAATAGCTTTTCAGTTGTTTCGTTAACAGCTTTAAAGGATGAATTATTACAAAATAAATGAAAATTGTTTGATTAACAAACAATCTATATACAAATCAAGAAGAGGGGATGAAATTTCACTACGAATGCTCTGCTCGCATGTCATTAAGACTATAATCAGCTCAAATCCGGCTCATGTTAAACGACGCTAATGGATATGAAGAACAGATTATGGATTATGAAAAACAGACCACTGCACGTCGACATCGATCTATCGTTTTCTTTTATCTGTCTGATTGACTGCGAGAGGTCTATCTTCGTTTGCATTAAAAAGCTTATTCTTCTCACTCTCTCCAAGATCATTCTTTTGCAGGAAGTACCAAAATTAAACTTATTAAAAAAATAGTGAAACAATTGTTTAAAACGTCCTTCGCCGTATTATATTATTTATCATATTTTGTAATAAATATTGTCACACATATCTGTCTCTAAAAATACCGAAGAACCCGGAAACTCGATCGCGAAAAAGTAAAAAATTGCTAAAAAATCTAAAATATTTTTTTAATTATCTCTTCATGAAACATCATATCCTCGATATTTTCTCGATTGAAATGAGTCCAAGCATGATGAAATTTGAGCCGCATTTGCTAATTTAATATACGATTTAGTAAAATCTCGATTATCCGAACCGATATTTAAATTTCAACACGTCCTATAGTACAAATCAGTATGCATGCAACCTAACATTGTAGTTAGATGTCACATGTATGGACTCACGAAAAATTTGGATTTATTGCAATTACATAAACATCTCCGCGGATGAACAAATCATTCGAACTGATTTCCTACTTGATCCACGTTCGAGGAATGAGGTCGTCGCGATTCTCGCGTATTCTCGACCGTTGAATCGAATGCGAAGGCATCATGGTATCTAAGGTCAGCTTCCCTCGACACGGATTAACGTACTATGACAGTTTCGGCTGTCAGTGGCACTGACTTCGAGCACTATCTGCTCCTTCTTGTCGCTGTAGGTCAAAGCCATTGCATTCTGCGGACGTTTCATTGATACATTCTCGAGGAATCTGCACTCTGTGCAAAATACTTCGGTGCGTCGCACACAACAACAATCGCAGGTGAACTATCGATCAACTAAAAATCGAATACAAGCTGTCGAACATATCTGTGTACCTTCAGTCTAACAGCGTGTACAGTGAGTGTACAAAGTATTCGGTGCTCCTTTTAAAAACGAATAACTTTTTCAACATTCGACCCAACAGCTTTTGGGTCCATCTCTATGGATGCTCACAGAGGTTCTATTAAAAAATCATTCGGGACAAAACAGTTATGTCAGTTTTTCTACGATCGACACGGCGAGAGGTCAAGAAACACGATAAGAATCACTAGACAGCGAATTTCGTGCGTTCGCGACAAAAATGGATCAAAATAAAAATAGTGAAGAAATTCCAAGAATTTGCGAACATTTTGAACTGGCCAAAATTATTTAGAAAAGGGATAAACTCCTGTACATTTCAACGACCGCAGATAATTTGTATTTCGCGTAGTAATCTGCAGTCAACATATTTGCATATTTGAAAAATTTAAATAACCGACAATATCTCGAAATAAAACGTGTATGCACGACGTGGCTCCACCCAAAAATTCTTCTCGCGAAGAAAGAAGATCGTCCGAATCGGTAGCAAAAGTTTGCAACGGCTCCGGTAAAAAAGCCCGCAGGAAGAGCACGATAAGCATTCCGAGTGGCCACGTGCTGCCGGTAATTGCGTTATGGCAACGAACGGGTGGACCGTTTCGGTTCGCGAATTCAGTCGCGTCACTGTCTCGCAGAAATCTCGCGAGAGAGAACGATTATCGGGGGTGGCTGGTATCGTAAATAAGCGGGCGAAACCGTCGCACAGCAATTAGCCAGGAAGCCGATTCGCTGGCGGGTCTGACGGTGTTCTGGGATCGGCGATCCCATGGGACGAACGTCGGTGACGGCGCCGGATGGCACAGCCTCGATTATCTCCCGAACCGTGTGTCGTTGCTTGTCACCACGGATCGTAACGCGTCTTCTGGCCCAGAACAGTCTCCGACAGTCCCTCGAACACGAAACTACCCGGTCCCGCGACAGGGTTGAGCGCATACGCTCCTCCGAGTGTTCGAAAGCCTTTAGCTGGGTCGCCAGGGGACAGTGAGCGATCGACGTTCAAGTCTATCATCGAAGACTATCGTCGAAGACTATTCGCTGGTGTCTATTACAAGTGTGAGTCGATGAGCACGATGATCTCCAAATAGCTGCAAGAGCTACGCTTGTTGCTGCACGCTCGCTGCGTTTTCTTTAGGAATCTCGTTGTGTTTGTAAAATTATTGCAATACTGCTCTGCGCGCCCATACTTCTGGCGCTACTGCATAGATTTACAGTAACAAAATAAAAAATTTCCGCAGGGGGAATAGTGAAGCTTGCAACCGATCAATAATACTAGAAATCTCCAGAATAAAATACTAGAATACTAGAAATATCTCTTGTTGGCTGTTGGAATTGGAGAATATCATCAGGATTAAGAGGGAATAGGAAGAAACGGAACAGAGGAGAAGTGAGTGCAGAGCAAAACAAACTGGAGAGGAAACGGAGAAGAAACAGAGGATCAAGGATCAAGGAGGAGGAAATCGGAGAGGAACATCTAGTAGTACAGACCAAGTTTGTGTAGCGGTGCTGTTCTACAAGAATCGATCGTCTTCAGGGTCTGAAGAGGTTGTAGCATTTAGAAACTTGATAGTTAGTTGATAGAATGGTCATCTCCATTCGCCACTTCTGGGAAATTGAACTGACAGCTTGTAGACTGACAGTGGAAGCCTAATTTCACTCGGTGACACGAGATCATTTTTATAAATTGAGAAGATTGAGAAGATCGCGCTTCTGTATAACTTATTCTTCATCTTTCGATGGAGATAGCTCTCGGCAAGAATTTTTAGCGTCCCAATTGACGACTGAAAGAAAACCAGAAATTGTTTAGTATTGTATAATAACAACAAGAGCCTTGTGTCGGTGTCAACATCGTGTTTATAAATTGAATAGAATTTATATTCTTGGTTGCTTTTGGGAAGACTGCTTTCAAGAAACCTCTCAGTTGAGTCCTCCATCTTTATATGAAAATAACTGTCAGCAAGAATTTTTAGTGTTCTAGTTGATGACCGAAGGACAAGCAGAGATTGTTTAATATTGTATAATAACAGCGAGAGCCTTGTAACAGTGGCAATCAGAAGTGATAGTGGTGGGACAGTGACTAATGGTGGAATAATTGCAAGTGAAAAATTAATAAAGCTCTGCAAGAATCGACGTTTCCGCTAGAATCCACCGGAAGTCATCGTGGATGATCGAAGACGCTGCGATGTTCGACGTGAGTTTATATTGATCGACGATTTTGCTAAACTTTGCAAGCTTTTAACTCTGACACTTCGATTTTCCGCAATTAGTAAAATTATCAAATCTTGTAACTTCTTTGATTCGATTATTTTAAGAACAGAACAATTTTTCTATTAAAATTGGCCACAATTTTTCCATTGAAATCTCGAAGCACAATCAAAATTACTATGATGCGAGGCTTCCGGGTGAAAGCTGCGTCCAATAATATCATGCTGGCGCTTCTGATATCAAATATCAGTGTCTCGTCCGATGTTGATGGAGCTGCCTGCGACACGCTGACAATTTAATTGGATCGTTCGAATTTGTTCTTTTTACGAAGTGTTAATTAATAATCCGCTATCACCTGGGTCTCGGCCAATTGAAATTACACATATTGGTATTGTATCAATTATCTGGCTAACTTAACTGACTTCTTAGGGTGATTTACCATTTCTCAACTAGTTATTATCTTCAGATTTCTCTGTTATTATCTTCAGAACCATCTCTGCGTAAATATAAATTTTTCTCTCTGGAATTATCTGGACTTTGAAATCCTAGAAAGAACCTGACAAGTTGCAGTTAGTGAAATATAGATATTTTTATCTCCTCTACTTGGCTATACCTTTCACATATAAAATTGCATTCTCAATCTGCAGAAATCATTCTTCAATCTCGAAAATGGGAACAATTACTGCCCGACAAAAATTCGAGAGCCGAAATGGAATTTTCTTTGAGTCCCTCAATTTTGAAAATAAATTTAGAAATGTCGAAAAGCAACTATGCATTGACTGGTGCGAAAATTGCAATTGCAAACTCTCTTTGAACATATTCAAACTTTATAATTTTATAAAAAATCGGCTTCTTCAAAATTCTGTTAATCGAAAACCAAGAATGATGGAGGTAAACAATAAGAATCTTCTACTAACGCTACATGGGTGCAATTAGTTCGCGACTAATGTCTTGCTAATTCGATCTCCCATTAATTCGCGAAAACATTTCGCGTCACGGAACGTACAGGCGCAACGAAGAGCGGAAAAATTTCGCCGTCTTTCTTTCGCAGATAACTCGAAATAGAATTGAATTTTAATCACGAACCGGCCGCCGATTAATTCACAACAAAATTCATAACAGTCTTCGCCGTGATGTGCATTAATTTTTCGAAGTTCCTCTTTTGTACAAAAGATAACATTTTAATCAAACGCATAAAATTGAGTATTTCTTCTTCACTTTAAAGGATGCTTCTGTGAAGAAGAAGACACAGTCACCGGAACAAACACTGAAGAACATTCTTTTCAGTGGAAAAGTTGAGCATTGATCGAACGCTTTGTCGGTGATGTGTCGAGAGGATCATTCGTCAAACTCATTAATCAGTAGACTGCGGATTTTTATGCAAAATAAAAATGGTCTGCATTAATCGCAAGACGTAGAAGCTCAACAGACATTTATTTCTGTTCTTAATTATTATCATCAGATGAAAATAATACAACAGCATTTTGAAATTCTGTATTTTCTGGTTTAAATTTGAGCTGCTCTTTATTATTGTAAACACATAAAATGCGCAGTCCATTAACCAGATTCATGATTCAAGCTTATTGTTGTCAAATTGTTTGCTTGCAGATGACAGACGAGCTGTTGTTCTCCGCTCTGGGCCTGAGCATAGACACAGGCGTCGAGCAACAATTGTTCTCCACGGACGCTGGCACCTTGGAATGCGACTTCGAGGTGTCGTCCTGCCGAACAACGCCACACAGTGACGATTCCGAGGCTGTTGACAGTCGTGTCAACAACGCTGTCAACCCCTCCGACTGTTACACGGAGCTCAACTGTCCGACGAAGCTATTGTGGAACGAATGGGCCAACCAGACCTCTGCCTCTTCAGGTACTTAAATCCTAAATTATAACAGGATCATTCCACAGATTCCTGACCTAATTCAGCAGTTCGATTCAAAGATTTCAAACCTAAATTATAGCAAAATCAAATTCCAGACCGGAATCATGAGAAGTTTAACTCAAAGATTTGAATCCTAAATTATAACAGGATCATTCCACAGATCCCTGACCTAATTCAGCAGTTCGATTAAAAGATTTCAAACCTAAATTATAGCAAAATCAGATTCCAGACCGGAATCATGAGAAGTTTAACTCAAAGATTTCAATCCTAAATTATAACAGGATCATTCCACAGATTCCTGACCTAATTCAGCAGTTCGATTCAAAGATTTCAAACCTAAATTATAGCAAAATCAGATTCCAGACCGGAATGATGAGAAGTTTAACTCAAAGATTTCAATCCTAAATTATAATGAGTTCCGTTTAAAGACTTCAGATCTAAATTATGACAAGTTCAATCAAAAAGTTTCGAACATACTATAGCGCTGTTTGATGTGTGCAGGATGTCTGAGCGAGCTGAGCGAGTTAGACTCAGAATTGGAATGGTGCCTAGATAAAAGTTGGAACTCGGGACTGCCGGAGAGGACACCATTGTGCACCGAGGGGTGCGAGGGTTTCCTACACTTGCCTCTGCCAAACCCTGAACAAACGTTTCAACGCGAAGAACCACTATGGGTACTTGGGATCGATTTGAGAGCACTCGAGGATACTTTAGAAACGAGCGGAGTAGGTAAGTTTCGAGCAGTGCTGCATTAACCAGGATCCCCAAAGACAGGACAATGACGTTGGCTTCAGAGGAGACATACCATCGATTCATCTTTATTAATTTTCTAGAAGAAAAAGAAAATTTATATTGTTTGTATTCCTATGCTCTCACCAATGGTTAAATATGGATAACAGAGAAACAGAATTTTATTTCGGTTTTGTTTGAAATCTTCGTCACGAGTCTGACTCGATATTATAGGGGTTAAATAAATTACTATTATTTGTTAATTGACCCTTATCACAACATTTCTGATTCTGTTAAGTGGGAACAATTCCGAATAGTATTTGTGATCTAAGTAAACTTTCGAATTTCTAATCAATGACTGCTATTCGCATATCCTTAAATTTGTCTTCAGATGGACAAATCCATAAAATTGCAAACAAACTTAAATAAGATTTCTAACATAACATAGAATATAATGCAACAACTTCGATTTGCAAGCAACTTGGATGTGCTCCAATGGTTACAGATTACAACAACAATCAACTAGAGGAGAACCTTATCTCATCAGCAGCTGCAGCAGCACTAGCAACGCATGACTATACTAATCGCACTCTGGCGAACGCGGCTGAAGACCGATGCTTCCCTTGCACTTATCAAGGATGCGTGAAGGTATGTCAGATCAGAGGCTAATGGACTTTCTCGAGCCCAAACGTGCCCAGGAACAAATACAGTTGAAATACGGTCTAAATTAATGAAATGTCTGCGTAGCTCCTTGTATCTGGCAATTAATACAGACGATTTTTATTTTGCATAAAAATCCGCAATCTAGTCATAATCATGATCAATGTGTTGATCTATACTGTTAGTATATCTTTTATAAATATATTACTATTCTCTATTCTGGATTATTGCAGGTATACGCAAAGGCATCCCACCTGAAGGCCCATCTCCGCCGTCACACAGGTGAGAAACCATTCGCATGCACGTGGGCCGGTTGTGGATGGCGTTTCAGTCGATCAGACGAATTGGCCAGGCATAGAAGGTCCCATTCAGGAGTGAAACCGTACCCCTGTGAGATGTGCTCGAAACGATTCGCTCGCAGCGATCACCTGGCCAAACACCGCAAGGTGCACAGGAAAAACGCCTATCCACTGTTCCACGGGGGCAGAGGACTGCGCGGAGGGAAGATGAACGTTCTACCAACGGAAAGCTAGCCAAACCCCTTTGGAGCACGCGCTGTTGAAGAGGAGGCGTTCCGAGAACCCGTGGCTTTTATACGCGATGTACTTAACTGAGAATTGTTAATGATGGCCACTTTGCCTCAATGACACAAGAACGTAACGCACGAAGATATTATTTCTCCTAAGAATCATAGACTGTGGATTTTAGTGCGCTCGTGGCTGAAATAGAAAACTGTGAACATTTTAGAAACATCATCATTCTGAATAAGAATCCTACGATGATTGAGCTACGTTACTTCAGATGACTTGTTCTTTTTTTTTAAATTGTTTAATTGAGAAATCCTTAGCACTTAATCAGCGATTTTTTGATATCAATCTATTAAAATCGCTAAGAGATTAGATCAATCATTTCCGATTTATTAAAATTGTCAGGGGATGGAACAAATTTTTTCTGAATTTATAAAAATCACAGACAACTTTTATTGTGCATAAAAATCCACAGTTTTATGACTATATTGAACTACTACCCCTAGACGGAAATGGTCGAATGAAAATAAGTGCAGTGATTCTCAAATGTTCTCGCGGATAACAGTCCTTTAGATTTACATCAATTCTATGATTTAATAAATCGTAAAATTTCATAAAAATTCCAAGATTTAATAAATCGCAAGATTTCATAAAAATTGATATAAGAATCAATTTAAATTTAAATTATTTGTTTTACCAGAAAAGTGGAAAAAACAAATAAAAAGATTATTTTTGTAATGCTATCTCTAAGATGGCTCAAAGCTATTGCACGAAGTCACGTGACAAGTCTTGAGAAGCGACAATAAATAATGTTGAAACTGTCTCGGCTCATTCATTGATTCCCTTATTTAACTTCAGTAAAGTAAAATCAAATAAAAGTGCTATTTTTGCATGAATTATTTAAACAAATCAAGTTATGCAGCTAAATTCCTTATTAATAAGCACACAGGTTTGCGATATAAACCATCGCTGTAGACCAAATAGTTTTCGAGATATTTAACCAACTATAATTCCTTCAAGCTTCGAGGGTTATTTTTGCTTCAACATGAACAATAGCCGATAAAAAAATGTGAATAATCATTTATAATAGGACTCACCTCGTCTTTCGAAAATGGTTTCCTCGGACTGATCCTCTGGCTTCGCTTCCTCCATGTTCCCCAATATGGCGGACGCCGATTCTCCGAAAATTGAAGCAGTTTGGTCCTCTGCTTCTCTATAACGATGTCTTGATTCACAATATTCGAGTTGCCCTCATTATCATCATCTGCAAGCAAAGATACACGACTCAAGATATACTACTAAATAAAAATCTACTTAAAAGATGTGTAATCCCTTAAAAAATCTAACCTATCAAAATAACCTCGTCTTTGGCTTCTAGCGGCCATGTTTTCGACGACTTTCGTGGAACGATTCTCTTGGCTCTAAGTTCGTTGAGATACAATTTTGTTTGCCAGCAGTCTTTGTTGCAATTTTCATATAGTGTTTTTTTCTCAACATCGTTCAAGGTTCTCCTGCAGATGGGAGCCAGTTTCATGTCTGCCTTGACTTCGAAAGGCATGAAATTCTGGACTTTGCTGATACCCTCTTCCTCGATGGTCTTCTCTTGCTTCTTGGCGACGAAGAAGCTGGTGAACTTCGAGGCTGCTTTCTGCTTCTTGCGTTCCACTTCCAGTTCCTCTTCTTCTTTTTTTCGCTTCTCTTCCTCCTTTTTCCGACGCTCTTCTTCCTTTGCTTGTTTCTCCTTCTGCTTCTGTCTGCAAAATAAACCATTGTTAATTGCAAGAAACTCAAGGGGGGATTCTAATGTAACTGGTTCAAAAGCATAAAAATGCTTTCCCAAAATCTTATACTGTTTTACTAACGAAGAGAATAACAACAATTGGATGCAATTTGATGTAATAGTGATAAAAAAATGAATACAACATTTTTTTCCAGTTTTTGGATATATCTTTGTACCGATAAAATAATAATCTTTTACAACTAATAGATTTGTAAAAGAAAATGTTAAAATATTAGTCAACTTTTCTGTTTTACACGAAAATCCTCCCTTAAAAGAACTAAATCTTCATACTCAAGTTCTTGCTGCTTTTTCTGTTCCTTCATCATTTTCTTCATCTGCTTCTGCTCCTTTTCTTTTCGCCGATTTTCCCGTTCTTCTTCCTGCTTTTTCTCCTTCTCCTAACATGTTAAGAAAAAATATTGTTTAATCAAACGAAGTCTGCGGAAAATGCTTGTATCCAGAACTATATAATTTACCATTTTCAATCTCTCCCTTTCCTCTTTTTTTTTGGCACTCAACAATTTCCTCTCCTGTTGCTTAGGCGTCAATTTTTTTTGCTTCTGCACATTGGACTTTGGAGTCCGGAGGACTTCACCCGAACTAATACTTTTTCTACTCGTTTCCTCTACATTTTCTCCCGACTCTGCTGGATCCTCTTTGTCCTCGTTATCCGAGGACGTGATTGTTACGTAAGACTCGTTCATGTTCTCCCCATCTGTATCTTCTGTGGCTTGTATGCACTCTTCCTCAGCATTTCGGTCATTGTTGCTTGAGTCATCTAATGTTTTATTATCTGCCGATTTGTTCGGGCTCTTCTTCGAAATTTTAATTGCCTTGGGACTCTTGCACTCCACAGAGGGTGATGTTAGTTTTCTCTTTTTGCTCTGCATAACATTTGGGGAGCTCACGGGACTACGTTGAAAAGGTAATTGTGCTAAAACAATATGTTTATCCAAGTATAAATAAACCAATACAATACACAATACAAAATACACTTAGATGAAAATTTCTTATTTATTTTTCAATGAAATATTAAATGTATTCACCTTGTTTCATCTTCTTTTTCTTGGCAAGAATGATCTCGTCTGTACAACAGTCATTTTCTGTATCAACATTCACCATTTTCATTTCAGATGACTCTGTGAATACTATACATACAATATACAATTATTAACACATTAATTAAAATACCATAAAAATATTACGAAATAAATTTTTGTAACAGTTATTGCTATTTTTATTTCTTTACATTTAACCAGGTCTAACTTGGTAAGCTTGATGCGTTGGTATAAAAACCAGAAGCCTTAACGGATATAACCAAATTAAAAAAAGTTATGGCATAACAATTATATTTTCCTTTCAACGATTTTGGTTACGAATAACCACATTTGTTTTTGGTCATCAATAACTCTTATCGATAATAAAAATTGTTTTTGTGTCATTAATAACTAGTTTTCTAAGAAATCTTTTATTGATGCCTTTTCTTAATATCATTTACTGTACTAACCTACTGAATGCATTTTAACGCTCTGAATCACAAATCCGTTTAAGTAAATACAAAGAAGAAATATAAGAGCTGCTACAAGCAAGTGTTTACATTTTTTTGGAGATTGATAATGGTTATACTTTGATGAAAACAATTTTCGTCGCCGAAATTATTTGTAACTAGAAATAATTTCCGTTATCGATAACGGTTATTACTGAGCAAAAACAATTTCCGTAATCGATAATAGTCATTAGTAACCAAAAATTATTCCCATCAATAATGGTGTCTTATGACCAAAAAAAATTTTTGTCATTTATAGCGGTTATTTACCAGCAAAAATAATGTCTATCATCGATAATGATTATCTGTAACCAGAACACACACAAGTTAATATTTTAGAAAAACTAAATTTTTCGAATACCATTCGAAATATGAACTTTTAATAAATGATTTTTTTTTTATTAAATTTTTAAAGTAACTGTTATTTATGGTCTCTGTTCTTACCTGAACAATTCCAGATATTAACTGTTTTTTACAGCATTACTAGAGCCGATAATATAAAATCGAAATCTGTCAATGGCACATTCTTCTAACCTAGACAATAATTTATTCTACTATTTACAAATTCTACGAAGTAACGTCGACCCTCCACGTAACGCAAACAAACAACAAAATAACTCGACTATGTACAGCTACGGGATTATTATAATTTAACGGACTATTTGCACAAAAATAAAATATTCAAAAAGCATTATTGCCGGTATCACACTTATAACAAAATACGCGGGAGAATGAGAATAGATTATGGACGAGGAACTGATTTGCGCGTGTTGCATAGTTCCATGAACTGTAATTTTACTAGATTGGCAAATACAGGACAGTAGGAAATCTAATCTATCATAATGAGCAGTGATTGGTCACTATAGTTCCAACAGAAATGTACAGTAATTTCACAGAAATAAATTGCAAATTATTTTTGAAATTGAATAATAGCTGATTATGAACTGACAACAATAAACTAATTACATAAAATTTATTTTATAGAAGAATTGAGAGATTACAAGCGATAGTGCTGCGTACTACCACAGACGAGGTATAAGGATAGACCTATCATCTTATGAGACTTCGTGTCACATGTTCTGAAATACCGACTGTTCAAAAAATCAGATGTTTTGGTATGCCCTCTACGATTTGGAGTGGTGAGTTTAGGAATTATATTGACTTTCAGCACTGACAAGATATCCCCGTCGGTGCTGTCAGGTATCGAAGGCGTAGTTGCCAAATCACATCCGAGAATATTCGTCGCAAGGTTGCCAATTTACTGTTACTGCCGTGGAATGCACAGCGTGTATTTAGACTATTTTCTACGTTACGATCACAAATCTGGAAAAGTAAGCGAAACGAGTCAATGCAATGATTACTACAACTCGAATATTTCATTTCTGTTTACATATAGAAACTTCCTGCTTGTATACTTATTTTAAAGCCGAATAAATGTTTTTTCGATTTATATAAATAAACTTTTATTCATCGATAGTAAACAAAATAATAATTGTTGTCGAAAATTGAAGTATGTATTTGAAAAACGCTACGAACTTTCTTTCCAATCTAATATAATAATACGTGGTGATATCACAATTTGTAATTTAAAAATATTTCATGAACGAGCATTATGTCCTTACACTTGTTCTTATACATAATTGTTCCAAGAATCGATCTGTGGGAACAGAAATATCTTGAAGAATAAAAAATTAGATGGCAAGATGGTCAAGGGACTGCTTGTCGATATAGTTAGCAAAAGGAATTGTTATAAATATTAACCAGTTCGAAATAATAAAATCAGTGTATTGTGTTCAATAAATTAATGCATGCGGATGTTCATGATTTAAAAGTGATTCTGTATCTGGAGTCTTATTAAAAATTTTTACTAAAAAGTAGATGACCAGGTGGTCAAGGGATGTTTGTCGGCATCGTTGACAGAAGGAATTGTTATAAATATTAGCCGATTCGAAATAATAAATTTATTAGTGTATTGTGTTTAATAAATTAATTCGTGAAAATGTTCATGGTTTAAAAGTTATTCTCTATCTCGGGTTCTACTACCTATCATCACTAAAAAATTAGATGACCAGGTGGTCAAGGGAGTGTTTGTCGGCATCGTTGGTGAAAGGAATTGTTATAAACATTAAACAGCCATAGATAATAAATTTATCAATAATTACTATCACGGCGATCGAAATCGCCGGAGTGGAAATAGATGGAGTGGGGAGAGTTCCGCGTCGCTGCGCAGCTGCGCCTGAACTCGGCGAGCACTCTCAGTCAGTCAGTCAGTTGGGCCGCGGACTCCGGCCCGGGCGGTCCGACGGGTCCGACTGAGTGATCGCGAGTGAACGCGAGTGATAGTGAGTGACCAGTGGCTGTCCAGTGGCTGTCCAGTGGCTGTCCAGTGGCTGTTCAGTGGCTGTCCAGTAGCAGTCCAGTAGCTGTGCAGTTTGGTGAGTTTGGCCAATTTTTTTTTTTTATTTGTGATGGTTTACTTTGCGAGAGTTTATTTGTTGCTTTACAGCACAGGGTGGGCCAAGGGTTTTACAATGCTTATGTTGATTACCCTTGACCCACCTTCAACGATTCTGCCCTCGACCGTTAATTCAACGAACATCGTCGTTTATCATCAAATTGTATATTCCTGATTTAAAATTGGTATTCCTTCGATCGAAGGTCCCCCAGGGGCTCACTCACTTGACCGTGAGTGAGTACGGGGTGTCGCGTCCCCGGGGCTCCCGAATCGCCTATAGGCCGCACTCGTGTGCGGGGTTAGTTTGGCTCTCGTGAGCTGGTGTTAGGTTGGCTCTCGTGAGCTGGTGTTAGGTTGGCTCTCGTGAGCTGGTTAGATTCGCACTCGTGTGCGGGGTAGGCAGGCCGCACTCGTGTGCGGGGTTAGCTGGGCTCTCGTGAGCTGGTTAGATTCGCACTCGTGTGCGGGGTTAGTTTGGCTCTCGTGAGCTGGTTATATTCGCACTCGTGTGCGGGGTTTACCATTGCTCTTCATCACATATTCATCATCGTTGTTTTAATTGCTCGACATCTAATTGAATTGTGTTTCTGAAGTTTCATAAGATCCTCTTCTAGAAATTGATATTTCTTATTTAAATTTGGCATTCCTCCGATCGGAGGTCCCTCAGGAGCTCACTCAGGGATGGGGAAACCGTGAGTGAGTACGGGGTGTCGCGTCCCCGGGGCTCCCGAATCGCCTATAGACCGCACACGCGTGCGGGGTTAGCTTGGCTCTCTTGAGCTGGTGTTAGGTTTGCTCTCGTGAGCGGGTATTAAGTTTACACTCGTGTGCGGGATTTAGTTTGTTGTATTTCTTGTTGTATTCACACTCGTGTACGGGGTTATACAGACCGTCAGGATACATCGAATGAAGAGGACACCAATCAAGACTACAGCGTATTTTAAGTTAGTTATATTTGCTCGGCTTGCGTGCGTGCATTATAAGATTGTATATCGTCGTTGTAAATATGTCGAGTAATTATTGCCTTAACTTCACTTAATTTAATTTAATTTCATTTCATTTCATTTCGTTTAATTTCATTTAATCTAACTTCACTTTGCTCGGCTCGTTACTTTTTATTCCGACACAGCCTTCTGCTGTGTCGGACCTTGCTTGTATGTACCAATCCAGTTGGTAACGGTATTCGGCGTCAATTCATTGAGAGTGGATGGTCAAGCGATCTGTTTGCCGTGTTACACTGTATAAGTGAAAAGTCCTCTCTGTCGCGATTCCACCTGAGTTACCTCAACGTAAGTTGAATGGTACCGGTTGGTATATGAGTAAATGGGACACCGTGCGAGCTTTTCTCTTGGTCATCGCTCTTCTTGAGTTCATGTTGGATATCGGTGCTGACTGGAGTTTGGCTGCAAGCATTGTACGCGTTCGCGTCACCCTCGGACCAGAGCCTTCTGCTCTGGTTCGTTGTTGTTTCTCTTTTTGAAAGAATCAGAGCCTTCTGCCTGATTCGCCTTTGCCTCCCCGTGGATCGGAGACTTCTTCTCCGATTCACACCTTTTTCCCCGCAATAATTATTCGACATATTGTGTTACTGCGTTAGTATAAGTTCGTTGTTGTTAGGAAAGGGAGCCAGAAGGAATATTGCATTCGTTCTGACTCCCTTTCCGGGTCTCTTGTGCAGCAACCTCCTCGTGGTGAGACCTGGGCAATCGCTATTATCCTCTATTTGTAAGAACTTCTAGTATCTTACAAATAATGGATAATATCGAGCTAATAGCTGCACATTTAGAATTTGTGTAAATATATTATATCCTAGAATGTAAGACATGATAGATGTAAGACCAAATATATTCATTTATTATCAAATTGTAAGTTTCTTATTAAAAATTGGTATACCCTCGATCAGAAGTCCCTCAGGGGCTCACTCACTTAACCGTGAGTGAGTACGGGGTGTCGCGTCCCCGGGGCACCCGAATCGCCTATAGGCCGCACTCGTGTGCGGGGTTAGCTTGGCTCTTGTGAGCTGGTGTTAGGTTGGCTCTCGTGAGCTGGTTAAATTCGTACTCGTGTGCGACGTAGGCAGGCCGTACTCGTGTGCGGGGTTAGCTTGGCTTACGTGAGCTGGTGTTAGGTTGGCTATCGTGAGCTGGTTAGATTTGCACTCGTGTGCGGGGTTTGTAGGCAGTTCTCGTGTACGGGGTTTATAGTTACTCTCATCGCATCTTCATCATCGTTGGTTTTATTGCTCGATTTATAATAGAAATGCTTCTGAATTTTCTCGAGATGGTCTTCTGAAAATTTATATTTCTTATTTCAAATTGGTATTCCTTCGATCGGAGGTCCCTCAGGGGCTCACTCACGGGTGGGGCCGTGAGTGAGTACGGGGTGTCGCGTCCCCGGGGCTCCCGAAGTGCCTATAGGCCGCACGCGTGTGCGGGATATAGTTTTGTCGTATTTCTTGTCGTATTCGTACTCGTATGCGGGGTCATGTATTGTTTAACAGTCGGTCAGGATACATCGAACGAAGAGGACACCCCAACGAAGAGAATACATCGTGAAGACTGCGTATGTTAAGTTATTTATATTTGCCGAGCAATTATTGTCTTAGCGTCACCCCCCCCCCGAACCAGAGTCTTCTGCTCTGGTTCATTTTTCTTCGTTGCAATTCAAAGCCTTTTGCTATGATTCTTCCCTCTTTTGCGACAATAATTGCTCGGCTTGCGTGCGTGCGTTAGTTATTAAGATTGTATATCGTCGTTGTAAATATGTCGAGTAATTATTGCCTTTTAATTTCGCTTAGTTTAATTTAGTTTAATTTTATTTAACTTCACTTTGCTCGGCTCGTTTTTTGATTCCGACACAGCCTTCTGCTGTGTCGGACCTTGCTTGTATGTACCAGCCAGTTGGTATCGGTATTCGGCAAGAATTCATTGAGAGTGGATGGTCAAGCGATCTGTTCGCCGTGTTACACTGTATAAGTGAAAAGTCCTCTCTGTCGTAATTCCATCCGAGTTATCTCAACGTAAGTTGCTTGGTAACAGGTGGTAACTGGAGTAAATGGGACACTGTGTGAGCTTTTCTCTTGATCATCGCTCTTCTTGAGTTCATGCTGGGTATCGGTGCTGACTGGTGTTAGGCTGCAGGCATTGTACGCGTTCGCGTCACCCTCGAATCAGAGCCTTCTGCTCTGGTTCGCTCTTGTGTCTCAATTTGAAAGAATCAGAGCCTTCTGCCTGATTCGTCTTTGCTCCCCCGTGGATCGGAGACTTCTTCTCCGATTCACACCTTTTTCCCCGCAATAATTACTCGACATATTGCGTTACTGCGTTAGTATAAGTTCGTCGTTGTTAGGAAAGGGAGCCAGAAGGAATATTGCATTCGTTCTGACTCCCTTTCCGGGTCTCTTGTGCAGCAACCTCCTCGTGGTGAGACCTGGGCAATCGGTATTATCCTCTATTTGTAAGAACCTCTAGTATCTTACAAATAGTGGATAATATCGAGCTAATAGCTGCACACTTAGAATTTGTGTTAATATTGTATTCTAGAATGTAAGACATGGTAGATGTAAGAACAAATGTATTGAATGATTTTCAATAAAGATCTTGTAAATTAATATCCATGATTATTTCAAACCTATTCCCTCTATAACATTTTGCAATGTCACGTTCCGTCTGATTCAACGACAATAAGAGCGTTATAACATTCTACAGTAAAAAGTAATTGTGTTCCAAAGTAATGTCAGCATTCTACGTTTATTCATTACCTACGATACTACATATAAGTCCATTTACGTACGCCACTGACGCAGTCTTACTTAGATCTCGAGCAAATGTTCTATTTAGGTAGAGGCGGAACTTTTAGTGATGTTGATATTTCAAAATATATAAGTCGTTTAATTAATCTAATAAACACAATTAACTGCAACTTAAATTGTAAAAATATAGTGAATTCTTATTTGTATAGGCATAAAAATGCCTGTTTTATTAAACTTGCAAGTCGTTATTTTAAAAAACAAGAATAATAAATATGTGTGTACGCATTAAATAATTGTAAAGAAAGTAGAGCATTAGTTTAAAATATGTAAAATTATTGCAATATACTTTCTTCAATAATACGAGCAATATAACAAAATTAATTTTACTATAGTTCATATTTTTATTATTCATTCTTCGTAAATACTATTTTCTCTGTTCAAATATACGCGCCATATTCGTGTATGACTTCCAAATCATATTAAACATCCGTAGTAAAAATGAAGTATACGGAATATTCAGTTCTTACTAATACGCCCAAATTCGCGAATTATCGATAACAGTGAGTGCGACACCGAAATGGTACGGGGGCTCTTAGAGCCCCCCGAAGCGTGGACAGAAAAGTCCATAAGCTGCAATGTCTGTACTGATCCTAAGTCTGTGCCCTAAGTCTGTGTCCTAAGTCTGCTTAGGTGGGCTCGTCGGCACTGTCGGCAGCGACCGAACGTGGAAAGCAGGGAGAATCGATCGCGTATCGATCGATCGCGACATTCTTCACCCGACACTCGTACAGCGCGAGAATCAAACCTCAGCAAAGTTGAATGTAAAATCAAACAAAAATAAAATAGATTTCTATCCCACGATTAAACATGTACAGCAGATTAGACAGAAAAATACATTGGGTGATTGGTCTACTCTTATATCTCGTTTGTGTTATAATAGTTAGGTGGTTTCACCATAGATGTCGCCAAAGGAATTTTCTCCTAATTTTATAATTTGTACAAAAAATTTTCTAATTATTTTGAATTACCATTACAAAAATTATCATTTTACAATAAAAAGTTATAAACAAAACATGGAAATCCCAGTTAGCTGGTTTTCTCGCAACTTTTCGACGCTCCAAAATTTTGCTAGGCAACTGAGCAGTAAACACAGAGTTTATTTAATGAAAGCAAGACATATGCAGTATTCTCCATCCAGTTTTCATTTCTTGTGATAAATAATTGAATGTACATACCATTAATGTAATATGTCCAGTCAGGACATTGATTTTATTAAAGGATGTGCACAACATGCAGAAAGCAAAGCAGAGCAAGATCTCAGTCTCTGCTGTGCTTATCCTACAATAAACAAATTGGAAGAGACCAGTGTACTTGTCAGATCAACAAAAGAAGATCTGAGAAAATTGAATAAAGAGTCCACGTTAGCAGAGGATGGATTATACACCTCCGATAATCCTTTCATTTACAGTGATATGGATGTAGAGCTTGATCGCATGCGAGTCTTAGAATACCAGACCAAACAAAAGTTCTCTGGGAAGCTGGTAGAGATTGTAGTACGGGAAGTCACTATCAACACGTCAGATACAGTAGAACTTACATCTATTCATTTATTATTCAAGAATAAAGTCATTTGCAAAGCCACTAAGCCATTCAATAGAAAACTGCATAAGATATTAATTAAAAAGTCAGAATGCCATGATTTCTCTATACAAGTCCACGCCAAAGGTGGACAGTCCAGTACAATACCATTACCATTGCCCAAGAGGAACGTTGAGAACAATAAAGTAGAAGTAGATTTTGCGATAGGCGACAATTTTGGCAGAGTACATGGTGGAACAGTAATTTGCACAATCACATTAAGTAATTATGGCACCAAAGAGCAAAAGCCCTATGCAACATACTTTTATAAATTGAGTAATGATCCAAACGACCCGCAGAACAGTCTATCTTTACTGAGACCATCCAAACCTGTTTGTAAGAAGCAGGCAAAGTACTTTTTATTGGAGGATCCAGCATTGACCTTTGATGTTAGCGCAGAGTTTGTTGTGCCTGCAAAGGACAAAGTAGATGAAACGAAGCCACCAGACATAGTTGTGATGGAGCAGCCAGCATTTTCCTTGTTTGATATTTCCTTTATGGACCTGTTTCAAATCAGGAGACCGCTGGAGCCATCGTCAAGCACGAGGAGACACGCAATGGGGAAAACAATTCTGACTGTTAATGTACTTCGTGGAATAGAAGTACCAATCAGAGAGGAGTCTGCGCTTGTCCAACCCTTCGTAGAAGTCGAATGGGGCAGCACAGTGCACGCTACAGTAGTGGCGGAGGGGCCAGCTCCTCTCTGGCAGCAGACAATGCACTTTGAGCTACCAAAACAGAATGATGAACACTGTATAAAACTTCGTTTATATGACCAGCATCCTGTTTGGGGTCCACAGTGGCTTGGAGAGTCTAGAATTCCCCTGGAGCACCACAGAAATTATCAGGAACTCGAACGATGGATCACATTGTCTCCTCTGTTCAGTCCATTGCTATCATTCGGATATGTGCAAGCCAGTCCTGGCCAATCGTGCACTCGTATTTATGTTTTGATCAAAATGGACTACCCAAGTACCAAGTCCATTGAGAACACCGCCATGCAGATAATACTCAAGGGAATCCCGAGGTGCCTCGTTACACCGTACAAAATCAATGATTTGGAGAATGCAAAGGATGTCGCGAAATTGGCAATGCTCTTGCCGTCATTGCCAACGCATTATGGACCAGTGACTCCTCGTCAGGCATTGAATATTAAGAAAGTGGATCATTATGGGAGGGCTGCTTTGCTTGCTACTTTGCTACAAGGTTTAGGTTTGCAGACGTTTGTTCTACTAGGTATGTATTATAAAAATTGCTTGAGAAATAAATACAAGAAACCTGATTATCTCTTTTGTTGTTTCAGGTTCCTCGCAAATAAGCAAATGGACAGCATTCGTCCTATGTTTCAGTGAAAACGGAATCTACACTCTGTGGGACCCGGAGACAGGGAACTATCATAAACTGGATGACAGTCACTGTCCCTTGATCAAAGTGTCTCGTCTAATAAATCACTGCGGTGTAAGTATTGCTTTATTACATTTTTGTGGGAGGGATAATGCTACAAGAGTGTAATGAAAGAAATGAAAAATCTATTTATAGGTCTTTATTATACAGATTTTATTCATTTCCACAGATATGGGAAAACGTACAAAAATCTGTTCTACCCCATAACATCAAGTACGATGTGAAATCGAGCAAGGACTGGCGACCGATTGAGGTATTATCATTAAAAACTGATCATGCTGTGCAAGCATTAGAGCTGAGCATCGCAGAGGAGGAAATTAGGCAATTAAAGAGAAATGCTGCTGAGATAGAGCAGCATTTAAAAGATCAATTGTCTGAATGGCGTAGCATGATTGGTTTCACAACAATATTCAATCGACATGCAATGACCATTTTGAGGAATTTTATTTCCAAGATGGAGCCTTCCTCGGAGTCACAGCTGGATAAGAGGGATTTGAAGCAACTGCACAGAGCTTACCACATGCATGGCTTCGTGTTGAACAAGCGCGATACTAGTAAGAGTGAACTAGCTGAACAATTGAATGCGACAAAAATTCATAATATTTCTGGTCCAATTGAGTTCGCTCTAGTCTGTCACATAGAGCCTTACGTTGGGAAAATCTGTTCGATGCGGCTAGCTGTGATAATCTTAAGAAGTCGGGACTGAATTACTTAATACACTAGCAGGTCAGTGTATTCGTTTATTACATATTTGTATACTCCATTAAAATTAATGTTACAATGCATACAAAGGAGTATAAATAACTAGTGTTTATCACAAAAAATTTCTGCAAAATGTACTGCCTCCAATACAGATCATTAAATATAATACACGCCCTCGTTAAAATCTCGCATATAAAAAGATATCGTGTGGGAAACACTTTGGAAACTATATTAGAGTCCTACGATGATCTTTTGTTGGTAATTATTCCGTTGACTTCGAACGTGTAACGTTCTCAATAAAAAAGTACAAATAGTTTTGGTAATAAATCTAGTCGAGGAGACTAACGTGTTGTACAAAAGTCTGGTTTTCTTAATATCGAATGATGTATCATGTTGTTTGTATATGGGGTATCGAAAATGCCTAATGTTATTGTACCATGAAGTTGTAGAAAAGCTTAGTGTACAAATTCAATATACTCATTTCGTGAGAGATTCGTGTCTTGTTTCTCTGAAGCACTCTAATCGCTAGACTGTGGATCTTTATCCGTTCATGAGAATTTGTAAAATATAGGGAAACGCGAATATTCATAGAAATTAGCGATATATTATTATTTTTATTTTATTGATGCCACAAGGTGGAAGATATTTTTCTCTCGTTCTGATTTTTATAAAATATGAAATTATGAACATTAGTTCGCATGAGGACCCGCAGTCTACTAATCTCACAATTCTATTTTTCATAAAAATTGGAGAGAGGAAGATTTGTCTATACATTGTAAAAATTTTCAGTCCGATTTCAGAACACGCACGATTAAATTATGTCAAATACATTAGACGGCTGGAAAGGTTTGATGAACAAAAACTGTGGGAATGAACATATCATATACTTCTTTATACTTGTTGCATTGCGCAGCAATGCATTTCTTTTTCCATAACAATTGTAATAATTATTTTTTACACGCCGCATATAGATTCAAACAGGAAGAAAAGTCATTCTTTCTTTCATTACAATTCCATAGGACAGTCGAAGCACCAAAACCAATAAGAATTTTCTTTGATAATCACATTTAAACATAATTGTTTACAATTATCGTGTATCGGCTCGAAACCGGATGTAAAAATTTTTTCCATCTCCCTAAAAATTGACAGTTGTATTGTTTCGATTTGTGCATTGTTTATAGTCTCTGCATTCTCAGAAATTGTTACAATTTATAATAACCACGCGTAAATGTTCCATACATTTACAAAGTGTGTGATACGTGTGTGTAAAATCGTCGAAAAATGTTTCTTCGTGTAAACGTTCGCCTAATCTACACAATACAAAACGAAACATTCTCAGGAATATACATATATTATATATGTATATGTATAAAACAGTCGCGAACACCATAAATAAAAACAAAACTTTCGTGAGAAATTAGCAATGAATCTTGCTTTTATTATTCTACAAATGCCTAGTAAACAATATTCATTAAATAATCCTCCCTTATAAATACAATGTTAGGCATGTGTCTGCAAAATGCATATTGTTTTTCGTTCACAAAACGCGCGTACACCTTGATCTATGGTTTTTGATCGTGTCAGAATACGAGATTTCTTCTTTCTTTAAAATGATCGATCGCGAAGTACAGTTGATCACATGTGTATTGTCCTAATCATTTCTCAGAATTGTTCTGAAAATTTTTAGGGGCAGTATTTTTATTGCACAGTTTGATAAATTGATGTATATGTATATATGATATTATCAAAAAATAGTGGAAGGCATTGTTTATGGAAAATTAAACCAATGAACTTTTGTGCAGACTAAAGTATTGTTCGAAATTAGTAATTTTGCATATAGACAATAGTTTTCCATGGAACTTATAAAATCGTACAAGATCGATGAATTTGCAATAAAAACGACAATTTTGAACAAGGTTCGCGAATTTGAAAAAGTCGACAGTCTTGGACAATACTGACAAATTTGCAACAAATGTTGATAAATCTCAACGATACCGATAAATTTACAAGACTGACGAATTTGAAAAATTGACAAACTTGGACAATATTGATAACTTCGCAACGAAATTGAAGAATTTTCAGAAGAATAATCTGCATAAAATTGATGAATATGTGCTAAATTAGCGGAGAATTGACAATATCGCTTGAAGACTTGCAGGTATTTTGTGAACAACCGTATCTCTACGTGACGATACGATAATCTACCTAAACGACCAATGTGCGACTACATACAGGGTGTCCATTAAACACGAGTACCGCGCGAATAATCGACATTGCGAATCATCTTTACGAGAAAATTGCAAACGTTTCGCCGAACAATCCGTTCGTCCGTCTATTGCTCGCTAATTCTACTTCTACTATACGCTGACACCACACACCACGGTATTAATTATTTTCCACTGCCTCCGATATAATTGAATCCTCATTAAAACGCGAATCACGCTATACTTTAAATCTCGTTGACTTCAGCAACGAGCTTTCAGAGTTCCCAGCATGCACCAAATTACGAGAAATAATAAATTGACAATAAATAAATAGCGCACGACGAATCGCCTTCTTTCATTTGTTCGTTTTCCATGCGCGACAAAGGGCGTCTAAATAAATAAATAAATAGAGAATCGGAAAAAATCACACCTCCGTTAATATTCCGATAAATCTAAGCGACGAACAAACGTAAATCTCCTCGCAGAAAAATGATAATTGTTATGGCGGGGAAACAGCTTTTGTTTTCCGCGGTTTCGTTTTACTTATTTTTTCTTTTCTTTGCTTTCCGAACAATTGTGAAAACGCTCTGTTCGCAATATTGGACACCCTGCACAAGGTGCAATCTTGACTGCAACTGCCTCTGACTCGACGATCCATTGCCATAATCTTTTTACAAGACAGATCCTCGTCGTCGGCCACGAAAAAGATCGCTTACATTTAAGCTTACATTACGCGACGCTATCGTACGAGATCGAACGGGCGATCTCGTAACTCCTATTGACGACTATAACTTCTATACAGGGTGTTTCGGAAGTCATCCACCTTGGCAGCTCACCGAAACCACTCTAAGCGACAAATTTCCTGTTAAGGCGGCTTTACTTCTATTCAAAATCACTGATCCTGTCGTTACGCATTGAATACAGGTCCTCGTGCTCTTTTGCTTTAGTTTAACACAGCATTTCCTCCATAGCGTCGCGTCTCTGGCCACGCCCACTCGCCGCGCGGCATGGCGGGCCAAGGGGAGCGAGAATGAAGCAAACTAAAATGTGCTGTCACTGTTTCCGAGCGTCTCGCTGTGTCTACTCGCGCGACGCTATGGGGGGATGCTGTATTTCAATGATTTCTTCTTACGTAATGTATAAGTACAGAAGAATTTCTAATTAACATGATGTTAACGAAAACTTGAGTTTAACAAACAGTGTTGCCACTTGTTCAGGTTGTAATCTCTGTCCTCGAAACTGGCCATGAAAAAGAAGGACACGGGGGAGAAATTGAAGATGTTCAAGAACTGATAAAGATCTAGTTTCTTTTCTGTGATTCTGCGGTGATTAATGACACTGACGATGATAATCGGCAGATGACTTCCTTGGACACCGTGTATACTTGACTATAATTTGTATTTACAATGTGCTGGGCCAGCGATCCGAGCTCTCAGCTCCTCGGTCCCAAGTGTGAAACGTAAAATTGAAAATCGCAGGCCGGTTATGTTTACAATCGCGTCGTATCGGTTCGCAGAAGACATCGGACTCGTGCTTGCTAATCCGTTGATGATCTCTATGTGGATCTTGTTGGTGATCGAGCATCGCAAAATTCTGGGGCCGAACGTGGATATCCGGTTTTGTTGTTGTTGTCGTTTTTTCGTCGTTAGTCATCTCCGTCTCTGTTTTTTCTCTTTATTTTCTATCCGCTCTCTCTCTCTCTCTCTCTTCTTTGTCGTCGACGATGTGCCAACAGCCAGGTAGCACGATGTCTATTGAATCTTTTTCGACACTCCGTTCGTGTGCCCGTTCGCGTAACTATTCGCGATGATTCCGTTTCGCGTTGCACCTTTAATACCCTCGGTCAGCTCCGCCTTTGACAGCGCGCTAGCCTTCATCTTCTCCAGCTGCCGTTCCGCGTACGCTTGCTTGCCCTGCACAGTCATCATCATCGTGTAATTAGTCTAGTGTATGTTTCATTTTAAAGTGTTTTACGAACATCCTCCATTCAACAGTTTGAATACAGTTTTGAGAATACGCAGAAATGTCTTGTGTATATGCAAGAGAGACAAAATTTTACAATAAATTTTTTGGTTTCGATTTGGTCCTGTATGAAACTTTGATGAACATATTTGTGACATTCCTCTGATTAAAACGAGTCCCAACACGACACGTTTCGAAGCACATTTGCTTGTTTAATCCACGATTTAGTAGAGCCTCGATTATCCGTACGAATTAAAGAAATCAATTAAAACAAGTGATATTTGATCATTAAAAATTTCGTGGAAAAAGTCGGAGTAAAAACAACGAGGAATATTTTGGTGTAAATTGTTCGATTTGTCTGTCGATTAATTGGAACTGTAACGGTACCTTCGCGATGTACGCTTTGGCGTAGAAGTTGCCGAAGAGTACGATGAACGAGATCATGTAGATGACGAGGGCGTACTGCATCCAGAGCGGGAAATCGCATCCCGATCGAATACCATTGATCCCGAGGATCAGGGCAGTGGTGAATTGGATCAGCTGGAGGATCGTCAAGTATTTCTTCCACCAGAGGTATTTGGAAACAGTTGGTCCGAGCGCGGCCAATCCATAATACGAGTACATCAGCACGTGGATGAAGCTATTCACCATTGCTGGCAGGAAGGCTGAATAAACAGAACAAAAAACATTGCACATTTCATCCAAGAATAAATTGGTGCGCGACTGAATAACATAAAAGAAAATTCCAAAATTAATGCCCACGCAATTTTCTTGATAATTTCGAAATCAATACCCACAATTTTTCTGGATAATTTCAAAATGAATGCTCGTAATTGTCTGGATAATTTCAAAATTAATTCTCACTACTTTTTTGGCTATTCCAAAATTCATTCGCACAATTTTTCTGGATAATTTCGAAATCAATGCTCGTAATTGTCTGGATAATTTCAAAATTAATTCTCATAACTTTTTGGGCTGTTACAAAAGTAATTCTCACAACTTTTTGGGCGGTTACAAAATTAATTGTCACAACTTTTTGGGCTGTTACAAAATTAGTTCTCACAATTTTCTGGACAATTTGAAAATTAATGCTTACAACTTTTTGGGCTATTCCACAATTAATGCTCACAATATTCTGGATAATTTCAAAATTAATTCCCACAACTTTTTGGGCTATTCCACAATTTTCTGGATAATTTCAAAAATGATTTCCCAAAAAGCTGAATCTTGAATTTCTAAAACAGTAAATTTCGATTTGCATTTTCTTAAGAAGCACCTTAGATCTTACGTCTATTTCCGTCAAATTCATATGGGCGTCGATACTTGAAAAAACAATTAAGCCTAGAAACATTGCACGTTGAAGCTGTATAATTTATACGCTATTTGAAGAAATAAATGTGGCAACTTTGCGCGAGCGAATTCGTAAACCATCGTAGACGGATTGAGAATTTGATATCACGTTAATAAGTTCATCTCGAGTGAAGACGCGTGTCCGCGATTTCTCCCCCTAATTTATTATACTTATCTAGTAAAAAATATCAACGTATCACTTTCAGCATGTTAAGATTATTAAAAGAAGAAAGAAATTTCTAGTTGCAATTGTAATTCAAACATGTATTATCTTGCATAAATATACGCGGGCGCAGCGAGAATTTTTTGGGCGATACAATAAACAGCGATCAAACGCAGTAAAATCGTCACGTGCAAAACTTCAAATAATCTAGGTGGACATTTTCAAACTACCGAATCACTGGCTTTTTCGTGCCAAAAAAAAAATTGTTCCAGTGTCTCCAATTTGAAGACGACCACCAACGAATTAGGAACAACACTTTTTCCACGACTTCCAAAGATTGTGTTAGGAAAATAAATTATGGGGCACTTACTTGATCCACTGGGGACCCATTTGATACCGATCCACCACAACGAGAACATGGTGGAGTGATGGTAGACATGGAGGAAGCTTAGTTGATTGTCCTTCTTTCGAAGGATGAAGAAGAACGTATCACAGAACTCAAGGAGCTTGCTGAAGTAGTACCACCAAACTGCATGAGCGATCTGCCATCAAACCAAATATGCGTATACATTATAATAAAGAATTTCACCAATAACCATAACCCAGACCATGAATAATATTCTTGAAGGGCTCATGAAGGATTACAAAAGATTTTCGACGTACCTGCACTTCGTCTGGACGCGTCACCTGTCTGATTGGCTGGCAGACATAACTGTAACTTAACCTGGTGGACGCTACGAATAACTGGAAACAACAAATATTTCTAATTTTTATAAAAATATCGACACATTCAAATATCAATTTCTAATACTCGCTTGTAATTATGTAATACACGATTGTCACCGTCTGTTTAAAAAAATAATAATATACCTAGCTGCTAACAATAATTGCATGAACAATTTTCTTAACAAATCGTAGCTGTCAAGTGGCTAAATAGCTAATTAGTGGATTGAATGTTCGTAGCGTTTTTAAGTTAAAATTGAGACATTTATTCAACAAGATAATGTCCATCCGTGACAGTGAGGACTGCCAAGATCATCCTAGATAATTAATGTGGAAATCGGGGACAAGAGGAGAAATATGAGTGGTGGAAAGCAAAGAGATTGTACCTGAATGGCGATGTACGCGTTCAGACATGCCATCGCGAGATTATAGGGCACGAGGGCCCAGGTCAGCTTGAATGCTTTACGAGTTCTCATGATCTTTGGCCCGGCCCACACGATCAGCAAATACAGCATTGTGTAGATCAAAGTAGGTTTCGGCGAGTCGACCAGCATCCATCCTCTCGATCGTTCGTCTGACGGAATTAAACGTAGCGCAATTAATCGAGGATTGTCGAGGAAAAACGGAAAGCATCGTCGACAAAATAAATGGAGAAAAAACTCTCCTAAAAAAATATTTATGTGATCGAAGATTATAGTAATATTTTAAAAAATGTTTATATACAGTAATTGATTAAATTATAATGCGACGATTGCGAAGGAAATACCTCCGGTCAATTGTTTGATAATAAAGTGTTTTGAAAAGTACATACATATATACATAATATTTTATATAATATTATGAGAAATAATAGCCGAATAAAAAAGCTGTTTCGTTAATGCTGAAATTTTTTACGATTGGTGAAATATTTCTACAAACTATTTTATTAATAATGTGTTAACTACATATAGTCTCACCTGCGAGGGACAGGGTCCAGAGGTAGTAATCGTAGGCGTCGTTTATTAACGTCGCCGTGGAATTGAGTATGTCCGCCATTGCCTGAAACAGAACCATAAATTTCTGGTTGAGAAACATTTGTGATTGTAATTATAAATCGTAGATTATAAAATAGAATTCTGGAGTAACGTTTAAATACGAAGTGGTTAAATGTGAAAGTCCATTGGAAAATTGGAAAAAATTTTACACATCGAATTGTAGAAAATGTATTTATGATTATAATTATAAATTGTAGATCAGAGAGTGTAATTTTTCCTTAATATTTAAATAAAAGATAATGGAATGTGAATTTCCATTGCAAAATTATAACAAATTTTCAATCTTGACTGTAGAAAATATATTTATAATTACAATTATAAATTGTAGATCATGAAAATTGGTGGAAAGTGACATTCAATTTTAACATTACAACAAACTTTTAGAACTTGAATAATAATATTATGGATTTTTAAGGAACCGATGAGTTAACCAATATTTTAATTTTCAAATTATGCTTGGTAAATTACGACACAATTTCGGTTTACCATAATGACAGTGATCGTGCCGTGTGAAACCGATTGATATCTCGTGGAATGCAACCCGAGTAAAAGGAATGCAATCTTGGACAGGAAATGGTTAACAACAGTGAAAACGCGCTGATACGAGACTTCCCTTGTTTATCGTGGTGCAAGTTGAAAGTAAAAAGCTCGTTTTCACTAGCATCGAAACTTCGTATAATGTTTTCTAATTAGCTGGTGAACGTGCATAAATTATTGGGAAATTTCTACCAAACTTTCATGAATCTTTCATTCATTCGCGGAACAACGTATTCTCGTGTGTGTATCATTTTTTCAATCTGTTTTCATAAAATCCACAGTTCGGTAATGAAAGTAGTATACCATCACCGTGTAAAGTATAGTAATACTTGGAACACCGTTTGTTTACCAATAGAGTGTTTATCGCAGTTACGCTGAAACGAACGACACTATAAAGTTTTATTTATAATATATATTTATTTATAATATTATATTATATTATATTATTTATAATATCATAATATTATATTATTTATAATATCATAATATTATATTATTTATAATATTATATTATATTATATTATTATTAATATTATATATTTTATTATATATATTATTATTATTATATATTAATATTATATTATTAATATTATATTATTTATAATATTATATTATTTATAATATTATATTTATTTATAATATATATTTATAATATATATATATATATATATAACAAATATAACTGGTTTAAACGCTTCGTATAAGCCTCCGACAATACCATAAATTAAATAGCTTACAGCAATCATCTATCATAAACAGACTACGACGATTGTGCAGCTTGATACATGATCAGACTAGTTTACAGGAACCAGAGTTACAAACGAGTTTACTCTTTCCAGGGTAAGAGAGATTAAACTTCTAACCAACGAAAAAAAGTTCGACATGCATGAAACTACGATAAACGGAAGTTTCTAATTCATTTGACTGTAGTTAGACAGTTATTTGTAAAAACCTGTAGGTTGTTTACAGAGGTACAACCCGCCGCAAATCAATTAACATACACTGTATTATTAAGATACACAACATCGTTCGAATTAATAAAACAAACTTACAAAGCAGTCCGAAACCGATCCAGCAATTATAATTAATTATATGCTAATCAAGCCAGCCACACTATACACGGTGTATCAAAAATGTACTTCCTTGAGAGGGACGATTCCTGAGGCCATTTCTATGAACTTTTTCCTTTGCGCAAATCTTCTCCGCGGCTTCGTTAAGGAGTTATTAAGGAAAAACACGGACCAATCAGAGCGCGGATACAGACTTGGCGACACGCCCTGCTGGGCGTAGCGTTGTGATTGGCCGAGCCGAAATCCGTCCGCTGTTGCTGCGCCGTGATTGGTCCGTGTTTTCCATTAATAACTCCTCAACGAAGCCGCAAAGAAGATTTTCGCAAAGGAAAAAGTTACTAGAAATTACCTCAGGAATTGCCGCTTTCGAGGAAGTGCAACATTTTTGGAACACAAATTATAACTGATAATTTCAATGGAACAGTTCAAACTAATAATACGATTCAGACCAATAAGATTAATAAAACCAACGTCTACAATTAATTATACGGTGATTATTCGATCCTGGAGCTTCACGCAAAGTAACATCGTCTCGTAAACATTTACTTCCCTCATTAATAATTTAACTATATTGAAAAAATACGTTCTCGAAAATTGTAAATCGACGTTTCTGAATTTTTTGTCCGTTCACTGAAATTATTTGAATTAATTAGAATTAATTGAGTTTATCAATACATTTATAGCAAATTTGAGTAGATAAAATTCAAAATCGTAGGAAAATTTTAAAAATTAAAGATGTCAAATAGTCCGTTCACTGAAATTGCACCTACTCATTTTTACCATAAAGCAGTTAATTAATTAATTATTAGACTGCGGATCTTTAGGCATTTATAGCAAAATCGAATAGACGAAATTCAAAATCGTAGGAAAATTTTGAAAATTGAAGATGCCGATGTATGATTCCTCATCTATTAGCCCCTTGCCCTACGATTTATTTTACGGTTTCAGTAATTATTAGAACTTTTTTGCAGTTCGTAATTTCTTAAAAAAGCAGAAAATTTATTTCTACTGTATGCCTATATTCTTCAATAGCTGTACATCAACAAAACCAAAGAAGAATTTTATTTCGTTTCAAAGGAAATTACCAACATACACATTTATCAGACTCTGTTCAAAATCATCATGACGAGTCTGACAAAATTGATAAGAAATAAGATTCTATTTCTCTGGTCATATATAATCATACAGAATATTGCAATTAGGTTTACGGTGCGCAACTTTTACGAGCAATCCGATCGGATAAAACGGAAAGTGTATCTCTCGAGCGGATCGTATCAATAAGAGCGTGTCAGTGCTTTCTTCGAGGCAGCGCGCTCGCGCTCGGCCGCGGGTGCGGGCGCTGTCATTAGCCGAGACACTCTTCTAATGACCGCTATCACGTACCGTTATCCGGTCGTTCACTCCCAAGATGAAAACGTCATATGTAACTTTCACGTTTTACCGGAGTAGCACCGTAGCACGCTATCTCTCCTCTCCTCCGTATCCGCGGTAAAACGTGTTTCGTGCGCGAATCTTTCGTGCAAAACCGAGGATCAAGTTTCGAGGCGTTCGATGACTCCCCCCGACAGATCGGATGGAATGTGCAACTTTCATTTGCGGTCTGGCCTCGCTGCATGATCTCCTGCCAAGTGCAAGTTCACCCTACCGACTCCCCTTCTACCTTTTACGGTAGTGCATCTCCGTAACTGTCGAATCGTCGGGCCTACAGTGACAGTTCTAGTAGAGCTGCTGCTATATTCTTTGTACAATCAATCATCGAATGAGGATCACTAGAAATTTTCAGCATTTTCCTTGTTTTCCGTAAAATTAAAAGGCCTGTTCAAATTGTAATATAGTTTATTAACAAATAACACAATACACTGCTACTGTACGTCACATTATTAATGCATGTTAATATCTCGTATTTCCACCCTTTGCCTTGGTGACAGCTTGTATCCTTTCCGATATGCTTCGTATAAATAAAATATAGTTGTAATTTTCAAGTAGCTGTAATTTTTGCTTTCAACTCAGTAAACAAGTCTTGTGACTAAGTTCAAAATATTTTCTATGGCATTCAAGTCGGGACAATTGCCTACATAATTCTATTATTATCACTAGACTGCGGATCTTTTTATGCATTTATAGCAAAATTGGAAATTGTAGGAAAATTTTGAAGATTGAAAATGTCAATATATGATTTTTCACCTATTAACACTAAACCCACCGAGCACTAAAAAGGATAAAAACGTTTTAGCTCACGAAAATAACAAGACTCTATTTATTTAGATTTTGTGCAATTTTTAGCACTTGGATAAAGGAATTTATCGAATCAATTTCCATGTAAACAACTTGATATTTTCAATAATCGTTAAATGGAACATATAAAACCGGTCATTTGACCGGCTGTGGTCAGTGTTAAAATCATTGAGGGAAGAAATAACATTCTATTTAGTTTCTATTCTTTGCAATCGATGCAGAAAATTTTTATTTTGCATAGAGATCCGCAGCCTAATTATCACAATAGTGACAAATCTATGTTTATGTGTGCCTAAGTAATAATTCGAATGACCAAAGACAATCTTTCATGTGAACATAACGTTATAACCATAAAAGTGAAATTTCTGTACGTGATCCTAATTTGATGACCAGAACGTGTCGAAGGTGGAGAAGGATAGCCGTTGAAAAAGAAAGAGAAACCGAAGTTCAACGCTTCGACTCTCTGTTTCTCTTTCTTTTCCGGTTGCCGGCACACGAGTAACGTTATCACACGAGTAATTATAATCGTAACTATATCGTGTTTGGTGTCAATTTAATTGGAAAAACGAGACGAACGCGACGGTGAAATTTTCATAAAAAAATCAAAATAAATTATAAAATGACAGAACTTAAATGTCCGAAAACTGTACCGGTGTCTTCGGGGAAGTCTGCCGAATCATTCTACCTAAAAATCACTCGCAACTTCAAATTATTTGTTATCAACTTAAAAATTAAACGGCTCGGAAATTGAAGGCACGGCACTCGAAAAATTAACCAATAAACGGATAAAATATTGCATAAAATCGGAACGAGAGGATGCAACCGGGTGCACCGCAACGGCACCGATTCTCGGGCAGCCTGACGCGCGAGTGATCTTCACGGTGAAAGTTCGATAAATCGATTTATAATCTCCCGAGGCTGAGTGAAATCACTGGCAGATCAAGCTTTTTCCCTCTCCTCTGCTCTCTCTCTCTTTCTTTCTCCTCCCGTAGTATTATTGCACGGCGCTTTTGCCAACCGCGACCATACGGCTCACAAGATTTACAAGACAGAATATTAAAATATTTAAGCTTTCACAAGTTTGAATTGTTTATTTAAACACTGCACAGAACAGAGCTATACAATAATTAAACAAATGAGTTCTTCAATATTTCTCTTTAAATTTACTAAATATTTGTTTCGTGAGAGAATAAAATTCTACACTTTTTCGATCAATATTCAAACCACAGAATTTCTCTTCGAACCATTTCGCCATAAATATTTCACAATCGGGTGGCACGCTTAGGCGAATAACCCCACGCGTCACGTGAGTTTCGCAATCTCACTAATTAACAACCAGCAGAATATCAAATTGCATTTCGACATTGTCTAGAATGCACAAAATCCGCAGACTACTCGCAAAGTTGCTATAAACAGCTGGCGTATGCGAATTCGCTGCCTTCTGCAGAGATTCTTTTCGAACGACGCTTGCCCATTCAGAAAAATTCATTACTCTCCAATGATTAATTATTACTGAACAAGATTCTCAATCGTGCTTCGAAAAATCGTATCGCAAGTCTCGCAACAAAAGGATATACACGTGGTCTGACACTCGTAGTGATTAATTAAAGCTGTCGGGTAATTAATCTTTAATTGCTTTCCGAGGAGGTCGACTGGCAGACGAAATTCGTCACGCGAAAGTATTGTTATATTCTAATTAGAAAGCGATAAACAGCTTTTTCGTACGGGACTTTCGTCTTTGATATTGTTTCTTCTTGTTTGTAATGTTGATAACACTTATCGGTTCGTCAATGCACTCTTCAAGAATTCTCCGGATCGTCAGATTTATTTATATCCATTTTTATTGCGAACTTTTATGCTTTTTAGGCTGGAATTGATTTCAACGATGCCGGCCATTTTGGTACAACCCCATATGATCATTAAACTGCACATTTTATGCATTCATGAGACAAAATAATGACATCAAATGAATTTAAAGATACTGCGATATTATTATAAACGCACTGAAATAACTAAAAAAGAGGATAAATCTATATTTAAGTCTTGTTTAATAAAAATCTCAAGTTTAGTGGCCACTTGTTACTTCATCTATAATAAATCTTGATTAGGACACTGTTGAACCGCATCACTGTTCCACGACACTTTGTTAACAGTATTTTAAGAAATACTTGTCAACACTTTGACATTTGAATATTAAATAAATAAAATTAACTGTCGATGAATTCACGAAGAACTCTCTAACTCTAAATACCAACATATTAAAAATATCTAGTGTGTACCTAACCACCGAATAAACGATAGACTATAGTTAGAAATAAAATTGGAAATAGTAGAATGTTTAAAATTTTATCTATTACTTAAGAATATTGATATATTATTTCCAATTTTGTTAAAAGAATTAATAGAAGAAATCAATTTCTATTCAGTGAAAAATTTTTCAACGAAGATCCCCAGTATAATGATCTTGTGTGTGTACCTAACCACCGAATAAACGATAGACTATAGTTAGAAATAAAATTGGAAATAGTAGGAAGATTAAAATTGTATCTATTACTTAAGAATATCGATATATTATTTCCAATGTTGTAAAAGGAATTAATAGAAGAAATCAATTCCTATTCAGCGAAAAATTTTTCAACGAAGATCCGCAGTATAATGATCTGTCTACACGCATTTCCGACCAAATGGACGCTGAAGAGACAGCCCCGAGGAAAGTCTCACTCTGAACAGTCTCCTCGTTCCGACTCTGACAGAGCGCTCAGCTACCAATGACTGTCGACTGTTTTACCGTCTTGGAAACTGTCAATTAATGATGAAAGATTGTAGGACGCGTGCACACCGGCAGAAGATGTCTTCAGCGAACGGATCTCTCAAGAGCTGCAGAAGAGAGCTACTCGTAAAAGAGATACATCAGGTTCTCGAGAATGAGATTCTCTTCGGGTGATACTCGAGTGACTGTCAACTAGTCCCGGTTAGGCGAGTCGCTGACCACGTATCGCTTGCTTTAGTCTTTGAGGAAGCTTGGGACACTTCCTTTTCAATATGAAGATCACTGTGAAGTTCAAGATGAAGACCTTGAAGAAGTCGTACTTGTTGAAAGCGACGTTCAGAGAGACGTAATAATTAAACCGACAGTTTTACGGATTTGTAATAAATAGAGTGCGGATTTTTATGCAAAATAAAAATTCTTTCTTTCTCCCTTTTTGGCATTCCTAAATTTGTTTAATCTTTCCACTGTTTTAAACTACTCGTTTTTGCCATAAATGCATAAAATTAGCAGTCTAGTGATAAATATCAGTAAGATATGATCGAGAATAAACAATTTTAGGGATATCGATGCAATTATCGAATTGTAATAATTAAAATGTGAATTTTGTGCTTTTGTAATCGATAAGTGAGATTAAATAATTTTGATGAAGCATTGCTATTGTATAATGGTTTCACTTATCTCACTGAAATTATTAAAAGCAAAAATAAATTACCCTTTAATCCGCAATAAATGCAGACAATTTCTATTTTGTATAAACATCCACAGTTTCAATTATATTCTAATTGAATTAAGTCGGAATTTTTAAAAAATGTTGCGACGTTCTTCCAATAAGTGGTTGTTGATTTGTGCAATGACGGATGCAGCGTAAGTGCAAAGACGATTGTCGATAGTAAATTACAAAAGAATCCTCTCCCACCTAGATAATGCTAACTCGCGTATTCAAGAAACACAACTTTCGAAATAATTTAAAAGTTCCATTTAGCTTGTACAATGTGTTTCTCTAACCCTTTCGCCAGCTGATTTCTATTGTGATTATACTGATCGAAATACTGATTTGAATCTATTCCGTTATGCAAATTCTTTTTTAACCCCCAAAATCAAACTTTACACTGTTAATAAAAATATTTTGTGGACTCACGAGATAGATAGTAGAATAACTATATTTCCTTTAATTATTAATAGACTGCAGCTTTGATGCATGTATAAAATTAAATAATAGTACAAAAATTTAAAAAATGGAGAATTTTAGCATATAATTTTTAATGTCTTCAAACAATTTAATTAAAAAATTAGTTCACAAAAAGAAACCAAAAAATAAAGGCGAATCAAAGCGAGAAGTTAAAAAAATTTTTCTACGGACTGTCAATATCTAATTTCACCAGATAATGAATTGCAACCAGGAATTAAGAAATTTTTTCCAGACTGTCCAGATCTAATTTCGCCTAAGGTACGAGCGTAACGCATAAAAGGTGCGTGGATAGTAATTTTGTATACGTTTGCTGCAAGCTTGGATCTTTATGCAAAATAAAATGATTGCAAGAGACAGGAGCTGAATATAAATTTATATTTTTTACTAATAATTTTATGAAAATAATATCTCTTAAAATTGTGCCTTTCAAATACCCTTGAAAATTGTCTTATTTTTACGCGAAATAAAATTCTCGCATAAAAAAATTCAATTAAAAATTTATTTTACACAGTAATATTAATAAAAAAAACTTTTTTTAATAAAATCCGAAGTCCAGCTATAACATCATTCGATCAGAAGAAACCTAATCGTCCAACTAATGCTCAACAATAAAATCCCTGTTCCAGCCAACCATCTACTATCTTCGAAGACGTTCGAAACCAATGAAAAACAAACCTAATTCATCGGCACATTATAATCAGCCGCATTCCCAAATGCAAAAATCGTTACCTTGACGTGTCGGGAGCAGGCCCAGGTTCTCCGAAGGAGCTTCTCAAGTTCCGTGGGACAGTGATCGCTCTGGATCGTCCCGATCGATCACTACTCCTCGATCCTCCGCAAAACGAAACTCTTTGTCAAACCACGGATGAACTGGTGCGTGGTGCACCTCAGAGGAACATGGCCCGTACTAAATCGTTTCTAAATTCTGTGATCAGGTGAACGGGACACCGGCGTCGGCGACACCTGGATCCTCCCAGGTGTTTTGTCTCACACAGGGGGGAAGGTGTACCGCGATACGTCGTGGTCGATCGGCAAAGTGGCAGCGCTTCGCGCCCGGTTCGCCGGTCAGCTTTATAACTTTTGCCTGTGTTTCGGTGTTATCCTCCACCTTGTCACCTCACCTGAGAGAGCCTCCCCCACCCGTTCAACCGATCCTCACAGGTGAGCAGCGCGAGCGATGGTAAACACCGGCGGAAACGAGACGAGCCGAACGAGGCCGAATACCGATGGTGGTTGGTGGGATCGATCGGTTTTGAGGGGATAGATCCCTGAACGGATATATCCCTGCTCCTTCATCTTCTTCTTCTTCTTCTGTCTCTTCAGGATATACCCCCCTTCTCGAGGCTGTTGATAGTCGGGCATGTTACGGCCGACCTATGGGGACCATCGAGAGCCTCGTACCACCGTCACTTGCTGTACCACTGCCACCACCAGCGATGAGAGCGATAGAAACCGGCACCGTTTGTGTAACACCGGCTACACGGCCGCTCCGATGGCCCCGATTCTTCAGAGACAGAGAGAGAGAAAGAGAGGGAGAGAGAGAGAGAGAGAGATGAGAGAGTAGTGCTTGGATCTTTTTTGGTTTGGGATTGAGAGGTGCGATGGCGGGCGGATCAACGAAAATCGATCTTTCCGGAATTTAGGAATTCCCGTTTTGTGCGTTTCCTACGAAGATTGGTAGATGGAGAACAGGGAAGATTGAAAGTATTTAGAAATGTTTAAAATTCTTAAAATTATGAAGCCATCTACCAAATGCTCGATGCACGATTTCTTTTGTGCTCGTCTCCAAACAGTGGATCCTCGAAAAGTTTGGAAAATGTTAGGATCTTAGGTATACATACAGTCAGACCCATAAGTATTCGTACAGTCTTTAACACAGGATAATTTTTTTTATAAATGTACCAAATGACCTGACTTTTCGTAAGCAATTAGTAGCATTGGTTTACTAAATAATGTGGAAAAGAGATTTTCCAAAAATTACAATTTACAAGGTTCCAGGCAAAAATAAGAAAGGCATTTTTAAAACTTTTTTATTTGGGACCTTAATGAAAATTTGAAATATGCGTTTTGTAGATCCATGTTAGTTCTACGCATGCCGAAAGTTTCGTCGAAAGCAGTTATCTCTAACGATTTAAACTAACGAATATTTTAAATTTTTATTAAAAGCCCAAATAAAAAAGTTTTAACCTTGTAAATTGTAATTTTTGGAAAATCTTTTTTGCACATTATTTAGTAAACCGATGTTTATAATTGCTTACAAAAAATCGGGTCGTTTGGTACAATTATAAAAAAGTTATTCTGTTTTAAAGGGTGTACGAATACTTATGGGACTGACTGTATTATACCTGTATTGACGTTTACTATTAAATCTTTTGGGAGTTTCTTTGAAGTCTTCTTAGAATGTCTTGGTTAAATATACCGTTGACCAATAGATGGAGGTGGCCTGTGTGTGGTTCTTCTCTAGCAGCTGGTTGGTAATTGTGTTAGATTTTTCTTCTGTTCTTTGTCTCACCCTCTATTTAATCGTCGAAGCAAATTTTGGAAATCTTTGAAACGTTTGCACAGCGGCCTGCGCGTGCACTCGGAGAAAGCGTGAGATTGCAATGCGGACCCACAAGCTCTATCACCTGCATATTCGTTGATTTTTATGGGAACCGCATATTAACTGCTTACCAGTTAATTAACAATTTTTCTATCCTAGAATCGGTGGAGTACAAGCAATCTCTACTGTTAAGTAGGTCTGCTGATATCGAAGCGAGTTCATTCTGACCACGACAACAGTCTTGTCGTCACACTTACAGTTAAATTAGTCGAATCATAGTCCAGCTAAATGTAGAACCCTTCGCAACAGAAATAAAATTCAGGATGGCGCCTGATCTGAAACACCACAGTTCCCCAAAAAAAAAGTAATCAATTCGTTTGTCCATAATGAACTGTGTAGTAATATTTTATGTGATCATAAATCTCGAAAATAATTATGCTATTTTATTTACTTGGGAATTATGTAAATTCCTAGCTGCTGATGCTACCTCCAAAATGGCGTCTTACATCCTAAGGCGCCACATTCATAGAAAAATGTGATATCAATCTCAGAATTGCAAATTAATTTCTGCTATATAAATTATTTAGAAGCAAGATATAATCCAACATGGCAGTCATCTTTGGTCCATAAACAATAGATTTTGAACCGTTTCGACCACATTTTCCAGGCAACAAGATTTATGTGTCACCGCATAATTGCATAATTGTCGGACATCTCTATTGTCGCGGTAACTTCTCGATATCGATCTCAGAATTGCAAATGGATAATTCTACGTTCACGCATCGTCGGACACGGAGTCGGAGTGTGCGCACGACTCTATCTAGATCTCGAGCAAGCGAACGGTGTCTCACCTTCCATTGTCTTCTACCTCTTAGAGGTCGCGCGCTATCCGCGTTACATCGGCATCGACAATCCGTTTTACAAATCACCGAGTAATTTGGCCCATGCCATATTTATTACACTCAATTAACCTCTCATAACCAATACGCTGGTTCTCAATTTGCATCGATAATGGCGGCCAATCGATCAGTGATCCATCGAAAGCCTGGAAAGTCCATGATCTTTTGCTTAATTTTCAAAGCAACCCGCTGAAGAGAAAATTACGATCATCAATTATTAATTTATTTAATATTATGTTTGCAGTTATAAACTCTTTGCAATTTTGTCAAGCAATGAATTGAGTTCCAATCGGGCCAAAATTCAACGAAAACAATTATGGTAATTAACGTGAAAAATCTTCGACGATCCATATGTTTCCTTTCATTTTGTAGATCATCGTCAAATATACACTGAATATGTATGTACAGTGGATCCAAGAAATATTTCAACACTAAATATCCGATTCTCGAAAAATTGCCAATATTTAAACAGTAATAATTTCGTGAAAAATGACCACACGATCATCAAATTTGACTCATTTTAAAGCTGAAAGCCTCTACTTTCAAAATCCATTGATTTTATTCTAAGATCTTTTTTCATGACGTAGCGAGCGAGAAACTGAAGATGCGTTTCTTATTGAAAATGTTACACGTTCAAACGTCTTTGAAGACTTTGACAAATTTTTTTTGGGACTGAAACCAACATAGATTTCAAGATTGAAGCTTCCTCTTTACAACGACACCTGAAAAATTGATGTACGATTTTTTTTAGCCGTTTCATCGAGCTTCGAATGAGAGCTGTGCCGTCAACTTTACACTAGTATAAGTTACACCAAGGGGGCTATACACGACCGAACTTGTTCCTCAGTTTTGTTACATAACACAGTGAAAAAAAATCGTACATCAATTTAAGGTGTCGTTGTATAGAGGAAACTTCAATCTTGAAATCTATGTTAGTTTCAGTCATAATAAAAATTTTTCAAAGTCTTCACAGACGTTTGCATGTGTAACATTTTCAATAAGAAACGCGTCTTCAGTTTCTCGCTCGCTACGTCGTGAAAAAAGATCTTGGAATACAATGAACGATGGATTTTGAAAGTAGAGGCTTTCAGCTTTGAAATGAGTCAAATTTTATGATCGTGTGGTCATTTTTTACGAAATTATTACTGTTTAAATATTGGCAATTTTTCGAGAATCGGATATTTAGTGTTGAAATACTAATGTAGTGTTGTACTACAAAAATTAATTATTAAACCGATCATTTGAATATTATACAAGACTGTAATGGAAAAGGGCAAACGAATTAACGCGAAATACGTATGCTTCGCAAGAAAAATCAGGAAACCAGAGAAATCCGAGATGATGTACGTTCCGTTTCAGCGGCAAGATGTAACGATTAATTTGGTGTGTATCTACTATTTTCTAACATGATCGAGGTATGGTGAAGGTGACAAAACAAATCACGACCATTAGTATAATACACACTTTAGGCCCTCGGTTGATGAATAAACATGGTACATAAGCGCGGCGGGCTATTGTGCGAGATAAACGAGAAGCTGTGGATAGTTAAGACGAAGTGACCTAATAGAAAGCAAAACGGTACTTTAACGGAACGGCGGAGCTGGTTTTTGTGGGGATTCAGACTCGTCACCGAGGAAAGCCGATCTTTCGAACGGTTTCTGAGACGAGCATGGGTCCGGCGACCTTGACCCGAATTAGAAATCCACTAGAGTATGGCGAACGTGCGCGTTCTTTTTTCGGGAGTAATTAATGGCGAGAAGAATAGCTCGTTTGCGAGGCGGACATTGTTATTAACGCGTTCGACGTCGACTGATTAATTACGGATTCGTATTAACGAGGTGATCCTAGTGCTATCGGTGTTTTTGCTGGCTTACACGTTCAATTAGCATAAATATTTTTCGTCTCGTTCCGTTGCCGTTTCCTTTCGTGCTTTTAATGATAGTGTGGGATAAATTGAATTTTAAAAGATGTAAGCTTCAACGAAAATAACACTATTTTGTTTAACTCAACAATCTTTATATTTATATTATTGTAATAATTTCACTGCGGAACTTTGCGAATAATAAATATTTTCTGCATCGGTGGAACCACAAATTTTCGCACCCCCGCAAAATATAATCCCTGTAAAAATTCGATAAATGCAAAAAGTACGTTTCTCTCGTGTATCTTTAATTTAATATAAATTTTAGTGAAATTGCAGGATAATAAATGCAAAAATTTTGGGCCCCTCCGATTACGGGCCACCTGCGATACGGGGTCTTGCGGTATTGTAGTTCCGCACCTAGTTTTCTGCATCGATTAATAATTTTAATACTAATCGTTTGCTGTTTTATATCTCACTGAGCCGATTTCTTTGTAAATACATAAAAATCCGCAGTAATAATGTTTATTACAGATGTTAGTACTATCATTATTATTGAATTGTGCAATTTTTATGGTTCTGCAGGGAAGAGGCTAAAGAAAGGTCTGAGTTAGCGCAGAGCAGAGGATGTAAATACGGATCCGAGAGAAAGCGATGCAAGGCTCGCGCACGTAAAAGTTGGCATCAGGTGAGAGACAGATTAAAACCGGTCACAGGGATCTTTTAACCGTGAAACTCGCGTTTCCAAATATTCGAACCCATTTCGCCGAACCCCTTCGGGACATATTTCTTCGTGCACCTTCCTCGACACGATTAAAATCACCTTTCACCTGTATCCGCTTCGATGAAAATGCGCGGATCTCGGGTCTTGATCACTTTCGTAGAACGAGGACCACGTTACAACCGGCTCGCAGGTCTCCGTGCAAAATAAATAATTGCCTGTAAATACAAATTTCACTCGATTTCCTTTGTTGATATCGATGAGATAAAAATAATAAAATATTCTTGAGTTCTTTCGATATTTTCACCTGGTTTACAGTTGACACGCTACTTTTTTTTAGATAATTCGAAATTTGATGACTGCATTTATTGTAGCAGGGATAAAATAAAGATCGATTTCATCCCTTAATGACTTTGTTACATTAAAAACAACATTACAATATTCTTGAATTTTTCTAGTCTTTCCCTGTTCTATATTTCATCCGATCAATTTCTTCATAAATACATAAACTTTCAAGATTGAAAGCTCACTCTATACATGTATGACCAGAGTGAGATCGTTTTTCTCAAAAACTATTGTTTCTATGACAAAAATTGATGGGACATAAAAAGTGTATTTCGATAATAGCTACAACTTTTATTTGAAGTGTTTTTCAAAATTACCATCATTTACGGAAATAAATGGAAAAAACTATGATTTTTATGGTTTTTTATGGTTTCCGCTGTGAAAATAACATTTGCGCCAATTTTCACTATCGTATTCGTAATCAGTACGTCAAAATACGTAAGAATCTAGAGTATAAAAAAATCGGAGGTATGGGCTTTTCGGAAGTTTATCAAAAAAAAATATGTTCAATCTCATACATTTTGATGATGAATCTTTCAATAAAATAATTGTTGGAATAACTGTAGCTGTGTTGGTTTCTGGTGTCGTGGGCCAAGCCGGTGTTCGTACAGATTCTTTTTCGATGGGATCGATTTTTTTCAACATCGGCAACGGGACTATATTTCAAGGACCGGCTTCCTGGTCCCGCTATCGCGTGGAATGTAGTAAGTGCTTAGTGAATGGCCAACAATTATGCGTAAAATTTATCTGCCGCCGTTGTGGAGGCTCGGAGAGCAGCTCCCATTGGGGCAGGAATGCCTCGTGTTGGGATAACTTTTTAATTAATTATTCGGGCGCCCTCATCGAGAGAACAACCACTCGAAATTGCAAATCGCGAAGAAAATACTGAATATTCATTTTTAAAAAATCTTTTCGTATGCATCACAAATTTGAAAAATATTTTCTGTCGATCATATAGAGTATATGCATTTTGTACGAAACGAAAAATTAAAAAATATCGTAATATTGTCTCGTCAGTTTATTAAAAATTATTAAGAGACGAAGTACAATTTTATTTAACTTCTGTCCCGTGCAATGGATGCGGACAATTTTTATTTTGCATTAAGATGTACGTTAATTTACAAATTGGTATCGGCGCAAAGGTTTGATCGTAAAACACCAAAATATGAAAGCGTTTTTGCAAAAATTTTACAGTGTATTTACGCTTCGATCTAAATTAAGATCATCTTCAGAATTTTTACTATAACTTGCAGGAAAGGTGAATTAGAATGATGATTAAATGAGTAAAATATATAAATGTTCAAAATTGAACAAAGAGAAAAGTAATACAAAGAGAAAAATGTAACAATAATGCGTTAAGTTTGTTGTTCTCTCGTCAATTTGATTTTTAAGAATTGATTTCTGTTGCCGAGCATGAGTCTGAGTTTTGGGATGCTTCTTCGCAGATAAGCACGGAATAATAGGTGGGACCACTGACGTCGAACACGCGTTTCGAATGCTTCGAGAAGATCCCGATCTACGAATGCTGTATCTCATGAATAATAATAACCCAAATATCGAGGCTGGAAGTAGGCTTAATCCGTTGGATGTTGCCTTGCTCGTTCGTGAATGGAGTCGACGACACCGTTAGTCCGATCTTATCCAAACCTATAACAAGTTACATTTGCTATTCGGCCGGCACACACCTAAGCGGACATCACACGGTGTCTGCTACAAGAAAATCGAATCTTCTTTGCATTTTCTTTCCGCGTTTCAAAACCTGATAACAGAACTTCAATCTCAGTTAACATATCAATCTTTGCTCCTCACTGAAATTTTTATGTGCAACTAAATATCTCCCGAACTAACGGTTTTACGGTACAAAATAATTTTCTACAGTGAATGACCTGCATCGATCGCTGCATTAAAAAAGCATGTGGTTCCATTAAAAATTAAATCAAATTGACATTCGTATGTCCTCTACGCCTCCATCTTTGTATATTATATGTACAGCATTGCTATACATAGAATAATTAAAAAGAAAAATAGTTTTCTACAGGGAATGACCTGCATCGATCGCTACATTAAAAAAATATGTGGTTCCATTAAAAATGAAATCAAATTGACATTCGTATGTCCTCTACGCCTCCATCTTTGTAGATTCTATGTATAGCATTGCTATAATAGCAAGTGTTATATTATAAAAGTTGTTTAACTTTCCTGCAACAAATTCTTAAAAATCATCTCCAGTGCAATTTAAGTTATCTTCAGCTTGGAATGTTGGAATTCGTGTAAACGGTCAGTGTCTAAGAATAGGTCAGAAAATAGAAATTTGCTACTAATAGTGGCACAAGATTAACCGAAAATTAAAAATCAATTAACAGGAAAGATAACGTCTAGATCTCGCGTGCTGTTCGAAATAAATAACGATACCGTATTTAAGAAATAGTTACAACGATAATATATTTTGCAGTGGCATGGTGAAGCACAGCAGTAGCTACCATTATGTCTAATAGGATAGAGATAATTAAAACTGTACAAATTGTATAACGAATGAAATTGTAAAAGAGAATAGAAGTAGAAAAAATATCTGAGTAATTTGAATGCAAATTATAGTAGACAGGACATGGTTAAGAATCACTGCGAGATGTAAATAACCTTCACCAGGACTCTTCTATGCTTTTTAAAATATTCGAGGTGGTCTTCGTAAAATTCTAATGGAATATTTAAAGTTTTAGATATTAGGAGAGATACCAGATAGCGATCTCGTTTCAGTTGCGACATTAAATTATTTATTTGCGATTTTTAAGCTTCGAGAATTGCGGAATCTAATAGCAGAAAGCCAATATGGCGGTGCTCGACATCGAAAGATTGAAAAGAAAATTTTATAAATATCTTTGATCAGCGAAGAAACTGGTAACGAGCCTATAATTGTTTGGAATTTGATTTGTTAAGATCTGTTTCCTAACAACTCAACTTTTTAATTGCGATTTATCTAACATTTTTAGGCTCGTACACAAATGCCCGACATTGCCCCAAAATTCTACTAGAAATGAAAAGCAACGAACCTAACTCGAAAAAATGATCAAATCCCAATGAAAAGGACGTGAAAAACTCGCAGCTTTCTCGGTCAAGGACAGCGAACTAGTGAAATCGTTAACGAATCGAGCAGACGCGAAGGATCCAAGCTGTAGAATAAGATAACTGTGAATCTCGCCGCGATCCTTTCGATCCTTTCACGAATCCGCAGAGTAGGGCAGCTTAATGACGTTTTTATTCTTGGCAGGTTCATTTCGAGGCGAAGTGTGTCGGTGGAAAAAGGCAGACAACTATAAATTTCGTTAATTCTACGCGGGACCAAGCCAGACGACGACGCCCCTCTTACAGAAACCGGAAGCAGAGTCCGGCGAAAACCTGTTCGACCGATCTGTGGGTCACTCGGTCTCGAACGAGCTGCTCCGTTAAAAATCGATCTGCTGGTCACTGTCCCTCGATCCTGGCTTTTTGATACTTTTTGTTCTGGCCTCGGCCAATGTCTCCAGACCATTCGGGAAAAAAGAAGTCGAACAAGGAATCTGGCTGCGCACGGAGAAAGCGAACCCGGTTACTCTCGCCCACAAATGGACAGATTCATCATTTGATATCAGCTCCGACGTGCGTGTGTGCGTATCTTAGCCGAAGAAAGTAAGCTTTTGTTGATCGACGGATTTTATGCATTTATGAGAAAAGCGAGTAGGTGTAATTAATAGAAGAATTTATAAATACTGTTATATTATTTTCAATTTACCAAACACATTAAGAAAAGAAAAATAAATTTTTATTTCGCTCCAATTTCTTGCAAATCAGGTAAAAAATTTTTATTTCTCATAAAGAGAATTTTTTTCTTGGATTCTAGAAGCTATTTTATGGAAACATTTTGGATGAAGAAAGGTGGAAGTCTAGTCCTTAAAAAAATGCAGATTGAATATTAATCAATTAATTAACTAAAGGGAACAACAATTTAATTCGTCATCGAGAAAATCACCACTTCACGAACACCATTAGTGGATAATTTTGGATTAATTTAAAAAGATTTTATCATGAATTTATTTAACCATGCAGTTTTTCCAAACTTCGATGCAATTGTAATATAAATTGTTGCATCTATTATCTTCTTTGTATCTTCCATCGTAATTGCATAAGAAGACGTATAAAAAGGAAGTATAAAAAGACCATAACACGGGGAGTAATTAAAAAACCGATGACAGTCGGCAATGTCTTAATGTACTGTCCAATGATGACAATAGATAATTTACGATCCCTTGTCGCGATGTCATCCTAAGCATGGACAATCTAATAACTTTTATAACTTCTAATAACTAATCACGAATAACTAAATAACTAATAACTTCCGGAGGGATCGTTTAAAAGAAATTTATTAAATGCCTGTTTGAGGAACGCGATACAGTCATCAAGCTGGCTATTAAATTAGCTAATGGTGGACGAAGGCGTTTATAAATCATGCGCCATTTGTAGGCTGCGTACCCTGATGCATTTATGACTTTGGTACATATTTTATTACAAAAAATGTTTTATTGCAAATTCCATTTTCTTTTTGGATTATTTCCCGCTTGTTAGGACGATTAACGTGTTCGCTACCTACATAAGCGCGATGACCTGAATCCTGTGGACAATGTAATAAAAAGACTTTTACGTGCGGCATTATTTAGTGTCGTCACTGACGACATAATAGCAGGAAATACAAGCTGCTTTTTGTTTCATCATTTTTTAATATCTTGTAAATGGAAGACAATCCATTCAATATTTTATTACCACGTTTATTACTATATTGGAGAACGGACTTTTATGCAACAGAGAAATTTTCTAAAGCAATTATGAAAAACAGGAGTTAAAGAAAAATGTGCTTCTTGTAAATGAGAAATTTTCTTAAATTTTTCTTGAAAACCTACAGTTTCTGTTTCACGTAATAATAAAATACAATAATATAGTGACAGTATAACAGTAAAATATATTGTATTCAAAGTTGAGCAATAAAAAATTTTCTTAAATTCATCTTGTAAATTTACAGTTTCGTGTTTCACGTAATAATAAAATACAATAGTATAATAACAGTATAATAGTAAAATATATTGTATTAAAAATCGATGAATAAAAAATTTCTTAAATTCATCTTGTAAGTTTACAGTTTCGTGTTTCACGTAATAATAAAATGTAAATAAATATAAATAAAATATATTGTACTCAAAATCAACCAATAAAAAATTTTCTTAAATTCATCTGGTAAGTTTACAGAAAATATATTGTATCCGAGTTCAATGACAGTATAATGATAAGATATGTTGTTTGAAAATCGGCCAAAGGAAAATCGAGGAAAATAACAATTTTATTGAAGTAATAGTGAAACGACAGCGAGTAATCAATATCAGATACACGTGCCCATTCGAAAGAGGCTTCACTCGAAGAAGATGAAAACTGTCCGCGATCTTGCGGCGCGATTACTGCAGGAAAAGTATTACAATTGCACGTCGCTGATTTCCCCCTTAGTAGCTCGGCCGATAATTATTACACTCGACTAACAAGTGTTACATTATCGTCAGTCACGGCACCTGCTTCACGATTCTCGTATTCACCGAAGAGAAGAGGCTTCGGATGAAAGTTCGCTTCAGGCGATTGTCCTATTGATCTTCTTCCTACGATTGCGATCAATTCACATGATCGAACAATAATCAGAATCGGAGAAAACATCGAGCGCTACATTGCTGCAAAAGTAATTGCCGGTTTCGAACCCTCGACATCGAAACAATACTTAAAATCTTTCAGCTTAGGAAGCCCGAACGATTGAAAAATAGGCGACTTTAACAATTTTTTTAATATATAAAATTATGTTTCTTTGAAAACTCGTTACGCGATGTTTCGATAATACACCCAATTCTGTTTTTACACGATTTTGATTTAACACAAATTAGAAAAAAAAATTTAATTCTCTTAATACACAACTTATTTTTTGATTTAATACGATCATTTTGACCTTAAATCCACTAATTAAGTCCTAATTTTGTTCAAGAGGTTACAGAACAAATTTTACCAATGGAGCACGAAGACGATAACCAAGACATTTCGTTTATTGTCAGAAAGTGACAACAAATTTTCAAATGATAATTTACTTACGTGTGCAATCTTTATGAAATAAAATGGTTAAGATCCTAACATGAAAACTCACGGTTTATTGTATTATTTTTGCTGATTTCCTAGGACTGGAACCAATCTTCTATTTTTCCATAGATGCAATATATTTTTTATACGAATTTTTTTTACACGTATTCTTCGGGAACGTATGTATCTTGTAACAACAGAATTAGGTGTACTTCCTGAAAAATTGAACTAAACAGCTTCGAGCAGAAGGCAGCCATTTTATTATAGGAGCGTGTTTCTTGCTGGTTGGTGAAAATAAGAGGCACTAAACAATTGTTATTTTATGTTTCTTTAAAAATCAATATATACATAACATATATTCCTGAAAAATTGAACTACATTTGCACTCGAAGGAACGCGCGAGCTCCTCTCATTTGCCAGACACACCGTGGTAATTAAAAAGTTATTCTCCGGTATCCGAAGCCTTAATTTTCCAATTTCACGTGGATCGTGCAATTAATATTTCCTTCGACGTTTTGAACGATTCACTGCTGTTCAAGCTTTCGTTATAACCTGTACGCTCGGCACATTCCGAAATGTAGATCATTCTACAATTCGCTGACGCGGAATGATTCGGTAAAAACTCGACGACGTGGAATCTTTTTCTTTTTTCCTCTTCTGTCCGTTTTATGAACCGATCAAAATTTACGGTTCCCCTTTTAATGCTGCTCGACAGTCTCCGTGGGCTAATTACAAGCGAGGCAATCAGTCATCGACAATTGCCAAGGTTCATTAACCTGTCCGGTGGGAACGCAGAGATAAATTGATTCTGCATCAACTATTCGTTGTATATTTGTACAGGGTTGTAAAGAAACGTTTTCTTGAAATTGACCTTGACCTCGAATGTCAAGGTCAAATTCTTTTATTGCATTGCATTCTACGCATCGTGCAATCGGAAAAAAAATTTAACCTTGAAATTCAAGGTCAAGGACCATTTTGTATCAACTTTATTTACAGATCTTCCTGTAGACATATTTCTTTACACCCTGTACATTTTATTATTTCAAAAATTACTCGAATAAAAGAAAAATGAAATAACATTAAAGAGTTGAAATGTCTAAGAACTTTAAATATACTTATACTAAGTACTAATAATTATTACTACTACTAATAATAATAACTATTATATTATAACTATTATAAAATTAATTATTAATAATAAGGATATCTGGAAATATCCCGGAAACGAACGTTTCGGTGTGAAAAATTCCAGAGTACGGATATTTTTTTCGCGTACATATTTTCTGGGACACCCGTTAGAAAATCACGACGTTCTCTTCGTCATCGGAGACGCGAGTATCGCGGAACGCCACTCGTTACGCGACCTCGTTCGTCGCGGCTGAACGTTTCTCCGCTTTTCAGCCGATGAACCGCCGAGTCATTTATTTTACGACCGTCTGCGACGATCTCGTTAGCCCGGCTTCTAAATATTTACTCTGTCATTGCTCTACCGCGTTTAAAACAACAACGGAGATTTACGGTCCCAGCGGGGACACGTAATACTCGGTCGCTCCACTTTTCGATCATCCTGTACCTGTAATTAGATTTTCTATGCAACATGCTCGGGATTCTTTGCTGAATAACTGGCGTTACACCGTTTTCCGATGTGTTATAGCGCTATTTGGAACGTTTTAAAATCACATTCGATGAAATTCGATGCTGTCGAAGCTAACGTGGATTCGCAGTAAGTAGAAAAGGCGAGACATAGTCAGACGAGGCACGTCAATTGCACTTCGTTGAACGACGTTTCTATTATTTATCACGAGTGTACGTATCATTGTTTGATAACAAGCTCTTGATGTTTTTTATATGTTTTGTTTGACGATATGTCGTTTATTGTTTAATTTTTTTATCGGTATTCACTCTCGAAGCTGTATCTTGGTAAATATGAAGTTTTTATCTCGTTTAATGGACGTACCATGAAAAACCAAAATGTTGAATAATATCACAATCAATTGCTAAAACAATGTTAATAGAAAATATTCAAAATAAGTAAATATTTAATAAAAATATATTAAAAATGACATAATATTAACTCACGTCATTAACCATAATAACAATGGCCTACATCAAGTCTAACGATTGAAATAACATTTAATTACTATCCAAAAATAAATGGCAATAAAATAACAACTGACTATTACCATATATTGTATTAAAATCTAGATCATAATGGATGCCATAATTGCAGGCTCGAGGCAGATAGTATTAAAAAGAATAGTTCATAAACCATAAATATAATATAAGCATAAACCATCAAGCCCAGTGACTGAAATAACATTTAATTATTATCCAGTTAGAAATGTAAACAAAATAACAGTTGACTATTATACTGTATTCAAATCTAGATCATAATGGATGCCATAATTGCAGACTCGAGGCAGATAGTATTAAAAAGAATAGTTCATAAACCATAAATGTAATATTAACATAAACCATCAAGCCCAGTGACTGAAATAACATTTAATTATCATCCAGTTAGAAGTATCAAGAAAATAACAATTGACTATTATACTGTATTCAAATCTAGATCATAATGGATGCCATAATTGCAGACTCGAGGCAGATAGTATTAAAAAAAATAATTCATAAACCATAAATATAATATAAGCATAAACCATCAAGCCCAGCGACTGAAATAATATTTAATTATTATCCAGTTAATCAACAAAATAACAATTGACTATTGTACTGTATTAAAATCTAGACAATAATGGATTCCATAATTGCAGTCTAGAGGCAGATATTATTGATACAATTAGCACAGTAGTGGCACTCACTGTCCACGATCGATGTTTATCTCGACGGTGAATGGTGTGCGATAGCATTAACAATTTCACCCGGCAGCGATTCCAGCCACCTTAATATCGCTGGTTGCTGGCACACATTTCCCTCGGATTCGTCATCACGTATCGAGGAAACGTGCGTTACGGAATGTTGGCCAAACGTACATCTATGAAATAATATTTGACGTGTTCGGCAAACGTTTGTTCGGCGTGTGCGAACGTTCCGGGAATCGATCATGCCGCTAAAGCGCAAACGTTCCAACGTTTGGAAATCCTCGCGCGCTATTGTCCTCGATGAGATCGCATAATAATTAACATTTTTTTTTTTTGACGGTGCACACATTCTCACGATCTCGTAATGCATCTTGATCGGATCATCATAGTCGTAGGATCTGAAAAGTGACCAGCATTATGAGCATGACGCTGCAAGAATTCGCTGATTAATTTGCAATTAGTTGTGCGGAGTGATTTATTTACAGACAATTAATTGATCTGTGCAGTCATGAAGCCATAGGTTCATCAATTTCAAATTAATTTCATGGACCCACAGTCCCTCGAGTCTTTAAATCGATCAATCAATTTCCAGTTAATTTTGTGGCTCCAATTCATAATTCATTAATTAATATTTATAGATTCATAAACTTGTGAATCTAAATTTATCTAAACTTATGGAATGTATAAATTTATCAATTAATCAGTTTACGTGTAATTATCTTGATCCATAGGATCATGAAGCCATCACCAATTTATTAATTGCATATAGCATGTAACCGTATACATAGAACTACACCGGACCTTTGTTCATGTGTCTACAGATTGCAATCCGCACTCGATAAACAAACATAATCGGTCGTAGGTCGGTAGTACACACAGTGAGCTGATTTATTGCCATAAAAGATAATGAGAGTCGCTATCGGACGTACGTCATCGATAAGAAAATGACAATCGCATGGATCTCGAAAGAATTTACTACGTCCACATTTATCTGGAAGTCTCGGTTATCTTTATGGAACGATAACATTTACAGTCTCGTAAAAAAATTGTATTTTTTCGTTCGACTGTTCGAGTGTGCACTTAAAATATTTGAAAAGTATCTCGTCCGTCAAGATTGTTTACAGTGAAACAGGAAAGTCTGCAAATGTATGACTAATTACGATTACATCGATCGTCATTTTCTGACAATTCATTCTTTCTAATCGTAAGAAAATACAAATTGTAGTGTATCAATGCGCAAATGTGACATTGATCTATGGATCTACGATGATCTATGGATGCATAAATGTTCTACTGGATCTGTGGACTATCTCTGATCAATGTAACGAATTGTAAACAGCTTAATTCATGATATTATGCATTTGTCGACTGTGGATCAATGGAATTATTGTTAAATCGATCACTCGATGAATTCATGAATTTACAACTTGAATTTATACATGGGCCTACAGATCTACATAAATGATTGATGGCTTGATCATTTGATAATTTAATATTGCAATTGTAATATAATAAAAAAATGTACAAATTCGCGAAATCCATGCATAATTAATTATAAATTAATAGGTTCTTCAAATTCGTTGATGGATCCTTTAAATTGAGTGTTTTCTGAATTTATCGATACATTTTACAGAATTCCAAATATCTATGTAAACAATTAACTCTAAAAAATTGCTGAGGGTTGGTTTTTACAACATCGTTGCGCGAACATTCGCGGGTGCGACTGTGTAACATTATCATGACGCGAGGTTGGCGTGCAATCTTTTCCAAGATCGAGTCTCTATCGTTGCTCGATCAGCATCCGGAATGCGATCTAAATCGTCCCTCGCGAGTCGAGAGAAACCGCTTCTGCGGCGAGACGAAACGAGACGAGACGAGCTCTCGTACGATACTCGATACACGTCGCGAACACTGTTAGGCCTGAAACGAAGGGAAAAGTTGTCGGCTCTAGAGAGTGGTTGTTGCACTTCCTTTCTCCGGCGTCGACTAAACTCTGTACCCGCGCCCGTGCCTATCGGAATTCACCGTGTCGTTAGCTGTGAAATCGTTCGCGTTGTTCGACAACAATTAACCGAGGTTCGATTCAGAAACAATCCGGTGATGATAAGTGATGTACATATACATATGTATACAGTGGCTCCACAAATCCTACGAGTAGAAATTTGATAGTAATCATCGTGCACCATTCTGGGAGAAGTGCTCACTTCGTACATTGTTTAAACGTACTGTAGACACGGTCTAGCTATATGTAGTTGCAGCACAAAAAATTTTTAAAGTTCAATAAATAAAGTTAGGTTTTTATCGATCGTAATTTAATATTATATATGTGTGAAGACCACCTCCTGTTCCTTTAAAAAATTTTTAGCAAACGTGGCCAAATAAACGTTGTACAGATTCACATCCGAATCGTAACGTTTTAAAGAACATAACATAGCTAATTGTTTTAAATGATCGAACCTTGCGCCGATAATTCTTCACACATATTCAATAAATAAAATTGAATGAAACATTTTTCATAGAAGTGCTCACTTCAAATTTTATTTAAACGTGTTCGAACGATGATAATGTTATAATTAAATATACCACTGTCTTTGGGAGAGTCTGCAGAATTATTTCGTGTAAAAGACATTTGCATATCTATTATGGTCGAAGCACAATGTTAAGTAGAATTGTAAATACTTTTCGAAACAACTGTATTAAATATTCCACTAACAATCGTTGCCATTATTCAGTGCAACACACTGACGGACTGGAAATCGAGGCACGATCACCGAGGAAATTTACCAAGCAAAATTTATCGATACGTGGACCCGATACGGTTGAAAATGAAAAAACGATCGCTGTGAAGATTATCAATCGGCATTGATAAGAAGAGTCTCGCGTCACCGATACAGACGTAACAAAACACAATAGATCCCTATCTATGCTGGATTAAATTTTTATTGACGGTGAATTAGGTTCAAGTTAATCTGATTAGGTTTTATTCCGTTAAACATAGCTTCGTAATATCTGAATTGTTTACTTTCCCGCACGATTTATTTGAATAAATTATTGTGCAATAGAAATGTCTACAAATAGATCACACGAGCGCATGACGGCCGCCGCTATATTGGATATTCTCGAAGAAATTTCGCTTTCTACATAGACAGAAAGCAACGATCCCGCGACTATAACATCTCGTTATCATTACAGTCGGCTGATCTAACGATCTACACAGAGTAGGAAAGCGAACGGCTTGGATCAAAGAGCAGTTTCACGCAAAGTTGCCTCCGCCAAAGTAAAAGTGTCGGTCCCAACACTTTTCTTTTCAAACCCATTCTTCCGTTCCGAACCATCATCCAGTATCTAAGATGATGTTTTGCAACCGTTGAACCTCACAATTTACAAACTTCGTTACACTGGCAACTAGACTGCAAATATTTTCTGAATAAAATTCATTTCAATCTTACCAGGATTAAAAAATTCTTGTGCATTAACAATAAAAGATACACGAATGTTCTCTATGCTCTTTCAAATTCAAAGGTACATTTTTTTAACGCTGTGAATGTTTAAATATGTTTGTAAATTTTTTTTAAGACCGTAATACCTCTTTAACGTGTCTACTTTTTTCTCAAATGTTTTTCAACTTTATGAATTTTTTGTGTTTTAACAATATGTTATGATTTTTTATATGGAGCGATTCTGTAGACTCTTCCAAATGCAATGGTATATTTTCTTAACGCTGTGAATGTTTAAATATGTTTAAACAAATTCTTAGAAATAGTAAGACGTCTTTAACATATCTACTCCTTTTCACGAATGTATTTTAATTTTTTGTGCTTCAACAATAAAGGATACACGAGTGTTTTTTTATATGGAACAATTCTATTCTTCCAAATGCAATGGTATATTTTCTTAACGCTGTAAATGTTTAAATATATTTAAACAAATTCTTAGAAGTAGTAAGACGTCTTTAACATATCTACTCCTTTTCTCGAATGTTTTTTAATTTTTTGTGCTTCAACAATAAAGGATACACGAGTGTTTTTTTTATATGGAACAATTCTATTCTTCCAAATGCAATGGTATATTTTCTTAACGCTGTGAATGTTTAAATATGTTTAAACAAATTCTTAGAAGTAGTAAGACGTCTTTAATGCATCAACTTTTTGTCTCAAATGTATTTCAACATCGACTATTCTTTGCGCAATAAAGAAATACATGAAAGCATCGTTCATTCGTAAAAGCTAGACGGTTACCACAATCTTCGGGAAAGTGAAGATCAGGCGAGTTAACTCGTCTCTCGTCTGACGGAATGATCCGGCAGCGCGACGTCGATTATATTTACAAGGATAATTGCACATGCTGCACGATGTAAATTGACGTACGACCAAGGAAAGTTTGCCGCCGCCACGGAACGTTCGTGTAGATACGTATGTCGCTTATGTATGTATCTCGGCGGGCCTAGACATTGACCTCGAAAGCGAGGTGATCACAGCGGGTTCGCTCGACGAGAAGAAAGTGCAGGCCAGCCTCCGACCCGACCGGTGTGTGCACCGTGCAATGTGTGCAACACGCGCGTTTAATCGCAGAAAAAGCTCGTCCGATCGACACGTGTTACGCGCTGACATTGGCATTGGACGCATAGTGATCTAGATCGAGGAATTTAGCGACGTATATGTCTGCACTATTTCCCATTTTACAAACAAATTATGAAAATTCACGATTACAAGAATTTTGACAATTGTTTGTCTCGATGTGAAATTGTTGATTTATACAACAATTTTATTGTTTGCCACATTCTCTCGTAATGAAGAAAATTAAGCGTTGTCAATTGTTGTAAATTTTTATTCCACACATCAAGACAAATTCAATTTTTATTTTTGAACCGTCAAGTAATTGTTAATTTTTGCAATACGTAAATTTTATCGTTTATATTCATAAAAAATATATTAATACTTCCCAACGGAAGTAAAATTCTTATTTCACACATTAAAATAAATTGAATTTTCATTTTTGAACCGTCAAATAATTGTTAATTTTTGCAATACGTAAGTTTTATCGTTTATATGCATAGAAAAATATATTAATACTTCCCAACGGAAGTAAAATTCTTATTTCACACATTAAAATAAATTCAGTTTTCATTTTTGAACCGTCAAATAATTGTTAATTTTTACAATACGTAAATTTTATCGTTTATATTCATAAAAAACTATATTAATACTTCCCAACGGAAGTAAAATTCTTATTTCACACATCAAAATAAATTCAATTTCTATTTTTGAACCGTGAACTACTTGTTAATTTGGCAATACGTAATTTGCAGTTTCATCGTTTATATTCATAAAAAAAATATATTAATACTTCCCAACGGAAGTAAATAATAATAATAATAATAATAATCATCGATCGAAAGCAAAAAGCACGCTTTCTACAGGATCCGAATCAGGTATCAATCACGGTACACAATAATTACAACGTCCCAACCGTGTTTCAGTCACCGATCGCCAAGTGATCGATCTACCCATTATTCTCCGTATGCATTTTTCGATCTATGGATCGCCCGTCCAGCTTTTCTCGCGATCGATCTCTCCTCACCGGGCCCGCCATTTGCCTTCCCCTCTGTGTGCAGGCGGTCGAACAAGTCAAGCGAAAGTGAAACTCTGATCTCTGCATGCAACTAGTATGGAGAAAGAGTAAACGAGGGAGAATATCTTATCTGATACGTAATTTGTTTGAATAACCGACTTGCAACGTACCAAGTCGGTGATTGGGCATCAAAATGAACAAACCGCGAAATGTTCCAGTTGGGAACTGTTTGGAGACTTGTTTTTTTGTAGATTGTTGTTTAATTAGCGAAGAATTTCTTCCGGTGGCTGAAAGATTTGCTATCGTGTAAAAATATTGTTACTAAATTGGAGAATTTTATGCAAAATAATGTTTATGCAATAACAATTTTTAAAAACAATTATTTACACATTAGCTGGTAATCCTTCTAAAATCTCCAAAAAACTATATGTCTTGTTTTAATCATTTTTGTGAATCGAAAATTGGGATTACACAATTATATTATTAAATATTTCTAAATTCTTTTAACACTAATCCTACCGAGCACAAAACGCGATTAAAATGTTTTAGCTTATAAAAATAACAACGCTCTGTTTACTTAAATTTTGTGCAATTTTTATTTCAGTATGTGTAGAAGAAAATTTATCGAATTAATTTCCATGCAAGTAACTTTATAATTTCACCGGCAGCGGTAGGTTTAATATTTAAAGAATTTAAAGATACTATTTTACTGTATCCAACTTATTAAGATTATTAAGTTGTTATTATTATTATTATTTAATGTACCTGGTGAACAACAATTTCATTATGCATACCTTGAAATAAATCATAAAAACATGTTGCAATATTACGAGTGATTCAACCTCGATTGATATTACAAAACTGATTAAAACACCGATTTCTCAACCATTATCGTTATTTCCTTTTTTCCCAGAACGACAAAAAAAAAAGAACAGAAAAAATGTCCAGGTCAATATTGTAATGAAAAGCAAGCTCTTCTTTCGTCATGGTTCCAGAAAAAAATCATTTGTCAAGCAAGTATGTGCTTAGGAGACACTGAACTGTTAACACAAAAGTGGATTTCGCAAAACGAACGTTTCTCTTTGTCAGTAAACGTGTGCAACGGTGTTCGAGATCGCGAAGCACGAAACGTTCCACCCGGAGTAGTGAATTTTCGCTCTCGTTGCCTGGCTATAATTATTACCGTAGCGCAATCTCGTATTATTGATCAGTCGCGATTTTAATGCGGTCCCGCGAAGTTCTTGCGTTCGGGAACACGTTTAAGAGTGTACGGTGACCACTGGAGAAAGTTTCGCTGACGCGAAATAATAATTCGAACGTGATACAGGAAACGGGAAAATGCAATAAGAACAGCGAGAGACTGTCGGATAATGCCAATTGATAGAAAACACGGTGGGGGAACTGGTTCGTAACTTAACTTTCACACCCACCCTTATACTTCAGCAATAATTAATATTTACTGATTTTTTAAACATAGAGACGTTGATTTAATTTCTTTGATCGTTACTTCACTGATAGTAATCTGGTAATAATTTTATTTTGAAGTATGCTGACTATCTTCAAGCGAATAGAGAACCGCAGTATGCAACAAATAAAATCTCGTTGATCTTTTTAAAATAATTGATTTCCGAAAAGGTTGAGGGTAGTAAATTGAGAAAAATACATCCAAGCATGCAAGATACAGTGTACAAGGATGAAGTTGAAGGATTGTTAAATTTTCCGTAAGTAAAAGAGAAGTTGAACACAAGATTCAGCAATTAGCAACAGCTAAAAGAAAAAAGTGGAACACTGAATGAACAAAAATGGAACGCTATTGATAAAAGTCGTCGTGAACTACTGAAATAGCAATAACACGTTACAGTACAGCGCCGTAGCATAGTTCTCATTAGAACAATGACCATAATATGTAATAGTCCCGTTCAAGCGTTTAACGGTCCATTCACCGCGGACATCTTGGAAAGTATTCGAAAAAGAAATTTGATACATTCGTTCATTCTCGCTGAATATATTCGATCTCTCCTCGTAAAAATCAATGAGGAAGAAATTATCACGATCAGCTTCTACAATTAATGCTAATTGAGAACAACAATGCACGAGAGAAATAGAAAATTTGACAAATAAGTGAAATCGAAGATAAACGATGAGCTAACTCGACCCGACCGGTTCATTAATTAAGCAAGAGAAAGGAGAAGGATGTAACCGAGCTGCCAATGACGACTTAAGTCCTCGTGGCAGCTTGCAGTTAATGTATCCTGCGTTGTTTGAGTTTTTAAAAAATCCTATTCATTTTTTTTTAATCAATTTATTTCAGAATTTATATAGAAATTATAATAGTTTCCTAAATAATGCGAAAAATCTTTATATCGTTCTTCATCCCTAGGGCTATTTTTCAACAGGATGAAAATTGTTCTATTGTCAGCATCACGTGAGCTATATTCGTGCAGAGTTTCAAATTTATTTCTTAATCTTCAAGCTGTCCACCATCACTTGTAGATTATTTTTCTTTCGTAGTAAATAGAAATTATAATAGTTTCCTAAATAATGCGAAAAATCTTTATATCGTTCTTCATCCCTAGGGCTATTTTTCAACAGGATGAAAATTGTTCTATTGTCAGCATCACGTGAGCTATATTCGTGCAGAGTTTCAAATTTATTTCTTAATCTTCAAGCTGTCCACCATCACTTGTAGATTATTTTTCTTTCGTAGAATTTTTTAGCAAACTAAAAAATTGTTCCCAGATACTTCTACTACCACTGCTACATCTATTCCTCCTTCCAACACCCACCCACATAGAAAGAGAAAGGAAGCCACTAGGACGCGCCGGATCAACGCCCCTGACCTTCCCATCAGCTTTTATCAAAAGTTTCAATGTATTCCTTCATAAATATTATCCATTTCATTAATAGCACGCTAGATTATCAAATAAAAGTTTTCTCAGCTTTCCTCTCAGTACAGCGACGATATTACATATAAAATGGACCGAAAATCAACATCTCACGCACACTGTCCACGAAAAACCTTGGAAAACTTCCAAAAGTATCGAGATCCCCCAAAAAACCGGCTCGACGAAAATCAAAATCCAGCAGCTCGCCAAGCTTCATCCGTTCCAAGGTCTTAACCCAGACCCTAACCCAGATCCAAATGTCCACGCAATTCCCATCACCTCGAAACATAAAAATCCCAGAAATAACTTGCTTCGTACTCCTCAAAATCCAAATTCCAGCATCACGTTTAGCTTCGTCCGCTCGAAGGACCTAACTTGTTCGATTCTAAATAGGTTAGAGAGTCTTCAAAGAAACAGCTAAACACTTTGTACAAATACTATGAACAACCACCATCGTCGAAATTTCTTATCTAGAATCCCGAAGACAATTAGCGACTGCACATTCCCTGTACCGTTTCGAAATGCTCTAAATTTTCCAAAATCAACTACCAGATTAGAGGGAGGTGGATGACTGAAAAGTGCTTAGGCGAGCGTCATCCATTGAAATGATATTGATCATGTACTCACCGGTGTCGTTCTAGCACGTAGACATCGCAAGAACACTGACACTTCTACGTCAAGGACCTCGAAGGCACGGGCATCGTCTTCAGGTTCTGTCCAGCAGCTACGACGTTGATTCCCGACGCGTTTCACCGTCGCTGCTGGCTAATTAACGAGCCGGCGATCACCATTAGAGCGATACTTAATAGAGAAACGCGGCACCGCGACGATTACGCGACGATCATCGCTGTGTTTCGCTGGAAAACACGGCCGAACGATGATCCTGTTCCGGCTGGCACGAGCGTGGAGGGTGCAGGCGCCGCCGGCCGGCCGCCATCATAGAAATCAATACAACCCTTCAGACCCGGTGCTCATCCACGCAGTCCCCATCTGCGAGCCAACCTTCGCGTTCACGTTGTTTAACCTTGCTCCAAGGGCTACTTCTTTTTTTCGGGTCTGTTCGAAGGTTCCGGTGTGCCAGAGAATTTTTAGACTCGCCCGGCGGAGACTGGGTCCGCTCGGACCCGTTCGAAGGCTGCTCGAGTTGGACAGGTTTCGTTTTCCGATGTTCGAGGAATTTTCTCCTTGTATTTTTAGCGGCGATTGTTTAAATATCAATGTTATGGAAGATATTGTTAGTCGATATTTTTTTTCTTTTTGTAAAGGAGAAAATTGATTTGACGATTCTCTTTTGTATTTTTTTTATACTTTTAAATTTTTTAAATACGAGTGAAACTTGTAATCTTACGGAAATGATTATCAATTAATAAATTTCTCTCGTTGGAAATTGAATACTACATAAATACTTTTGCGGATCGCCTTTTATGTTGTATGAATTCTGCAATTGTAATCCACATAAAAAATAATGTACAGTGAGTGTAAAAAGTATTCGTACACTCTTTAAAACGGAATAACTCTTTTAAAATTGCACCATACGATTTGAGTTTTTTGGAGATGTTAGAAGGATTAGTTTATCAGCTAATGTGTAAATAATTGTTTTTTTTGGCGCGGTCGACACGGTCATAAAAAATATTGGATTGTTCAGTAAGTTTGTGCCGATTTTTTTTTTTTAATTAAACAGGAGCACGTTGAAATTTTCTATAAACTTTCCGGACAACCCAATACATTGTGGAGTGTATGCGTTTTGAATAAGTTAAAAATGGTGATATCTTTGTAACAATAAAAATTCCTATACGTTACTACGATTTAAAATATTGAGGTTGCAAATCAGGAATTAAAAATTCACGTTTTCCGTCGCAAAGCAGAATTCCACGGAACCTGTAACGAGCTCGAAACGACAAGCTGCTGGACTCGCGGTATCGTTTCAACCTCTTCGAGTAGCCTAACTCGAGCAATAAAACAAAGTATGTTTAGAACGCGAGGACTTTACGAACGACGATTGATTTACGATCGCTTCGCGGTCTCGAGGACCCATTGTCCATGTCTGGATCCTGGTTATGGTCATCTTCTCGGCGACTTCCCGACAGTTTTGACTTCCGACACGCGCGTTTCTGCGATAATTGGCCCCGGCGAAAGAGCCCAAACTGTTTTTGTCAAGCTGGAAATCAGGTGTAACAAGAAATCCGTCTGTCTCATTGTAGACCGTTCCCATAAAAACGTGGAACTACGGGTGTTCCGGCAAATAACGTAAGATTTTTCTTTGCACGAATTTTCGTGAACACATCTCCCTGGATTTGACTTTTAAACTAGAGATTGTTGGAATCGAACCTCTCACTTGAAATTTCGTAGAAATCGAACACGCACTCGACGTACAGCAATTTCACCAGCTGGAATGTGTGCGCAGGATTTTCTAGGTAACAGACAAACAATTTGAGAAACGTTCCACGCAACGAGCAGCTTCGTTTTAGCTGTTTATTTATAAATAAATTGGCAGAACAGTGGCCAAACTCTTCTTGAGAGATGCTCTTCGAAAAGGACTCACTGAAGGTTATTTAGAAATCAACGTACTTAGACTTACTTAACAATGTACTTAGATTTACTAAAAAATTAAGTTAGGTAGTCTGATTTAAAACTGAACTTATTTATACTTATTTAAAAATGAACTTATAAATGCACTTACTTAGACTTACTTAAAAATGAAACAACAGATGTGTTTCGCCGTTTCAGAAACACTACGGTGATAATACGGAGTCGCAGGTAATTTACGCGCCATTGTTTCGAGTGCAGATTTGCAACTAACGGTAACAGCATGTGATTTAAATTTAAAAAATCGCGGATTACGTTACGCTTTCTTGAACCACACATTCTTGAGGCGTCTACGTATTGTATGCAAGCATGCTGGAGATCCGCCATTTTTCTGACTACAGTCGATTGAATTTCAATGTTAGCTGTTCACCTAACCGATGCTCCATACCATTTCATTAGACAGTACAGTACAAATTTTAATCAGTAAAGAGGATAACATTTTATTGCAATTTTTATTGTAATTGATTCGACATCATTCTTCTTAAATAAGTAAAGAAGTGATAGTATAAAATGATGTCAGTTATTATTGATCAGTCAAGCGAAAACAAGTTTGAAAATTGATTCAAAGCTCAAAGCCAAAATATTAGGTTGGGGAAAAAGAAATCCATTATTTTTTTGGTAGATGGCTGTAGTGATCGATATCTCGTAAAGTATCGATCAAACAATTTATGCTCGTTGTCAAGGTGACATTTCACACTAAAAAAATTCTTTTGCTGTTTTTTGTTTGGTCCATTCAGTTGTAAGTTACAGAGTGTTAAAAATGGAAGTGAACAAAGAGAAAATTCGGTACATTTTACAGTTTTTCGCCAACAAGGACCAAGACTACTATGAGAGAGGCATTATGAAGCTACCTTTAAAATGGCAACAAATTATAGAACAAAACGGTGCATATTTCACCCAAATCGGACAATCCGAAACATGTTAAATAAAGTCTTGAAGTTCATGCAAAAATAATGGATTTCTTTTTCCCCAACCTAATATTATACACAAAATCCAGTAGATGGTGCAAACAGTCAAGAAAAAGGTTCTACATTCATAAAAAATTGAAAATGTTAAATCATTATCAGTGTCTCGGAACCAGAAACACGCGGGACTGAAGCTGACATTAAAATCTTGCCTTGTAAACATGACAACATTGAATTTATTTCGATTTTCCTGAATAGCTAAATGAAAAAATTCATTCACTTTCCCCGAAGGCAATTCGATCATTTCATTAACTGTAAAATTTAAAAAAACCGGTCGTTGGACCTAGATAGCTCTACTGTCAAAGTGTCCCGAACCCGAAAACACGTGACACATATTATGTCAGGCCACAACCATAAGGTATGTGGGTCGCGAATGTCCATGAAACTGGAGCGACACCGTAAACCGAATTCAGGGTGTACCAGATCGAACCAGGTAGGGCAAATGAAGAGGCGAAGAAGAAGAAGAAGACTTCGGACAGGTTGATACTTGAGAGGATACGCTCGCTCGCTCAGGAACGCGTGAAGCTCGGAGGTGTCCGGTTCTTGCAGCGAGTTTCACTGATTTTCACGGTCGCTTCGCTTCTTGCTCAGAAACCGAGAAAAGCCCGTGGTTCGCTATTATTCCGAGACCATAATTATTAATGAAACGCGCGTGCAAGAACGGCGCGGCGCTCTGAAAATCGGTCCTATCTCCACAAAGTTAATTATAGCTGATCGCGAGTCCAAACGAAGTCATATCTGAGTGTTTTTATTTTTGTTAAAAATTGTAAGACCCGATCGATGGTTCGTTTTTTCCGCCTTACATTTCGTAGAAAGTTTCCGTTGCGCTCGCACATTTTTCTCCAAGTGTTACGCAACACGCAAAAATAAAACCCACAACGCAACTGTTCAATGAAAAAACAAAATCACAACGTAGAGATAGTTGTTGCCGATGGATTCGCGAGACCATGGGAAAACTGAATGCTGCCGCCGTAACATTACGAAGAAAGTTTTGTTAATGGCAGCGACGATCACTTTTCCAAGCATCCGCTTACAACACGATGAAAACCTAGAGTCATGTTCCTCAGATGTGAAACTTCCAACGATCAATCACATTTGTTAGGCTTCTCTCGAATTATCCGAACATTGTAAACGTTGTTGTATTGATGATTCTATGTTATTTGTTTCTGGGGACATTAATTATCATGAACTTGTTTTACCGGGACTTTCATGACACTATTTCAGAAACTCGTTTAAAGGAGAACCTGCTGAAATGTACTAAAAAATGAATTTATTCGGACTTGTTCTAAAAAACTTAAAATTTACTGATAGAAAAGAACTTTAAACTTACTTAGACTTACATAATAATAAACTTATTCGGACTTAGTTGAAAATTAACTTATTTAGACTTGCTTAAAAATGAACTCACTCAGATTTACTTTAAAATTAACTTATTTAGACTTATTTAAAAATTAACTCACTCAGATTTACTTTAAAATGAACTTATTTAAACTTATTTAAAAATGAACTCACTCAGATTTACTTTAAAATGAACTTATTTAGACTTATTTAAAAATGAACTCACTCAGATTTACTTTAAAATTAACTTATTCAGACTTAGAAGTACTCAAAAAGGAATTGAAACTCGTTCAAAGACCTCGCTAAATTTACTTAAGTTAAAGGAGTTGCTGAGTCTTCCTTGAAACTGATCCTACCGAAACCTACTTGAAAAAGAATATAATAAACCTACTCGGAAAAGACTTACGGAAACCAACTTTAAACTTATCTATGAAGTAACACAAAAAAGAAAGTGAAATGACCGTTCATAGCATCGTAAGCATACCATAGCTCGCTTCCTGTCGATCGGTCTTCCTTATCGACGCAGCAGCGACCGATTGCATCGCAGATTGCAACGAACAGTCTCGAAAAAAACAAAACCGTCGGCTCTAAGGTAGCAAAACTTCGCTAGAAAAGAAAATAGTGAGGATGTTTAAAATCGTCGATGGCAATTTTGCGAGCGGTTTTTACTTTGTCCGTCGATTTCACCTTGGTCCGCCGGTCGGACCGATACGATTTCCGGTTTCTACGGGTCAGTGAAAAAAAGTCCGGACGCCGGCGGCGACGAAGTTATTTCCACGATGGAAAAAAGAGGCTCGTGTGCATGTTTAAACACGCGGCATTTGAGAAGCCTAAATAGGACAAGCTACACGGCAGCAGGAGGTGACTTTCTATCCGTCAACGTGGATTTTTTCGGCTCGTGTAACCGTTCGCGGTTTGTCCTTCCGCCTACGCAACCGTTGCTGCACGAAATGTGCTCGTTGCAAAATTTTCTATTCAATTAACACGCTTAGAATGCTGCGGTTTCGATACGGTATTGGAATTTTCACTAGAACTGTTGCGGATAGAATTAAGAGCGTTTCGTTATTTGTAGCGAGTAGGTGGCGATATTGGAGTTTCGCGAGATTATTGTAATAAATATTGTAAATTGTAGAAATATTGTAATTTCCTAAGAAATTCGCGTAAAAACGGCAAGGCTGGTTCGAGAGAGAAGGTTGTTGTTATTAGAATAATAATGCGAGCCAACTCTTAACGGTGCGAGAGTGGGCGCGTGCAGGTAGCGGGGTGGTCGTGGCCGCTGAGCTGCCCACGTGCAAGGGAAGACAAAAGGTCTCCCTAAGCCGCCGAACCACCAGGTCTAGGTGCCTGAGTTTATGATCGTCACATAGTGCGAGGGAATACACAAGGTAATCTTCTAGACCAGGGCCAGGATTTAGTTACTCGCGACGGCCAGTTTTCGAGGGCTACGCCTCCTTTACCCGGCCGCGCGTATCGCTCCCCGCGGCGGCCGTAGTTCTCGAGGCAGCTCAGGCTCGTACCATGCAGCATAGACGATATTCGTGGCGCATTAGGACGACACCCGTACCAATAGGTTTCCACATTACCGTTGAGGTACTATTGTCAATGCGTTTCTTTTATCAGTGGTATCCCCAGTAGGCCTATTCCACTATACCGCACAATAATTTCGGACAATAGCTGTAGAAAATCAATTAAAAAAATAAATTTAAGTAAACTTTTAAAAAGTTTTTACTTGTACTGTCAAAATTTTATTAAAGGCTGGAAGAACTTGATTTTCGCGCACGTTTAGACGTGCCTGGCAAATTGTTAAGATCTACGGGAAGTTTAGACGTAACTGTTCGCATCGCAGATGCGAGCGAAGAATCGCTTAAGGATGAGCGGTGTTCTGATTTAATGTAGCGCATTTTGGAAAATGAGCATTCGCGCAAATAAGTTGATCCGAACATTGAGAATATTCGGATCGCGAAATTTGTTATTTTTTTAATTGATTTTCTACAGCTGTTGTCCGAAATTATTGTGCGACATAGTGGAATAGGCCTACTGGGGATACCACTGATTAAAAAAACGCATTGACAATAGTACCTCAACGGTAATGTGGAAACCTATTGATACGGGTGTCGCCCTAATGCGCCACGAATATTGTCTATGCGGTACGAGCCTGAGCTGCCTCGAGAACTAAGGCCGCCGCGGGGAGCGAGACGCGCGGCCGGGTAAAGGAGGCGTAGCCCTCGAAAACTGGCCGTCGCGAGTAACTAAATCCTGGCCCTGTTCTAGACCACTATGCACCGCAGGGCTAGATACCTGAGACGACGACGATCACGTAGTGCAAGGGAAGACACAAGGTCATCCCAAACCTGGCAAAGCCGGCGAAGTTGGTGTCGCAGTTATAATATCAACGAAAGAATTCTGGGGAGGGGACCCCAACATAATACCGGGTCGAGGGCCTGAAGAGTTCAGTCTCGAACCAGTGCTCGGTCGTAATCGCGGTGTAGAGTAAAAGGCTACCCTCATATTTCACAAGAACTACGGAGCATCGAAAAGGCGGATTTTTATGCAAAATAAAAATTGTCATTAAGCATTTAAGCATTTTATTGTGCCTGCTAATTTTTAAATTGCTTAAACCATTGCACTGTTTCTCAATTGATCTAATCATTTCCACAGACCTGGGCAAATAGTGCTGCGAGAGTCGGCTACTCGCGGGTCCTGTCCGGACCTGTCCGGACGGGCGACCGGAGCGCGATAGTGGGGGTAGCTGATATTAATATTCGGACGCTACTTACAATAAACTATCTTAAAATCGAACCGAATGATTTTAGCTTTTATTGAGGAGTTAGAAGAATTAATTTACTAGATTTTCCGAGAAAGAAATTTTTGAAAAATTTTATGGAATCGTGACGTATTAGTGGTTTGTTATATGAAACGTATTAAATGTATTGTAGTTTGAACAATTTAGGTACAATTCCTTGTGAATGTGCACAACTACGACTGAAAAATAGCAGTATGCAGTTTAGAGTTGTACTATTGATTGAATGTAACTCTGTACTTCATTAATAAACAAACAGATACCGAATGTAGCCGAACATATTTGTGTCACGACCGAATATTTTCTACTTTGTTTACCGACTTTTGCCACAGATGCGTAAAAGTAATAATTTCATTCACAAGCAGTTTACAATTACCTAGTTGTCCATCTTCAAACGACACTAACAATTGCTAACACTACAATTTGCACGTCGTAGAATTTTCAACGCACAAACAGGCACAGTTTTGGGTTAGATTTTGTCGCAGGATAAATAGACATTTCCACTTAATAAATGTTAATTAACATGCGATAATATTGTTTGCAATATAATTCACAGTGAAAACGGTTGCTACTTTGTAATGCTGCGTCACGTTAGGATGCAGAGAATCGCGAACGCGTTGCTTATACTCTATCTTTCCATTCGAGGCCTACTTTCCAGAGATTTATTAATTGAACAGAGAATTCATTAATTTAGCCGTGAACAGGGCGATGATTCGAGCCATTTAGTAAAGTTAACAACATCCTCAGTAGCTGACTATCTGAATCCTCTGTTTAATTAAAATCTGAAAATATTTATATTAAATCGTGCTACACACCCATATTGTAACGACTATGATCACTAATGAGACAATTTGTTCGAATAGCTCTTAATTAATCATGCGTGTGAAGAACTAATTATATGTAACATGGATGAGACTTTTTTTATCAGGTTTAAAAACTAATTTGCATCGAGAAATAATTGAGCATACTAATTTTGATTAGGATTCTTACCATATTATTATTAAAATATAATAAAAATTTACTCCTGACCGATTTGACCATTTAATTGTCATATTAACTGCATCGTTTGTGAATAATGGGAGCCAAATAAAAATTTGTTCTTTCATCGATGATTTAAAAATTTTTTAATAATTCATGCCCCTGCATTGTCGTTTGGAGTTTTTGTATTTATGAGAATAATTAATGCAATTCAAAATAGGGAAAACGACAATGCAGGAGCATGAATTATTAAAAAATTTAGTAAAAGTAATCGCTTCGATCAATTTTAATCCCCCAGTTTCAGTGTTCTTTATATTACTTCGAAATTATTAATTATCCTGTTAATTAATCGTACGAGCGATCATCTATTAACCGGAGTTTGCGAATAGACAAGTGATTTGCGTCGACACTTATTCGTCCGTCTTAATTCGCGTTGTAAGCGATCGATCGTACTTCGCTGTAAACGCTCTAATAACATATTATCACAACCCGTGGCGTTTGTATCTGTCGTACGAGATTTATTCCTCATTTCCTTTTAGTATGTTCGGCCAGGCGATGATCGATAAAAGCGTTCCTGAAGCGAAACAATTCAATTCCCTTCGTTGATGATTCGGATCGTCTTTTATGTCGAATGAATTCTGCAATTGTAATCCACATAAAAAATAATGTACACTGAGTGTAAAAAGTATTCGTACACTCTCTAAAACGGAATAACTCTTTTAAAATTGCACCATACGATTTGAGTTTTTTGGAGATGTTAGAAGGATTTGTTTATCAGCTAATGTGTAAATAATTGTTTTTAAAAATTGTTATTAGTCGCATTAGCGTAGGAAAAAGTAAAGGTCTCGACTTTAAATTTTTTATCTGTGTATGTATTGAATCCGGCATTTTATTTTTTGAAAGTTTGATAATCAGATTCATAATCAGCAATCCGAAAACCCATAGAATTTTCAATTAAATCGGAGAATGTCTTCGATTTTTGACCACGTTTTGACGATTTCGAACCACTGTGTGCCGGCACGGTGTTTACAGGTGTAGCACGCGCGCGTGTGACCGTGGCCGATCGGCAGCCATAACCTTCGGAGGATCGAAGGAATTGCGAACGGGAGGTCTAATCGAGGTCGCGGATCGAGGTCGACTTTTAGACCAGCGTGACGCCTAATCGCGGTGTCTGAGAATGATGCAGGTACCGTTTTCCTCTCATAAGGGTCAAATCCTGGAGAAGGGGCCAAGGAGCAGAAAAACGTACTGGGTGTCTTGAACGCACTGCAGGTAGGTCAATTTTTATTATCAGCGGCCTAATTGCATAATTATATAACTTTGTGTGGGGCCATTTTTTTTTGTTATTTTTATCGTCCTCAACTGGTGACAACTTTAATTTCGAACGGAGACTGTTCGACGCTTGGGAATTTTTTGTGCTTTAAGTGTATAAATTAGGGGAATATTTTTTGCAAGGAAAAATTCTGTTCTGAATACGGTGGTAAATATTTTTGCGGCTTTATAGATGTTTAAACATTCTTAACACTAGATTTATGCGGCACTAAAACTGTGTATTTTATATTATTTTGTAAAAATAACAAGAATGAGTTCATCCAGGTTTTTAGCCATATTTTTTATAATATATATCTAAAGAAATAAATTGGTCTAATAATCGAATTCGTCTTCACAATCTCAGTATTCGTAAATTAAAACAATAATTAAAACAACATGTTAAACAATATTTAAAACAACCGAAGCGCCGTAATATAAAACAATTCGAAAACCGAATTAATGATGGGAAACTTAGAACACGTACTGAATTTTCGCAGACTCTGAAAACGAAGGTGTCAACGCAAAAAGCTTATTTATCTATGATAATAACAATTATTCGTTGCACACCTGGTACGTGGAGAAGAAGAAGGGGCCTCACTCTCTCTCTCTCTTCAATTTTTTCCTTCCTCCTCTCCATAGTCAGTCACTGTCCATGGCGTTTGTCACGAGGAGACAGCAGATGTAAACACCGTTATGGTGTCTGAAAATGTCTTTTCAACGTGATTAATGCGAATACTAGCCCGATGAAAAATTTCTAAGATATTGTTGGGGCTTTGCTGTATTTGTTTAACATACTTAACTTCACAATTAACGAAATTCGCAATTGTGTTACACACTAGTAATTGTCTCTGGACACTAACATTTATTTTACTTATTTTATCAAATTTAAAGCTTGATTTTTCAAAAAATCATAAATTTCGGTAAATATCACATTTTCTTTTTAACTTTTAACTCTTCGGTAGGAAATTAAAAGCAAGATGTGCACCGCTTTGCAACTAGCAATTTACAAGTAGCTAAATTTTCTATTCATTTTGCAAATCATGTGCTTTTGCATTCTTCTGCAAACTACAGCCAAGAAGAATATTCCGAATCGATTAGACACGCTGGAAAAATAAAGACGAAATCGGAAGTGAAAATTGGAGTTTTGCAAAATTTTCTTTTTGCAACCGTTGAGATTGCAACGAGGTTTCGTAGATAATTACGTGCATAATACGTCCGGCTTCCTCTTCACAGCCGAATTGTTGCGCAACCGTAGGAAAGCAATAACCGGGCCGAAGTATCCGACGATATTTGCAATTAAGTAGATTGCGTGTAACTACTGCTAGATAATAGATTAATTGGAACGCACCGAACGCGAGAGGATGGCTGCTCCAAACTGAATGTGCCAGTTGTCGAAATCTTATGATGAAGAACGCGGTCCTGACGGTACTCTGTTACTCATGGCTGAATCTGTTCACGGAAGTGCGTTCGAACGCCAGGTAAACCTAATCGATCAGTCATCCGGATCTTGAAAAAATGTTTGCACACTCCCGCATCCACCATTTCCACATCGCTATTAAAAAAAAAACATTAATCGTTTGCTTAATAAACATTATTTTAACAGTACCGTTTAAAACAAGCATGAAACTTTAATATTTATTGTAACGCCAACAATAAATTTTTATTGTTATTCTTGCAAAGTGCAAAGATTTTCCTGATAGAAGATTTCTCCACTCGAACGACTATCCAGAAATTGCAGAAAATATCCAACAGTTTTTTTACCAGTTAATTCGTAAATAAATTCATTTATACAAGTACCAATTTTGTTCTTTTTTTTGGAATTCGTACAGCAATTAAACGTTTCTTCGTTAATCGCGCTCCGATTTAATCATCTCTTCCTTGATTTTCGACGGACATTTCCCGCTTTTTACAATGTAATGAACGTCTTTAATTTATAACTTTCATTCCTTTCACAGCTCTCTGTTCGATGACTCGAAGGATTCGACGATAAAGACCGGGATAGTCTTGCCGGAGCATTACGTGAAAGGTTAGTATATCCCGCTCTCCGCGAAACTTTTCCATTTCTAGAATTCGCCAGAAGGAAAATTTGCATTTTCCGTTGCACACGCGGGAAGTATAATGATTAATCGCGACTGAATGTATATGAGACGTTTCCAAGCACGCGATATGCTGCGTTGCGTTCCGAGATTAAACTTTCGATCCGGAGCAGAGATTACTGGCAAAGAGATTAAATCCCGCGGATTAACAATCGGTTCTTTTTATTTGTTGCTCTCTGTGGCATCGCAGAAACTGATAATTATACTGCGTGTTTGATGCACCGGTGTAAAAAAAGAAAAAACTTGTTGGTCGGACTGTGGTTGGTGAAAGGATTGATAATGTCGCAGAAAGTGCTATTTTAACTTGTAAAACGAATAAACAATACGATCTCGATTAAACGAATGCATTCGTGCATCCGACAGAGTAACATGGTTCTTCGATTTATGCGCAATGTACTTATTCAACAATTACATAATTTGATCTCGCGTAAACAATGGGATAAAATTATTGCAATTTATTTGTGAAGAAAATAAATAATTCGACCTCTATGTAAACGAAGAAAAACTCCGTTACCATTTCTAAAAACGATGCAAGAAAAACTGAATTTTCCATACAAAAGAAAAAAAATTAGTTTCACCTTTGAATTCTTAAAAAAAGGTGGAAAAAATTGGTATTTTCACCAAGAGAAAGAAAATTAATTCTAATCGAATGGACCAAACAGTTTTACAATTGAGCTAGATTTATTACATTCTCCGGAACGAACTGGTCTACAGAATCCAATCACTGGAATCGACTAGCAACAAATCAATCGACTTTCTAAGTCCCCCAGCAAGCTATTTTACAATGCCACTGTACAGAGGCTAGCATCTATGTAGAATCTAGTCGCTAGATCGAGATTTAGCGCAGCTGTATAAGCGGTGAAGGACGACGGCAGCATGGTCGTAAGTTCCTCGAGGATTCTACCAGTTTCGCGAGAAACGCGTTATTCTCGGAAAAAGTGTTACGATCTAGGATCACGATCTCGAGACACAGATCCTTGGAGTAGTCGAAGTAATATGCAAACAAATGATCCAAGCAGAGATCAGGCCGCCGTCCAAGCAGGGTATGCCGGTGTCGGTCGACTTCAACATCTTCGTGGCGGACATCAACTCCATCAATGTCGAGGACATGGACTTCCGGTAAGACAGATTCCGGAATAATGCATACTAGATTTTAGCCTAGTTTCCTACTTATTCGCGGAGGTGGTCACAGCTTTATATTCTTTCGCGAAATTATTATTAAAAATTTGCAAAACAGAGTGGACATGCTCGTCCGCGAGAGCTGGATAGAGTCTCGGCTAGACATGCCAGAAGACATCTTCGAGGAGGGCGATGATTATGTCACCTTACCACCAGACTTCTTCGACAGCTTATGGCAACCGGACCTGTACTTCCTGAACGCGAAAGTTTCTGGTCAGTCTCTGCCCTTAACTTTCATCCTTAACTTCCTGAAGACGACTATGTCCATCTTTCCACAAGTACAGTAATCACTAGACTCCTGATCTCTACGCAGAATAAAAACTTTTTGCAACAATTGCAAGACACAGGAGCTAAATATGAACTTATATTTTTTTTTACTGATAATTTTAATGTAGTAAAAATGGTATATTCACCCTTTGCACTCGGAGCTATTTTAACTTGAAAATTAAACGTTTCTTTCAATCTGGAATAATTCCATTCTATATTATTTTTCTTCATTTTATGAATCTGAAATTGATATAATACCTCATAGAATACTTAAATGTATAGTAATTGATTAGTTACCAACTTATTTAATAATGTAAACAATATCTTGAAGTGTATAATGTCAATAGTACAGAAATTTTTAGTGGCGACCTTGAGTCCCCACTCGAGTGCTAAGGGTTAATAATCTTAAAGCCTTTAAATTGCACCTACTCACTTTTTTCATAAATGCATAAAATCCGGAGTCTAATAATCACAGTCGTGAACAGAAGTGTTTATCCAGCTGTTACTTGTACTACATATTGTAGCTTGTACAATATACAATTCATATATTTAAGGAGAGTGTGACTGTGACTAGGTTTGCACTGACTATTTCCAGAGATAGCAGCACTGAATCACAAATTCTCCTCGGTGACGCTCTACAGGAACAAGACCGTCAAGTATTCAGCGCGAATGCACGCGATTATCGCCTGCCAGATGGAATTCCAGCTGTACCCGATGGACATTCAAATATGCCCTATCTACATAGAAAGCTGTGAGTAGCAACGACAAAACCGAAACTCGCACCCATGCTTCTCACACATGATTCCCCCATGTCGCTCCTGTTACCGTGAGCTCACTCTTTTATCCACAAATTGCAATATGATGAATTAAATTAATATGATGAATTAAAAAAATTAAACTTTGATGAAACATCTAGGTCACCTCGACCTTTTTCAATGTCACCAAGTATTTTCAGCTGCGTAGCATTGCAAGTAAAGTCACATTGAATTCAATGACCTAGTATATACTGTGACCTTGAGGTGACCTTCAAGTAGTCTGCAAGAAGCATTACCTATAGCTTGTGGTACCTTACTTTAACCAGTGTGTTGATAACAATAGTGCAACTATGGAATGACTTACCTGCAATTTTCTACAACTTTCCCTTTCCTGGTTACAAATCAGTCCACCGAAGTTCGCATTCGCATAATCTATCCACCACATTCGATCAGCATAATCAAATAATGCCAAATTGGCCAGAACCCCTGCATTAATTCGGAAAACCGCGTTAACCGCGACAGTTTCCTATCAAAAACAGAAGTTACGGTTGAGATGGGGCGCGGGCGACGTCACGGTCAACCCAGAATTAAAGCTCTTACAGTACGACATCGGTAAACCCATGGTCTCCGAGGAAACAGTCGACTATATGCTGGAGAAAAGCGGTACAGTGTTAATACCTAACACTTTAAAGACCCTATGAGAAGCATTATCTTCTATGATCTTACAGGAAATTTCTCTCGGTTGGTCGTTTACCTCCGTTTTGAGAGGCAGATAGGACATCATCTGATACAGACGTTTGCACCGTCTACTCTGGTGGTGATGCTGTCTTGGTTCAGCTTCTGGTTAGGGTTGGATGCTATCCCAGGAAGGGTGGCTCTGTTGGTGACCAGTATGCTCACCTTAGTCACCATGTTCACCGGTCTGAAGAGTGACATTCCACCTGTAGCCTACGTCAAAGTACGTTTTCCCATCTACAATCATTGTTAAGACTTACAAAAAAATATTACAAGGAACCTGATTGTAAAATTGATCATTGAACGTAAATTAATGTACTCAGGCACTGGACGTTTGGATGGCAGGCTGCATGATGTTCGTGTTCGCTGCGTTAGGTGAATTCGTGGTGGTCAAGGTGCTCGACTTGCAGCATCAGTTGGAATACGATTTACAGACATCAGTAATGTCTCGGCATTACCCAACAGTTTGTATAATAGTTTTTAATACCAAGGTTCTCTAATACTATTAATATCATACCGTATTTGAGTCATTTATGATCATTATAAAAATATATTACATAGTTGTCTCGCTTGCAAAGAACACTTATCGTTGACCAATTGTAATAATCCTGATATTCTTGCTCTAAATAACAATATTTTATGTCTGCGTTATTTTTCAGCGACTAATCACGATGGAGAAAAGCCAAAACATTTGGGACTACGACTCGCCGTACATTCCAAAAAAGAAAAAGAAGAAAGCTGGCAGCAGACACCTGCTGCAATCAGCGTGGTTAGATTCAGAGTATCAAATAATACGAGTGCACAAAACGCCATCGCAGATAATCGACAATTATAGTAGAATAGGTTTCCCCATACTGTTTCTGTTGTTCTCAATTTTGTACTGGCCGATATTGTTGCTTAAAAAAGCCTCGTAAGCATCTGTGTAACGCTAGTAGATAGATCTGTGAAAATTGTTGTTAGAAAATACTCTGACCTTAACACACTATCTACCGATAATTATTTCATAAATTTTAACAGACTAAGATTAGTCCATGGCTAAGGATTTTTATAATATATTCTTCAACAGGAACTAATAACGCAATCTAATAATTTCGTTTGGGATTATTGTGTACATAAAGATTTTTAAGCTTCTTTTTGGTACAATTATTGAGAATCTTATTATAGATTTTTGGTAGATAAAATGTTGGTTGATTCGTTGCATGATATGTTAGATTATTGTTATGCGATCTAAACAGTGTCTCGTGGTTAAATATTTTAATTATTTCAATAATTACACGTTCAGTTATGTAAATAAAATCTGTACGAAATTAAATCTATTTAAGTTATCAAATTAATCGTTGGTAAATTTATTACAAACGTACACTTAATTCGAGAGATCTATATACTTTGTACAAATATGTAAAACGATGTGATCATCATACTCATCGTTTAGTCGACTTCCATCTGTTCAACTAAAGATACATCATCGGAATTTTCGCCTTCCGAATCTGTTTTTTCAGCCACGGAAATCGATTTCTCAGCTTTGTGTTTTCCTGACTCCATCAAGTAACTTATCGTGTACTGGTTGAAATCACATCTGCGATTACAATAAAAAAAATTAATTTATTGCGTGTTGTTAAGGGATCAAGTGCTAGATGTAATTATAGATCAACTGACATTTTACTCAGCTCGTCGTATTTCTTTTGCATGTTTTTCTGCAGCAGCAGTAATATCGGCATTTGAAGTGAGGAGTTTATTTTGGGACCATGAACGTTTAGTATAGACTCCACCCAGAGAAGATAGAAGTGTATATGCCTCGATAATTCTAACTCCGACGCCACGAACTTTAATACCTTCTCTACATAAATGTCGGGTAGTGCATAAATAATTAAATCAACTGAAATAAAAACCGCAATAAATAAATAAATAATGTTGAATGTTGTCGACTATGAATTTATCGACTTACTATCCGAGGACGGAATGTTTTCCAAGACTCGCTTTATCAACAGCTTCTCGTTCAATTTTATAGACATCATCAACGCTGAAAATATTTGTTAGTTAGTACTAACCGGTGTCATTAGGTCGTGCATAAGTTCGTGCCTAATTTCGTATTAAAATACAAGAAGAGATCGGGCACAAACTTTTCCACTGACTAATATTTTTATAGAAAATGTTGGACACCTTTCGTGTACTCTCTGTTGTTCAGAGTCATTTTTACGGTTTCTGGTGTGATTCCCAATTCTAATTCAAATGGATCGAACACCATGCCAACGTCCAGAGAATATATAAGTAGACCCTCTGTTGTAGCTGCAGCCCATGCTTGCCCTAAAAATAATTATATGCAATATATATAATATTCTTACATAAAATTATTTTATAAAAATGTCTGTCTGCAAGAAAAATCGAATTTGGATCTTCTAGAATCTAGATACTACACGATCACGTAGTCTATGCTCTAATTCTTCTATATTTTAGAAAAATGTACAAATGTTGCAGTAGATAAAACACAATTTTTATTTGACTTCTACACCTTAGAATTGTATTAGAAAATGCCAATACTGCATAAGAAGGCACAGCCGCTTGTGCGTTAAAAAAATAGCAGTTTGCATAAAGATCCGCATTCCAAGTATACATGTAGTAAATTTTACCTGTTGGAGAAAACTGTAAACTGTACACTCTGATTTCCGGTTTCATACTTCTGCTTGCCATGTCGCCACTCCTCACTCCCGGAAGTCGCAATGTTACATCTCCACCTTCGTCTTTTTCGCGTTCCTCGATTAATGCTAAATTACCAAATTCTGTTAAGTTTCTTCTACTTATAATATCCTGTATGCAAACAAATTTTGATTATAATAATCCACAGCTTATTTTGTTCAAAATTATACTTGAATTAGATATTACTTACATCAACTGCGTCTAGAGATCGGTTCTGAGTTACGACAAATTTTTTAATTAGCACATATTGTTCAACATTATAAATACATATATTCTTAGACATTCCACCAGCCAGTATACACGTCCCATCGGCAGAATAGCATAAAGTATTAAAAGCTCTGGAAACATATTTCTCATTATTCTTCACGTCATTATGATTTATTTTATTTTGGTTTATTCATTTTGTTTCATAGAAGGTGTCAAAAATATTTTTAGTGAAATAATAAATAAATCTTATTATGGGACTTAAGACGTGAACTTTGATAAGTATACTAACTTTCCCTGTAGGCTCTTCTTCGCAGTAATCAAATCAGTTTCAGCCCTTCCACTGCCCAAATCATTCCTCCCTTCAATGCTACCAATCTGCGTCGCAGTTTTACAGTTGAAAAAAGAAATTTGACCATCCAAAGTAGCAACAGCTACGTCCTCACCATTTGGTTTGTAAGTAACATACAAACCATCTCCTGTTAACTTTATTGTTTCATGGGAGGATCCACTTTCGATCGCGTTCCATATTTTCAACGATTTGTCCCAAGACACAGACACCATTTCTGTACTCGCAGGATTTGGATTGAACGCTATACTGACTACTGGACCTTCGTGTCCACTCATTATCTGTTTAAATAATATATATGATAAACATCAGAATATTTAGATAATTTTAACATAGTTACAATGACTCCAAAGAGTTTCTGTAAACCACAGTTAATTCTTTCATCCTGCCTTCGTAAAATTATATTAACCCTCAGTACTCGAATGACGACTCTCAGGCGCCACTAAAAATATCATTAACCACAATATTTTTTACATTTAAATTTGTTCCGCAAAATAGATCCATAAAATTTGTCTCGCAGTATAGAAATTCACCCATTTATTATTTTTATATACTGTAAAGCTTATTTCTTTAGAATTTGCAGTAATAAATGAAGCATAATTTTTTAGCTTAAACTATAAAAAAAAGGTGAGATATATTATCACAGAATCTTTTATGCAACTATTTCTTAGGTGCGCGTGAGGGTTAATCGAATATGTTGTTATTCCTCTGTGCTGTACAGAAACTGTTCGTAGCACCACTATATACCTCCAATAAGGTGCCAAGTTTGACGCTCCACAGATAGATTTCAAAGAAATCCTGGCCTCCGGCTGCAATAAACTCATCGCTTGAGTCTAACGCAACGCAGGTGAACTGAACCGGTCGCGGTGAAGTAAGAGTTCGAAAATTCCTGTACCTTGCCAAATCATAAGCTCTGACCGTTCCATCTAACGAAGCTGAGACAATGAACTTCCTATTGTGACTAAACAAAACGCTAGACACGGAGGAAGTATGTTCCTGGAATGTAACAGAACAGAATCCGTTTAACGTGTTCCACAGCTTCACTTTTCCGTCGTCGCCACCGGTAACAATATATTGACCATCAGGACTATATGCCAGAAAGTTCATGTTGTTACTATGACCCTGTTGCTTCATGGCGTAAGTCTCACTTTGCCATTCCCATACCAATAATTGGCCAACTGTGGAACACCCTAGGGCTATCCAGTCTCCGGTGGAATTTATAGCAATCGATGAAATGCGTTGGTTCGATATACTGAAAAGAAATAAAATATGGATGTTACTCTTTTCCTTCACACTAGAATAAAATTCCATATTGAACAAAGGCGCACGATAAACATAAATTTTCTATTTTTTACAAGAAATTATCAGATAGAGTAGTTAATTGAGAATTATTAGTACCTGAGAGAGTGAATCATATTGACTTCAGGCATCTCGTACAAGCAAAACGAGCCATTGTTGAACCCAACTACCAAAATACTAGTCTCCTTATGATAAGCAGCTGCAGTGAGCGTCACGTTTTCATTTTTCTGCTTCTGAACGTCCTTGGCTAGATAATGACGGCATAATTTACGATAGCGCAACCTCTTGATCCTCGGATTAACTTCAACAACTTTGTCTTCGTCTTCTTCGGAGGAATCTCCTAAAATATGAACGATTTTAAGTTGAAGAATCTTGAATTAACTTTCTACTCTTAACATTCTAATCTCTGTGATTTATTAAGGAATTACGTTGTAAATTGCGTTCATGTGCTTTAGCTTGTTTCTCTGTCCTCTCGACAGCTTTATCGAGATCTACATCATCTTCTGCATCGCTGTCTTCTTTTTGTTGCCTTCTTTTAGCAGGGGGATCCCACAGTACCAAATCATCCGGGTCAATTGTACATTCCCAAACATTCAGTTGGCCATTCCTGTACAATTATATTTTTAAATAAGTGCAATCATAATTTTTTGACACTTCCTTTAAAAATTATAAAATAATCGCCGGTAGACTTAACTTTTTGTTAACTTTTTAATAAGTATGCTCACCTGCTGATTGTGGTCACATCATAGTCTTTCTTCTCGAAATAACATGCCACAATAGTATCGGAATGGCAACCAAGACTGATATACTTAAAATTCGCATATCTTTGTAAGCTGTATACTTTGGTAATATTATCTTTCGATCCAACAGCGATCATTTTCGAGTCATAAGACCAATTAACAAAAGTTGTTTCATCCGTAGCTGCATGGTACACGCGTTCCATGATAAATGGATTGTATTCTCCAGTTTGCAAACCAGGTGCATTAAAAATAAATACTGAAACAATTATTAAACATAAGAAATAATGAACGCTAGTATCATATAAATCACATCAGAAATTTACCATTGTTTTCTTTACAGGCTGCAAAATGTTTGCTATCCGGAGAAAACTTTATACATCGAACGCGTCTCTTGAACTTGTACGTGTGTATTATAATTTTACTGACCATACTGATAACGTGCAAATCTCCCACTGTAAAATGAACTTGGAAAATTATATAATCTTAGGACTGAGAGAATGCGCATAGGAATAATAGTTTTACCTTCGTTAACAGCAAGTAGTAGAGCTCCATTGGGGGACAAATCGATGTTTGTATAATTGTAATCGCTCTCGACAGGCAATGTATAAGACTTGTTGCTAAAGTAAAATAATATTTTAATATCTTTTATCTTTGTAGATATAGTGCTTTTAGTTTTACAATACTTACTTCTTTAAATCGTATATGGTTATCCGATTTCCCACGGGGCTGATAACAGTCGATCCATCAGGAGAAAATACTAAATCTCCTCTGTTGTAAACTGTGCCCAGCAAATTGGAAAACTAGAAATAACAAAGAATGTAGATAAGAATACAGATGGCTTTGAGATTTCATAAAAAAGATAACATCGAAAGAAATTGTTTTCATCTGTGCCTCTTAAAATAGCATTATTCTGAGAAAGTTTATTCATACGATAATAAATACGCGAAGCATTTATAAACAATCCGAAATGTGCATACAAAAGTTCTACAATTATTTTCAGAGAAATTTGACAAATGTAACAGTACTTTCTTGAATAAAATTGATTGCAAAATGTATTAAGCGAATAAATTAGCGTCCACGGTACAGTGTCAATACAAATTATAGTATGAAATTAGGTTAGGAATATGATGCATATGACAGTAACAATTGTTACGATAAAATTATTAATAAATGATTGCGGTAATTGTTTGCCAGAGATACTTTATTTACCTTATACGCGAACCTCATGATTGTTTAATTTATTTACACACAATTTTTATAACAATATATTTCGATCCCGCTGAACACGTTTATCATGACATTTAAATCGAGCATGCTGCAGTCGTTTAGCCACAACTTCCGGTCATACGCATGTCCGATCACGTGTATGAAATTAAGGTGTTGGCTCGAACTACCGAGGATACTAAATCGAAGATTATTCACATAAATCGAAATAACAATATTCGTCTCGAAACTACAAATATTACATCATCATATAGAGCCTTCGATAAAATTCCAGAACTTATACAAAGCAATAATAGATTCTACAACATATATTTTGTAACAAAGTACAATACTTTAGAACAAATCTGAATAGAAAGTCTTTGATGACAAAGAATTTAATACTTATGACTGCGAGCGTTTACGCAATCATTACGCGGTGATAAACCAATTAAAACAATTTAAAGCAAATGGTACTGTTCTACTTCCTCTATTCATTATTCATAGTCACAGATAATCGTGTCTGTTACAAATGCATGAACACCCACAATCTTGTGACTGCGAAAATTGCAATCTAAACAGGAAAATATGTGTGAAAGCAGAACCCACTCGATAATGCTAAATGAGGAAAAAAACATTGACTACGTAATCCATAAAAATCGTCGAGGATCCATTCAGGTTTTCCACGATAATTGAAATATAATCTCCATAAAAATGAATTCTTCGAATGGAGTACACGTCAGTACACGATAAGTTTGAAGCAGAGTTGGGCATTGAATCTCAATTGATAATTCAATTTTTTATCAATTGTTCAATGTCCATGATCGAATGGTCAGTTATTGATTATGAATAGTAATCGTTAATTACGTTAGGCGTAAATTTGTAATTGAAATTTCATCGATATTCCAATGGAATATATATATTTGATGCTTGTGTACAATAATACTTAATTCCAGGAAATTCAGCTAAATTAGAATACTCGAAGAAACTTGAAATAGTTAATCATTGATCCAATTAACGATTGAATCTCAACTCGAATGGTCGGTCAAATGAACAATTGAACATACGCTCTACTTAATCGCGGCGGTACGTCAACGGAATGGGAAAAATGTGTGACGATTAACTGCGAACGATAACGAAATATTTCGATAGTAATCGTTAATCGTGAATTGCGTTAAACATTGCCCAACTCCGGTTTGAATCTGGTCACGTGTTTTCGCACGTTCCGTGGAAATAACCTCAAAACAATGCGTGTTCGGGATGGAACGGTTTACGGGGAACGAGCATAATTCCCCAGGGAATATTTAGCATAGTCCCGAGGAAGTTTAGGGCACGAAAATGCTCGCGAATCGGGAAAAAGAACAGGAAACGCGTGTCACGCGCTCCGTGCTGGGCAGAAGAGGCTGCGCGGTGGACGGTGCGCAGTGGTGTCGCGGCTCAGCCTATAGAGCGGCTTGACGTCAGATATAAAAGATGAGACGCGCGACGGGATTCGCTTCCGACGGTGTAGCCCGCAGTCGTTGGCCAATAGCAAGCGGATAGAGATTCCGGAGCGACGGTGGTCTCTTCTTCTCTCGCTCGTCACTCGTCACATGACCCGCACTACTGTACGGTAGGCCATATTTGACAGTGGGCACTAGTTTAGCGAAGCGAGCGTGAGTCAAAGATCGCTCCTGTTCCGGACTGTCGTCGCGTTCCGACAACCTGTAAATACTCGTGTAGAATCCCGTTCGACGCCGCGAGGTCTTGAATAAGAACGCAACAATGTCTACCAAACCCTTAACCGACGAGAATCCGGCGTACGCACCGTTCTTCGGTGTGATGGGCGCCGCCTCAGCTATCATATTTTCTGGTGAGTCTCACGCTGTCTTAATCCGATTCCGAACCCCGATCGCAAACCTTCTCCCTCGCACAAGATTCTCATCCTTAACATATAATCACCGCGATCGTTATCCTATCGACGATCGTTCCGTGCACGCCATTTTCTTCGCCCGTGAAGTATCGAAAACACGACAAGACCACGAAAATCCGTTCGCTTTTTTTTCCCCCCGTTCCACGATCGAATCGGTTCGAACCGCTAGGTTCGCCGTTTATCTCGAAACGTTCGCCGATAAGCGGCTCGAAAAATCAATCGTCGATAATAAAGCTATGCCGCTGCTCTTACTGCTCAACGAAAACCGTGTGTCCATTATTATTTGTTTCTCTCGCACTCTGCGTCTCTTTCTCTTGGTCCCTGGTTTGCTCCCGTTCGTCGTACTCGTTGTCGTCCGTTGTCGTCGTCGTAGTCTTTCTGTCAAGCAACAGCGATATATACGCGACGTCTCAACCGCCGAAGATGTCAAGGATACAGATTCAATTTCGAAGCGCCATTTTTCTAGGCACGTAGATCTCTCTGGGATTTCGTAATGTTCCGTAAACGCGGTCCAACGCGGGCCGAGCTTAATTTTACATTACGAGAGAAACGCGTCCCGCTATTTCATAATGCCCTGACCTCGTTGACGGAGGCTTTCCGAAAGCCTGTCCTTTCGGGCGAGGATGCAGGTGATCGATCAAGGGACGAACAGACAGACAGACAGAGAGAGAGAGAGAGACAGAGAAAAAGAGGATCGATCGACGGATGAGAGACCACCCGTATCCTCGGGTTTAATCGGGTGAACCCGGTGTGTGAACTCGACGAAAAGAACGGGTTCTCGGGGTAAAGAGCGCGCGCGGACACTTAAAGTTTTCGAGCGTCTCTCTGTCCCTATCAAGGAAATCAATACGAATCTCCCTTTTACCGTGTGCGCCAGTCTTGAATGGACGGCGGCACACGAGGAAAATTCACCCGACCCCGCTGCCGAGAGGACTCCTCGCGGAAAACCCGTTGGAAAAAAAAAATGTTGATCCTGGGCCAACTGGACGATCCTGACCAGAGATCGGACTTGGCAAACGTCTCGGGCACTCTCTCGGCCCGATACTCTCCTTTCGGACGCTCTCGAAACAGTTTTTCTCCTTCTGTCTCGCTCGCTCGCCGTAGTATTCGTCGTAGTCTGTAATCTCTAACCCTAAATGTTCAATGATCGAAGGGAAAAATCGAGTATCGCACCATTGTCTCGTGGTTGTGCCACGCCCCCTACTCACGGGATGGGACTTACATGATTATCATGTGACTGCCAACGTGAGAATCATGTGACTACGATTTCCAGCCCAGCCGGAACAATTCACCGACACCTCTCAAGTTTTTCCATCGTTCGAATTTTCGCGGGAAATCCTGCTCGCAAGGAACGCAGCTGACCATTGTTCAATAATGCGATTTATGATTAATCGATGCGATACGGATTTGAGTCATGTCGACAATGAGCGGTGGGTCAGTTGCGAGACGGTAAAAAGAATTTTCGAATATATTATTTTTAACTCTGGGAACAATTCATGCGATTTTTACTTTTTACGTCTGGTGTTTATTGATCGGTGACCATGATCGGGAATGCACCGTGGTAATGGTAATTAAGTAAAGTAGGTGCTTAATTACTGGCAGTCTGGACGATTGTAGTAATTGCCTTGACTGATGATTAAGTATTCAAATTTTCTTTGGCGACACTAATATTGTAGTACAGAGCCGTGTTATAAATAAAAAAAATTCTGTTGCATTTTCTGTTTTGAATAAGACGAATTTAATATAAAAGTATTTCGATATATAATTTGTATCTTATTAGAACTGTTAACGAATGAAAGAAATCTTTACCTGGTTTCTATTGCATAAAAATTAGCAGTCTAGTTATTACCCGGTAATTTATTATTTTGTATTATTCAATAATTGACGACTGCTTGTTTATAATGGCTAAGTGTTAAGAGACGGATCGAATTAGAAATTTGCGTCGACCAATGCCCAACTTAGTACTGAAATATACATATATCAAACGGCGAAATCGGGTCCGCGACCTCGGCGTTGGGATCAATATTAAACGAGATCGATAGCACTTCACGGGGCCGCTGTTTAGGGGGCAATTCCGTTCGGACGATAAAAAATCGATCGTCTCATTCGCTGAACTGCGAATATCATTTTAGTATACTTTCATTCAAGAGAGATCTTGTCTCTAACTAAATACATTTAAACCAAATTTTATCTAAAATAATTCATAAACATTTTCGTTCAAATAAAACTAGATTCCCAAGTCTAAAGTCCTAAATAAGACCGATGTCCCAAATTGTTAGATGCACTTCCTTTTTAAAAAATGTATGCCCCTGTTGTAAATGTCCCAAGTGCTTCTGACAAGCTTCCGAGGTATCTGCTTTGCCATTCCTGCGAGACTAATTCCATTTAACGCACAGCATTTGTTGATAACAATCTAGAGGAGATCAAATATTAGTCTATGGTTGATATACTGATATCCTTATCTTGCTTCTTATCTTTCCTGGTAGGCACTCCACAAAAGCATCATGGTTTTGTTATTTAGGTCTACTAAGAAAATATTTTCAAGGGTACAAAACTAATTAACACACTTTTTGGCAGCATAAAAAATGCTATTTTTTGTATAATTATAATCTATAACAGAAAAAAACTGTTGGACTCTTTATATACAGGGTGGCCTAATAGTCGTGATACCATCTGAAAGAGAGTCCTCTTTTCATTTGTATCATGAATACCAGGACAGTTTGTATAGTAGTTACATTATTCCAACAGTTGTCCATATATGGAAAAAATGAGTAGGTGCAATTTAAAACAGTCGAGAGAATAAAACCGTTTAGAAGAAGAGGAAGGAAAAATGAAATTTGTATTTGGCACCTGCGACTTACAGTTGATAAAAATTTTGATTTTGCAAGAAAATCTACAGTCTAGTAATTATATATACCGCATAGTAAATCATTTTCGTCTTTACTCGTTTACAAATGAAATAAATACAATATCATGGTTGTTTTACTTACAGCTCTGGGAGCAGCGTATGGCACGGCAAAATCCGGCACAGGAATTGCAGCGATGTCTGTCATGAGACCAGAACTTATCATGAAATCTATCATTCCTGTTGTCATGGCGGGTATTATTGCCATTTATGGTCTTGTAGTAGCGGTCCTTATCGCTGGTGGTTTAGATGCACCTGACAAGTATAGCCTTTACAAGTACGTTACAATTTTCTCTACCTAATTTAACTAATAATCGACAATGCTCTAGGCTAGGCTCGGCGAAACCACTATTCGACACAGTAGAGAAGAAGTTGCGATTAGATGTTGCTTTTGCTTCGACACATCCGATATAGTATTTCCACTTTCATATAAGTCTCTCAGTTGTTTATGTTGGTAGTAGTACAGCTCTAGTGACGACATAAATAATTGCAGTCGTTACAGATGCAGTCATAAATAACTTGTAAAAAAAGTTGTCACCAACAAACCTGTTCTAGGTTTTTTAGTTTGTGATTTTTAAGAAGATACACTGTTGTAAACGCAAACTATCACAAAAAGTTTTAGCAACGCTTGTCTATTACTATTCTACTTGACTACACACTGGGCTTCGCTAGTTCTAACTTCTGCTTCATTTAACGATAACATATGATGTATAGTCAATAACCTGCGGATGTTTATGCAGTCAGTTTGATGGAAAAGTGTACAGTACAAGATGCTGTTTAAAAAATGATTGAAGGTAGTCCAGAAAAATAGAAATTGATGAAGAAAGCTGTTTAGGATCACCATTTCGGTGTCATTTGTAGACTGTGAATTCTATACATTTATAATAGAAATGAATAGGTCAAATACAGAGATGTGAACGATTACTAGGTCCACATAAAAAAGTTGTAAATGGCAACATTTAATTAATTTGTAGCAAGATTAAATTAATTTTTTGTTATTTTTTATGGAAGTACGCGTTTGCATAAACATTTGCGGTGTAATAATGAGAGGTGTGCGAGAACCTATAAATGGTCGGGTTGAAAAATTTTATTCGAAAATTTCGGGACAATGAGAATTTTATTCAAGGGTATTCGGGGTTCCCTAGAATAATCCCGATACATTCTAGAATCCTGAAATATTCGAGAATTCCGAAATTTTCGAGAACTCAATCCCGAATAAAGTTCTCGGTCCACTCCAACCCGACATTTTCGCTTTCTCGCACACCTCTGTTAATAATCGGTTGACTTTCTTCTCAGCAAGTTAACAAGGAATTTTTTTGGTTCTTTTACTAGGGGTTTTGTTCATCTGGGTGCTGGCTTAGCCGTAGGTTTTTCTGGTCTAGCTGCTGGATTTGCCATTGGTATTGTTGGTGATGCAGGTGTGAGAGGTACCGCTCAACAGCCCCGCCTGTTTGTCGGTATGATCTTGATTCTTATCTTCGCGGAAGTATTGGGTCTCTACGGTCTCATCGTTGCCATCTACTTGTACGCCAAGTAAACGAATGTTAGTGGCAGGAATGCAAGACTCGTCGCCTGCAATCAACAGCGCTCCCCGTCTGTTATAAATATATATATATTTATATATATACATATACATATATATATATATACATTACGACTTGTTTCGACATTTTACTTAAAGAAAAAAAAAACACATTTCTCCATGCATATTCACATCGAGTCATCCAAGCATCCTTCTGTAATTCTGTATTTAAAAAAGTTGAGATCTATTAGAGTCCGAGCATTTATGGAACAACAACAACCACAACAACAACATTATTCATTACACGAAAAAAACTGTATGAAAGCGAGTTACCAACAACAAGAGTGCTGACGAAACAACCTTCAATCGATAAGAAACAAAACGAAACAAGGGAAACATCGATTCAGTCTTGCATGAAGAGGATGCGTGTGTACAGAAGATACGAATAAGAAAAAAAAGAAAAGAAAAACTAAAGCGACAGGCGACAGGGAGTTTACACTGAGAGGAGAAAAAAAAAGACCCCGTTACCCCATGCCGAACATTTCTCTTTCACTGTATAGTAATCATTTGTAGTGTAGTTTGACATTGAATTATCAAGTAAGATAATCGGCTCTACTGAGTGTATAAAGGAAAAAAAATGTTATTGATAAAAGAAATATTTAGCACAATTATGTATTAAAATGCAATTGAAGCGACAGCATACAGATATTGCAGATATATGTCTCTACGAGAGCAAGAGAGAGAGAGAGAGAAAGTGAACAAACGAGCGAGAGAGAGAGAGAGAATCTTACAAAGGAAATGGAATTAAGGATTATATCCGGAATGGAAGAAGCGAACTAAAGGGACATGCAAGTTGCATGTTTGGCATGCAGCATAATACACACGCGAGGATTGTACAAAAACTGTATCCTTCTGCGCGAGAAAAAAAAACGAAAAAAAAGAAAGCCACAGACATTGTACAATCGAAGCAACAAGACACAAAATATAGTAATGTGGGATGATGATGATGATGATAACGATGATGATGAAGAGGAAGAAAGATAAAAAATGATGAAAGAGCGGAGATGAGAAAAACGTGAATAGACAAATGGACAGATACATGATAGTATTAAGTCAATTCAGTGGCTGCTGGACGTATCAAGAAATCTTACAATGAGCAAAACACACACACACACACACATCCAGTGTATGGTTCAACGAGAAAATTGGTTCGGATGACCGCAAAGGCCAGCGGTGATTCCCTTCTCGGAGCTGAACTTACTAATCTCGCGTCTCATTCGGGATATATATAGATATTATTCACACATGTATATGTATATATATACGTAACGACGAAGCGAGAGTGGGGGTACACAGTACAGAAGCTAAACACACACACAACACGTACACCGAGAACTACAAAACGGAAAAAAGAAAACCGATTCTTTGCGTTCCAGCGGTGTTATAATGACTACCTAAGAGAGAAGGGATTACGAGATGATACGGTAAAAGATAAAAAAAAAAAACAAAATAAAATAATAATTTGTACATTCCATAATAAGTTCGTTCAGTGCAGGCGAGCGGGCGCTTGTAACGGCGCGCGATGAGAGTGGGAGGAGTATAAATCGTTGTTCTTTACTTTCTTTTGTTTTCTTATTATTATTTTTTTCGAGGAGCATAACCGATCGAGAGGAAAAAATATTCAACTGCGTTCTAAGGAGTAGGGGGTGTAGTTATATGTGCAAACATTGTGTTCTCGAAACCGGGGTTCACTGTCGTGGGAGCTGACAGTGAATCTCCACATTGCCATTGTTCGATCGGCCACCACCTCTCCCCAGAAGGAAAACAGAAACATCCGAGAACAACCGGATATGGTCGCGTCCGCTTGCCAGAATTTTCTTGACTGCGCAGTATTTTCTATCTAACGAGAAAACAACAACAACAACAACAACCGAGCTCAACGCGTAGGCGCATTTCCGGGGAGCACCAGGAAAACGCGTGCTGTTTGTTAAACGTAAGGCTGGAGCAACAGATATGGCGGTCCCGTTTATCCTTTATTCCCGCCAAGCATACAACTGACCTAAATAATGGAGAACAGAGAATAAATTTCTTATTTTTCCTCCTAATTGTGTTCGCTGTGTAGCCAGACATTATTCTATTTTATTAAATTTGTTATCGCTTAATTCACGGAAGCATATTTCACACGGTCCCCCTTTTAGCGCGCAATTTGAATCTGATAAATATATTGATCGATTTCATGAAATTGTTCTGCGTCAGGCGACGGGAATAAATTTGCAGGTGTTCCCCTTCAGCGCGCGCAATTTAAATTTGATAAACACATTGTTCGATTCTATTAAATTGATGCGGTGTTCAGGCTGTTCCCCTTTTAGCGTGCGATTTAAATAGTCGTCTTGCTCTGTCTTACGTTGAACAGACGCTCCACCGTGCGATGGAACAATCTTCGGTTCGGATAACGATCGCGAGTGTACGCTGTTTCGCAACGAACGTGTCCGTGAATGAATATCAAGAGTACGGAAGTCGTTTCGAGCTTTCTTGGTACCGCTCCTTTTTTTTTTTTTTTTCGTTGATCGCCGATAGACCTCGCTTGAAAATGCACCTATATATATTCTATACATACATATAAATATATATACACGTATATATATATATATATATCATCGTCGTCATCGTGAAAAAAGATCGAACAGGTAGCCGACAGTTGATTCGATCGAATTGCCCTTTTCGAATTCTCAACAACGACAATTTCATTAAGTAAAAAAAGAAGAGACTAATAAAACGAAATGGAACACACTCACATACACACACACATACATGAAAACGGCGTGTAGCGGAGGTGGAAGAAATGTCGAGAGCCTCTCGAGGGAAAACTCGTAACTAGCGAGCCGGGGAGCGGTGGTGGTGTGGCTTTCTGCAATGAGAGAGAGTGAGAGCGAGAGAGGAATGCGTGATCGATCTTCACATAAAGGAGTCACTTGAAAAAACGTTTACATATATTCGACAAAAAAGATGCAAGCACACGAATATACTATATGCCAACTACCAATCTTCCCTTCCCGCCCACCTACGTCTAGTGAAGATAATTAAACATCTGCTGTGTAATCATTCGGCTGCGGATGTTCATGCAAATCTCTCCGAACACCGAGTTCCCGTTGTACCTCATTTAGCAGACACTTGTTCCTGCGTGATACATGTAAAAAAAAAAAAACAAATTGCATTCGCGTTACAGCAACGTCTATCCTGGTTGCTGTCGAAAAGAGTTTGCATCATTATTCTCTCCCCCCCCCCTCCCTGCAGTTGCATACGCACCCGCAGCCTCTGCGTAATCATAAATTGAGCGCGTGTAATGTATATATCACCCGCCATGCTTCACACTTGTACGATTTAAAACCTGGAAAAAAAGGAAGAGTTAGGCTAGATTAGGTTAGGTGTTATTGTATACCAAAACCTTGTGTAGCTGAGAGAGAAAGTTATTAATCACACTGATGTGCAGTAGAGGTGTACTTTGTGCGTGTGTGTGTGTGTGTGCGCCGAAAGAGAGCGAATTTGTATGCAGATAGCGCACGAATGAAAGGCAAAAAGATTTATTGAAGCACTGGCAGATGTAGAGATCGCTGTTACCGACGCCGCCGCCGCCCCACGTACTATCTTCCAGTGTTACTAAAAAAAAAATATGAAAAATAGACTCATATTGTTGAGCGTAAAAAAGTGATACTGATCAATAATAATAATAATAATAATGATTATTTATGTTATGATTCGTCCTCGATGTTACAGAAAAAAACCGTGTTTAATAAAAATTTAATTTGGACAAACAAAGTATCAGTACTCACTTTTATCATCGGAAGTTAACCTAAGCTGTATACACGTATCCAAAAGAATTAACATACACGCAGATAGAGAAAGCGAGAGAGAGAGAGAGAGAGAGAAAGAGAAAACACACACAAACTATAATACACATGCATATTAAATGGTCCGAGCGTGATTAGGGGACGCGCGGTTCTGTTTGTTAATGAAATGCTTGAACGAAGCTTTTTTTAAATCATGATCCTTAACCTGTTGTCTGGGCGACCTTTTTCTACCACGAGAAACCCGCACGGTCCTAATTAAAGATATATAAATAGCGAAGAGAATTGTCTTGTAATAAATTATATAGAGTTGTTCAACCGCGTAACGAGTCCTTAGACGTACACGAGCATAATCGACGAGCCAGCTCGTCTGTCCCAGTTAACAGGTTAAGAGTCCGACTTCAAGATTTCCCGTTCGACTTGGGAGCCAAGTTGCGAACGCCCCTTAATCGCTCGCGGGCCGGATCCATCTTTGATCACTGCCATTCAATTTAACGAGAACGAAAGAACAAAAACCATATATGCTTTCTACACACCGTCGCGTCGCCGGCGTTGGAAGTCCGTTTTGCGTATAGCAGAGATCGAACGAGAAGAAGCCAGTCGAAGGAACCAAAAAAAAAAAACAAAAAAAAAAGAACTCGGACCTTTTAGCTGAACTCTTAACCTGTTGACCGGCCGGGACGAATTGACTTCGTCGTGTCCGCAGTCGCCCCTCTGTTTTCTTGTCTAAACGAATGGTACCTGTACACTCAACTGTAACTCGACAACTGTGTATTAGCATAAATTCATTAAACTATTTGTGTCCGTTGTGAAGGAAACTTTCGAGCAATTTTACTTCGTCGAATAATCGGGCCGTGGATCTTCGTACAAACTCGAATGTATTGTCAGACGGTTACTTAACACTAGACGTACCGAACACGTTGCAAGTGATTAACGGCTGGATTTCGTAGAGATTTCGATTAATTTTCATTGTAACATACTATATATATATATATGAATTCTCAGAGAAGTTTCATGTCATCAACTCTAGTGTTAAGAGAACAAAGTATTGCTGTACAATTGTCATCATCAATGGTTTCAGCGAATGTGAAATAAAATTTCAACGAAACTCTTCTGTCTGTACTGTTTCCAATGGTTTCGCGTTACGGATAATGATATGAAGTTAGATATTGTTGTAGCGATTTGTAATTTAGTGGGACTCTCAAGGGCAACGAACGCACGAAGATCCACGATCTACCGGATTACGATCGAAAAATCAACCGGTTGGCAGGTTAACTGTCGAAAGGAAACAAGGTTATCGGTTACGTCTGTTTGGTTACCAGCCGCTCGTTCCTCGCTTGCGAATGTACAGTTATTGTTTACGTAACGCGTTCAGGCAACATTGAGAATTAAATTCGCGTCGGGAGGCAACGTGCTGCACATTCATATTTTTTTCTTCTTTTTTGTCGAGTGCGAGGGAGAGAAAACGAAAGAGAGAGAGAGAGAGAGAAAATATTCGCGTGTAACGGAAACGTACACCCGTTGCGCAATCGACTCATTACACGGACAGTTGCACACGACAGACGGAAGTCCACAACTACCGACGCCCTTCCATTTTCCAAAACACAATACCCAGTGGCGGATTAAGGGTTTTGGGGGCCCGCGACACATAAAATTCTCCAGTCTCGTAATTTCTACGTTTCCGAACCGAAGCAAACAAGTCCATCGAACGATTTAACGCCTCGTACGCTTCTCGAGATAAGTTGGTTCGATTATGTCACAATCAGACGGCGGATTTCATGCGTTCGCGACAGATAGTAGTCAATTGAAAAAAGGGTAATTATGCATATTAGGGGCCCCCCACCGATTTCGATGATTTTTTTTAATATTCTAAACAACTTTTTCCTTACATGTAATCGTCGCTCAGCCTTAGTTTTTCAGATATTTGCGAAAAACTGCAGCTACTACTGCATTGAAATTTGCTTATACGTGCACGTCCGAGCTGTGCGTATGCGTCAGCACGATGCGACCGCTCGTCAACCGTTTCACTAGGATTGTCGAACGATCTACAATATACCGCGTGAACTTTTTAAAATATACGATGACGAAGAATTATGGATAAAATTCCGAAAAGCGATTTTTTTATACTCTGGATTCTTACGCAAGAATTA